>CM031917.1:13167825-13360030 GCA_018703695.1 Prunus fruticosa
GTATTGGGGTATGAAAATGTGTGTAACTTCTGTTGTTATGATTATGTATGCCTTTCTGCACATTTTATTGATGAGAATTGGAAGCTCAGAAAATGGGTACTTTACTTCCATTGTCTCTGGGATCCCTCTGTTAATTGCTCTGAAGATTGTGGAATTTTTAAGTCCCTTGAAGATTTGGAGATTGCAGACAAGATATCCACACTTGCCACAAGTAATGATCACCGCTACGCTAAAATGTTTGAGTATGTGAAAACTCACGTCCAAGAAAACAAGGAACTTCAACTTAGTGGTCAGCTGTTTAATGCGTATTGTTTTGGGGAAATAATCAGTCAAATGGTTGTGGATGCATTTCGCAAGATTAGAGATCTCATTGACAGAGTTGGTGAACTGTATTCTTCAAAATCGTTACCCTTGTGGTATCTCACAAGTTCTAACCTAAAACAAGCTCTTGAGTTATGGTCTATGGGAGAATTTTCTTCGAAAGATGTGACTGATTCTTACGACGTACCATCCCCTGAGGAATGGAAGATTGTTGAAGGTGTGTGCAAAATTGTAGACAGCATATATGAAGTGTCAAATGCATTATTCCAAACCAAACATCTAACTGCCAATGTTTATCTTTATCACCTTCATGAGCTCCGCGAAATCCTATCCCAAATGTCCTCAGAATCAGAAGGTTTCATTGCAACAGTAGTTCAGGACATGATGAAAAAGTATGACAAGTATTGGGACGACATGTTCTTGCTGTTGGCAATATGTGCAGTTCTGGATCCTCGATTTAAGATGAAATATGTAGAATTTATTTGTTCAAAAGTTAAGGGTGGGGATGGAAGCTCACAAGTAGCAGCTGTTTTGGGTGCCTTTAACAAATTGTTTGATGACTATGTGATCCGTTTTCCTGAAAAAGAGAACCTCATTAGCGAATCATCTTCTTCTGATTCAGATTCAGAAGAGGAGTCTCCTCCTAGACAGGAAAACCATACTTTTGGTGTGCTGCAAGCCTACCAGCAATTCATCCAATTGGATAATCAGCCTACAAAAAAATCAGATTTGGAATACTATTTGGAAGAACCTGTTTTACCTTGGAGCCAGGATTTAAATGCATTGACGTGGTGGAGAACCGCAGGTGCTAAGTATCCTGTACTTTCCAGGATGGCACGAGATCTTTTGGCTATTCCGGTTTCTCTTGCAACCTCATTTGATGCATTCTATACTAAACCAAGGCCAGTTGATGAACGTTTAGTTTGCTTGAAGCCAGACTTGATGAATGCCTTAATCTGTACTCGGAGCTGGTATGGGAGGTTCTTCTGAAAGCATATTTGCAGGTTATCAGAGCAATTTTATTATCTCTTATTTGTTTCTTTTGTATTCTTGATTATTATTATTCTCTATCCTGCATAATGATTTCTCACAAGTGTTTGTTTCTTTTTAATGTGGTGTTGATATCTTCAACAGGTACAGTTTTTTGCTTTCAGCTCATGATTACTGGAAGGTTTGGGAACCAGTTTTGTTAAGCAATTGGCATGGACACCAAGATTGTTACTTTTGAACAACATTAAGGAAATTGGATATTTAATTTTGTTGGTATTAGAACTGATTATGGATAATTTTCTCTTGGATGGTGAGAACTTGTTATCTTGATGTCCAGAGATGGTTTTAATATATGAATTTCCTATTTGACTAATAGCCTCAGTGTGAGTGTGAGATGATGCACTTGTGGGAATTCCAAAAAAAAAATGCCTATCTTGCAATTTTGTCGAGTATAATTGATGCCTATCCCATTTGTTGTTGTCCTTTATGAATATTTTGCTCAAGTGTTATGCAAATTCCATGCCATATTAGTCTTTCTGGTATTAGATCTTCTTAGTTGTTAATGATTCTTAATCTTAGTTCTTAATAAGCTTCCAATTTATATGGAAGTTTATTGAACCTATAGAAATGGGATAGTGCATTCCAAATATACTCCCCCCAAATATCACTTGTATAGAAATGAAAATAAGAAGATAAAAAAAAAAAAAAAAAGCAAATATAAAATTTTAAACGTCTGAAAGAGAAATGATTTGGGCCAACCAACGGGTCTAGCCCAATAAATATCTCTTGTATCAAAAAGAAAAACTAAGAGAAACGATTTGGCGTCTGGCGGGATGGGATTCATGTGCCATGGCATTACTAAAATTTTCTGATATTTTTAAGCCTTATTGCCTACAATTATTTTACATTTATATGCCTAAGAGATTGGACGCCAATTTTTCTCATGCAAACGTGAAGTGGTAAACAGCCAAAAAACACAATAACTTCAACAACAAAAACTTCACGACATTAAATAATGTGACGAAATAATTAGATTAGGATTGTGATAGGTGAAGAGTTGGATTCACCCTAATGTAACCTAGCCACGTGTACGGTGCTGATGCTGTCCTCTTTACTTTCCCGCTAAAATGAACCATAACGCAAGCAACCTGCCCATATACTGTGTTTCTCTCTCAGTCAGTCTAGGCTCTAGCCATGCATTTTGGAGCAAGTATATTGAATTGAAACATAGCCATGTGACAACTTTCAAGTTTGGTAGCAATCGCCTATTCCTCTTTATTTTTTACACTGAACAATCGCCTAACCCTTCTTTTAAGGAAAATGTTAGACTTACTGCATTTATATACCAAATTGTATACCACTTCTTTAATGGATGTGAGCCCCATTGTATTAGTGGGCTCCACTTCTATTGGAAAAGTGGTACACAATGTGAGGATTTTTTTTTTCTTTTGGAGGACCTTTCTTATTGAGAGACGATAATATGCTAAACTCACACACACTACACGAGTGTTAGAACTTGAACCCAAGAACTTGCCTGGAGGAGCAATTGCTCCAAATCACTATATTAGTGAGTACATAATATGGTATATAAATATGATAAACCTAACATTTTCGTTTTTTTTTTTTTTGTTGATGAAATGGGGGATAAACAAACTACAAATTAGCAAGAGAAATCTGACGAGAGCCCCTAAGAGGTCATCTACCATAGCATCATTGGTCCACACAGGAGCATTATCAAAATAACATTTTCCCTTCTTTTAAACATACGAGAAAGGTTATGTATGCATCTTTTATGTAAGAATTAGGGATTTGTCTACAGAAATTGATTTTTTTATTTTGGGGAAAAAAATGGTTTGGTTTCCCAGTTTTAAGCCAAAAAGGTTACAAAGAAGAAGCGAGAAAATGAAAAGACATGTTTTGTCCTATACCCACAAAAGAAAATTTAAGACATGTCTTATCAATAAGCTTAGCCACGTGTACGGTTCTGATGCTGATCATTCTAACTTTCGCGCTAAGCAACTCATAACTCACTCAGACACTGTTTCTCTGAGAGTCTATTTCATTTCCCACAGAAACCCAAAAGTCCCTTTGGCTCCTCCTTCCTCACTTCCTTCTTCCTCTCGCCGACTCGACGCAAAGGAGGTTAGGCCTTCATCTCAAGATTGTATCTTTATTGTTCTCTTATCAAAATCAACAGTTGAAATAACGATTCCATGCATTTTGCTTCCTCCACTGTCATTATGTGTTTTTTTTTTTAATGTTTCTTTGTTCTGGGTCTGGCTTCTTCTCTCATTTTCGGGTCTATTTGCTTACCAATATGGTCACTTTTTTGTGTGTTTTGTTATTATTCTTTCGTTCGTTATCTTATCTTTGAGTTTTCTGTTCATTGGGTGAATAAAGTTTGTGTTTTTAAGACTTCACTGCAAGATTTTTGGTTATATTGTTGATGGGTATCCATGATTGTACGGAAAGAGTTCTTTTCTTGAGTACTTTCGACTTCATACATGATTTAGTGGAAAAAAAAAAAGAAGAAGAAGATGGGGTTGCTATGAATGGTGCTAAAAAATTTGTGGTTGTTAGAAATGGCTGGGGTTCCTTCCTGGAGCTATCCATGATTGTACGGAAATAATTATTTTCTTGAGTACTTTCAACTTCATACATGATTTAGTGGGAAAAAAAAAGATGGGCTTGCTATGAATGGTGCTAATAATTTTGTGTTTGTTAGATATGGCTGGGGTTCTTGGAGCTAACGACGTTATTGGGTCTTCAAAGAATGGAATATCTGATCATGAAAATAGCGGCAGTGGTCATAGCAAGGATGTGAATTCCATTTCATCAGTTTCAGATACGGAGGGCACTGAGGAGGTACTTGAAGATGATCAGCAAAGTGATTTAAGGACTCTTGCCGAGTTGATTTGCTTTGAAGAAGTTCCACCTAAATGGTTTGAAAATATTGATTATGCAGGCTTAGGTGAGTTCAGCCCCCTGTTTAAGCCTATTTTCAATGAGATTGAAACTGAATGCATGGAAGTCTTTGAGAAAAAGAAAATGGAAACCAAGAAAATCTTAGGAAACTTTGATAGACAGATTAGCCTTTCGGTTGAAATTCTGAGGTGTGAAAGTTACTTTGACCCTAGCTGCTGCGGTGATTATTTGTGCCTTTCCGCACATTTTATTGATGAGAATTGGAAGCTGAATAATTGGGTACTTCACTTCTGTTCTATTTCGGTTTCGGGTCCATCGGATGATTCCCTTCACAAATATGAAGATTGGGGCATTTTAAGGTCGCTTAAAGATTGGGGCATTGAGAACAAGTTCTCCGCACTCACTGTGAAAAATGATTATTGCAATAATGAATTGGTTGAGTTTCTGAAAACGCACATCCAAGAAAAGATGGAACTCCAACTTAATGGTAAGCTGTTTTGTGTGTATCTGTTGTGGGGAAATGATCAGCGAAATGGTGCAGGATGCATTTGACAAGATTGCAGATATAGTTCACAAGGTTCGTCAGGTGTATACTTTTAAAACTGATTACCCCATGTGGTTTCTCAAATTGTTAAACCTGCAAGAAGCTTTGAAGTTATGGTCTCAGGGAAATCTCTCTTCTAGAGATGTGACTCACTCTCATAACGTGCCTTCCCCAGAGGAATGGAAGAAAGTTGAAGGTGTTTGTAAAATTGTAGAGAGCATATATGAAGTGACAAAAAGTGTGTTCTTCAACGAAACACCTCTAACTCCCAATGTTCATCTTTGTCGCCTGCTTGAGCTTCGCAAAATTCTGGCCAAAATGTCCATTGACTCAGATAGTTTTAATAGAACAGTAGTTGAGGACATGTTGAAAAAGTTTGAAAAGTATTGGGATGACATGTTCTTGCTGTTGGCAATATCTGCCGCACTGGATCCTCGATTGAAGATGAGATATATTGAATTTGTTTGTTCAGAAGTTAAGGATTGGAATGGAAACTCACAAGTTGCAGTTGTTTTGGGGGCCATTCACAAACTGTTTGATGAATATGTGGTCCGTTTTCCATTGCAATACAAACAGCAGTTCATCCATTTGAATGATCACCCTAAAGAAAAATCAGACTTGGATTGCTATTTGGAACAACCTGTCTTACCTCCCAGTCAGGGTTTTAATGAATTGGCTTGGTGGAAAACCGCAAGAGCCAAGTACCCTACCCTTTCCCGGATGGCAAGTGATTTTTTAGCCATTCCAGTTTCTCTTGCAACTCAAAGTGAGGCATACTATACCGTACCAAAGCCAGCTGATGAACATATAGTTTGCTTGAAGCCAGACTTGATGAATGCCTTGATGTGTACTCGAAGCTGGGTATAGTAGGCAGGCACTGATAGAATGTTAACAGGTAATTATAAATACCATTTCCTTCTGTTCTCAATTATTTTCAAGATTATTTAATTCTCACTAAACTTTTTTCCCCCTTTTTTCGTGCGTGTGCTTGATGTCGAGAACAGGTACAGTTTTTTATTTTTGGCTGCTCTTCCTTAGCTTATGGCTGCCTCACTTTTGGAAGGCTTGGGAATCAGAATAGCTAAGCCATTGACTTGGGCATTAAAACCAGTTACTTTTGAACTCCATTGTAGTTTTGAATTGTTCTATTGGAAAGATGATGGAATGTGTTGCTAATGATATTAGAAGCTTAAACTTCATCTGACTTAATCTTTTCCAAAAAAACATGCCTTGGAAACAACATATACGAGACCACCGCCAGAAAGGTCATATTCTCTTGGAAGACAAGTGAAACCCCAAACGGTTTTTCCAACATTTTTCTGTTTGAAAGTTTTATATTAAATTCAACATTATGTTTATGAACATTGTTAATGCTCAACTTAAAAGTTTTACCTTTTTTTTTTCTTTTTCTTTTTCTCTTTTGGATTTTTTGAGCAAAACCAATGTCATTCTAATTCAATTTAAGGTCCAAAAACTAATAGTAAGTATTACCTTGGAAGACATTTGAATGATAGGCGTAGGGGTTTCTAAAACAGATTAGAGAATTATTTATGTGCTCAATTCTCTATGGTTTCCAACATTTAGACTTTAGTGTACTTACTTTCTTGACCAAAACATGAAACTAGTTTGATCATGAAGATTTTCTTGACCAAAACAACACACAAGATTTCTTTCTCAGATAATTCTTTGTTTCATATATGTAGTATATTTGTAACTAAACCCCTATTATTTAAAAGACATTTAAATTAGATTTAAAATACATGGTACTTGGCAATTATCAATTATCCCACTTTTAATCCCCTTCACTGTCAATTATCCTACTTTTATTAAATATTTACATTAGATTTAAAATACATGGTATCAATTATCCCACTTCTGAAAATACGGAAGAATACGATTTTTGTTTTTAATGCAAACATGTTATTCGCATATTTTAGTGTACTTACTTTTTCACGAATAATACACATTTTTTCAAAAAATTTGTAAAAAGGGCAGAACCAATTTATGGCTCGCATGTGCTATTGCAGAAAAAATTGTGTGAAACAGGAATAGCTATTCCCATCCAATGACAAAATGTCATGTAAAAAATTATCACGCATGACATGCTGTGATTGACCGTGAAATAGCAAAACAATGTGATCCACATGTCATACAAGTGTTCTCGGGCTACAGCCCAGTGCACTATTTGAAAAACCTACAACAATAGTTTGCGTAATGTTGCTGAAAGAAACAAAGAAAATTTAGCCCATGCCGGGATAAATTTCGGCTTACACCCTTGTTTTGCATATTTTATTCATATTTTTAACGTATTATTGAACAAAAAGACTAAATAAACCAAATTTAAAAAAACAAGTTTTTTTTTTTTCAATAAACAAAATGGCCCAATTTTGCAGGGTAAGTTTTTAAGAAATTTGCCAAATAGGAATGTGAAGGCTCATTATCAAAGTCTCGGTGTTGAATGCTTTATTATGGAATAACGTACTTAGAAATATGTATTTGGTAGATCATAGATGACTTTTAGCTTTGCATCGCATACTTATAAACTCTTCATCTGACTTTGCACTATATACGTGGACTGTTCTTGCATCATATATTTCATAGAGTACATTTAACACAATATATTTACATTTGTTATTCAGGTGAGGATAAATCAAAGGTTTCATGAGAACGTGTGCATGAGGCAGAGTTCAATGATTAGGATTGCTATTTCAAACATTTGAAAAGATCTCCAATAGGCCAACCTCTTCAACTGCAAGTAGTGCACTTGGACATATGACATAAAAACTTACGGGGATAACACTATTTTGCTATTTCCAATCAATAACACATGACACATGGAAAAGTTATCCTACATGTCATTGCATTATTTGCCGGGAATAATGATATTCCCTGTTACATGAGAGGGGATAACACTGTTTTGCTATTTCCAATCAATAATACATGACACATGGAAAAATTATTCTACATACTATTGCATTATTTGTCAAGAATAGTGCTATTCCTTTTACATGAAAGTTCCTCTCGACACATGAGCAAGGGCATGGCTGCCTTATCATTTGATAAGAAGTTTATTCAAAGCCGACAGAGACAGGTTTGCTTTAGAGTTTGTCATTTGAATTTATATACTTCCACATAGTTGCCAAAGTTCTTTTCTTTTGGTCTGTGGATCGATTATTTTGTCGTAATAGCCACGTATTACGGTTCTGATACATTTCATTCATACTTTCGCTCTAAGCAACTCATAACTCATACTCTGTTTCTCTCCCAGTCTATTTCATTTCCCACAGAACGCCAAAACTCCCTTCTCCTCAGTTCCTTCTTCCTCTGGGCTACTCGACGCAAAGGAGGTTAGGCCTTCAACTCAAGATTGTATCTTTATGGTTTTCTTATCAAAATCAACTCTTGAAATAGCGATTACAAGCATTTTGCTTCATCTACTGTCATTATGTGTTATGCTTTCTATGTTTCTTTGTTCACTGTCAGATTCACTGTCATCGTTTTTGTACATAATCTTTGAGTTCTCTTCTCAGTGGGTGAATAAAGTTTGTGTTTTTAAGAATTCACTCTAAGATTCTTGGTTATATTGTTGATGGGTATCCATGATTGTATGCCAAGATTTCTTTTCTTGGCTACTTTTAACTCCAAAATGCAAAACCAGAAATATATGATCTGGTATAAAAAAAATGGTGCTTATTAGAATTTTGTGTTTGTTAGATATGGCTGGGGATACGAAGGGCAATGAGGAGGTGGTACTTGAAGATGATCAGCTGTTAGACCCCGTTCGACCTTAACCCAAATGTACAGAGAGAACTATCTTTATTACTCAACAAACACAATACAATTCAACATCCTTACGATACTAATTAAACTCCTAATATAGTCAATTAATGCTAATACAAAAGACAGAAACACCCTTAGCATCCTATCATTACCCTCCCCACAAAAACAATCCTTGTCCTCAAGGATGGAAATGAAAAAATCATGTGCAAGAGCAGCTGCTGCAAAATGGTTGGCCAAAGACACTTGCTGATGCGGGATGTAGTACATGTGGCCTTGAACTAAGAAGAGGCAAAAACCACAATGACCGCCAAAATCAAAAACCCTTTAGCATGGGACAAAAATACTCAAACAATTGCCACCTAATGCCAAGATATGCTGTCATGTTCAAAAGTATGCGACGATATACTGCCATAGTCATCCATATTATGCGAGTTAGAAGCTGCACCCTTTTAAGAATTGGGAATGGAAACTGCCAAGTGACCAACTTCTTTGGCCTTACTTGGAAATTCAGAAGTGCACCCAATGCATGTAGCTGGTTGGCATGAGAAATATCCACTTTTGTGTTTGCCTTATGGAACCTCCACCCTTGTCTCGAATTCTCATATGATAAGCCAGCTCAAGATCAATGGCACTACCACCATTGCACAACCCACTTGAGTGATGCATTATCATGACTTGGAAATGCAGAATTTCACCCAAGTACATGGTTGTGTTACCCACCAACTTTGCCCCATGATCAAAACCCGCAAATTCATCGGCAACGTCAAAAATTCTGTGGCCTCCGCCTTTGTCACGAATTGCCATGTGGTAGCCCAACGCAAGAGCAACAATATTGCCACCATTGCAAAGCCCAGGTGAGCTGTGCATTACATCAAACAGGTGGAGTGCATGTCTGCCACTGAAATCTTGTGTCACATATGGAGCAAGAACACCCACAATTAATGCAAGGTCCTTCAAGAAATGCAACTCCCCACTTTCAGAGGCTACAATACCACACTGGAGAGCAATGGGTTCAACTTCCTTCAGTGACATTGAAGTCTCACTTGTCATGGCATCATCATCAGAAACAATAAATCCAGAAACCAACTCACAAGATTTGGTCTTTCTTGAAAGAGAAACCAAATTGCAAATTTTGCTAACAGGTGGATCTTCCTTTGCTGCATTAGAAAAGAGATCCATATCAGGAAATGGACTTCAGCGGTGTTTTTGCAGCAGAACAAAGGCCCATGGCATGAATGGGCGTCGGCTCTTGCAAGAACGGTTGAATCCCAACAAGACCCACTTCACAGAACACAGAGGGGTCACCATTCTTGGGGACGACATCTGAAACAACCTTCTCTGTCTCAACAAACTGGGCCTTGGAAGTCGCAGGAAGCACTAAATCATCACTGGAAACATGAGACGCAGAAACCAAATTGCAAGCATGGAACATGGGATAGTCGGAACAACTCACGCCAAAAGCGACTGTGGAGTCCTAGCAAGACCCACTGCCCCCGACCAGCGAATATTCAACTTGTTCGCTTACCAGAGATGAAAAGGCATGGACTTGAGGCGGGTTGGTACTCTGGAACACCGAGACAACATTCTTTGACCCAACGATGGCCATTGGAAAAGTCTGGAACTTGGGACCATCGGAAAAGGCAGCCTCGTCGGTGCTTGGCAACAAAGAGTCACATGAAGCAAGAACCGTTGGGGACAGCAAATGGGGCTTGAGATCCCAAGAAAACTTGTGATCCAAAGCATCGATGGTCTCCTGAAAACGGTTCAAGATTTGAGCCAAGATGGCATCAATTCTCTGAAGGAGGCCTCCATGGCCGGAGTTAACGTAACGGTGTCCATGGCGGCTCGAGAAAACGTACACGAGAAGGGAAGCGTAGGACCACTGGCTGATACCAATGTTAGACCCCGTTCGACCTTAACCCAAATGTAGAGAGAGAACTATCTTTATTACTCAACAAACACAATACAATTCAACATCCTTACGATACTAATTAAACTCCTAATATAGTCAATTAATGCTAATACAAAAGACAGAAACACCCTTAGCATCCTATCATTACCCTCCCCACAAAAACAATCCTTGTCCTCAAGGATGGAAATGAAAAAATCATGTGCAAGAGCAGCTGCTGCAAAATGGTTGGCCAAAGACACTTGCTCGATGCGGGATGTAGTACATGTGGCCTTGAACTAAGAAGAGGCAAAAACCACAATGACCGCCAAAATCAAAAACCCTTTAGCATGGGACAAAAATACTCAAACAATTGCCACCTAATGCCAAGATATGCTGTCATGTTCAAAAGTATGCGACGATATACTGCCATAGTCATCCATATTATGCGAGTTAGAAGCTGCACCCTTTTAAGAATTGGGAATGGAAACTGCCAAGTGACCAACTTCTTTGGCCTTACTTGGAAATTCAGAAGTGCACCCAATGCATGTAGCTGGTTGGCATGAGAAATATCCACTTTTGTGTTTGCCTTATGGAACCTCCACCCTTGTCTCGAATTCTCATATGATAAGCCAGCTCAAGATCAATGGCACTACCACCATTGCACAACCCACTTGAGTGATGCATTATCATGACTTGGAAATGCAGAATTTCACCCAAGTACATGGTTGTGTTACCCACCAACTTTGCCCCATGATCAAAACCCGCAAATTCATCGGCAACGTCAAAAATTCTGTGGCCTCCGCCTTTGTCACGAATTGCCATGTGGTAGCCCAACGCAAGAGCAACAATATTGCCACCATTGCAAAGCCCAGGTGAGCTGTGCATTACATCAAACAGGTGGAGTGCATGTCTGCCACTGAAATCTTGTGTCACATATGGAGCAAGAACACCCACAATTAATGCAAGGTCCTTCAAGAAATGCAACTCCCCACTTTCAGAGGCTACAATACCACACTCAGAGCAATGGGTTCAACTTCCTTCAGTGACATTGAAGTCTCACTTGTCATGGCATCATCATCAGAAACAATAAATCCAGAAACCAACTCACAAGATTTGGTCTTTCTTGAAAGAGAAACCAAATTGCAAATTTTGCTAACAGGTGGATCTTCCTTTGCTGCATTAGAAAAGAGATCCATATCAGGAATGGACTTCAGCGGTGTTTTTGCAGCAGAACAAAGGCCCATGGCATGAATGGGCGTCGGCTCTTGCAAGAACGGTTGAATCCCAACAAGACCCACTTCACAGAACACAGAGGGGTCACCATTCTTGGGGACGACATCTGAAACAACCTTCTCTGTCTCAACAAACTGGGCCTTGGAAGTCGCAGGAAGCACTAAATCATCACTGGAAACATGAGACGCAGAAACCAAATTGCAAGCATGGAACATGGGATAGTCGGAACAACTCACGCCAAAAGGAGGACTGTGGAGTCCTAGCAAGACCCACTGCCCTAACCAGCGAATATTCAACTTGTTCGCTTACCAGAGATGAAAAGGCATGGACTTGAGGCGGGTTGGTACTCTGGAACACCGAGACAACATTCTTTGACCCAACGATGGCCATTGGAAAAGTCTGGAACTTGGGACCATCGGAAAAGGCAGCCTCGTCGGTGCTTGGCAACAAAGAGTCACATGAAGCAAGAACCGTTGGGGACAGCAAATGGGGCTTGAGATCCCAAGAAAACTTGTGATCCAAAGCATCGATGGTCTCCTGAAAACGGTTCAAGATTTGAGCCAAGATGGCATCAATTCTCTGAAGGAGGCCTCCATGGCCGGAGTTAACGTAACGGTGTCCATGGCGGCTCGAGAAAACGTACACGAGAAGGGAAGCGTAGGACCACTGGCTGATACCAATGTTAGACCCCGTTCGACCTTAACCCAAATGTACAGAGAGAACTATCTTTATTACTCAACAAACACAATACAATTCAACATCCTTACGATACTAATTAAACTCCTAATATAGTCAATTAATGCTAATACAAAAGACAGAAACACCCTTAGCATCCTATCATCAGCAAAGTGATTTAAGGACTCTTGCAGAGTTGCTTTGCTTTGAAGAAGTTCCACCTAAATGGACCCAAGATTTTGATTCCTTACACTCAATAGGTAAGTTCAGCCCGTTGTTTATGCCTAGTTTCAATGAGGTTGAAACTGAATGCATGGAAGTCTTTGAGAAAAAGAAAATGGAAACCAAGAAAATCTTAGGAAACTTTGATGGACAGATTAGCCTCTCGGTGGACATTCTGAGGTGTGAAAGTTACTTTGACCCTAGCTGCTCCGGTGATTATTTGTGCCTTTCAGCCCATTTTATTGATGAGAATTGGGAACTGAAAAAGTGGGTACTTCAGTTTTCTTCTATTTCAGTTTCGGTTTCGGGTCCATCTGATGATTCCCTTCACAAATATGAAGATTGGGGCATTTTAACGACGCTTGAAGATTGGGGCATTGAGAAGAAGATCTCCGCAATCACTCTGAAGAATGATAATTGCAACAATGAATTGGTTGAGTTTGTGAAAAGGCGCATCCAAGAAAATAATGGTAAGCTGTTTCGTGTGTATTGTTGTGGGGAAATTATCAGTGTAATGGTGCAGGATGCATTTGACAAGATTGAAGATGTCGTTCACAAGGTTCGTCAGGTGTATACTTTTAATATTGATTACCCCTTCTGGTTTCTCAAATTAGCAGACCTGCAAATAGCTGTGAAGTCATGGTCTACCAAAGATGTGATTGGTTCTAATGACGTACCTTCCCCAGAGGAATGGAAGAAAGTTGAAGGTGTTTGTAAAATTTTAGAGAACATAGATGGAGTATCAGAAGCATTATTTTACACAACACCTCTAACTCCCAATGTATATCTTTATCACCTGCATTGGGTTCCCAAAATTCTGGCCAAAGCGTCCATTGACTCAGATAGTTTTAATAGAATAGTAGTTGAGGACATGTCGAAAAAGTTTGATAAGTATTGGGATGACATGTTCTTGCTGTTGGCAATATCTGCAGCACTGGATCCTCGATTGAAGATGAGATATATTGAATTTCTTTTTTCAAAAGTTAAGGATAGGAATGGAAACTCACAAGTTGCAGTTGTTTTGGGGGCCATTCACAAACTGTTTGATGAATATGTGGTCCGTTTTCCGTTGCAAGACTACCAGCAGTTCATCCATTCGAATGATCACTCTAAAGAAAAATCAGACTTGGATTGCTATTTGGAACAACCTGTCTTATGTAATAGTAAGGATTTTAATGCATTGGCTTGGTGGAGAATCGTAGGCATTGAGTACCCTACCCTATCCCGGATGGCACGTGATTTTTTAGCCATTCCAGTTTCTCTTGCAAGTCAAATTGAGGCATACTATACTGTACCAAAGCCAGCTGATGATCATTTAGTTTGGTTGAAGCCAGACTTGATGAATGCCTTGATGTGTACTCGAAGCTGGGTATAGTAGGCAGGCAGGCACTGATATACAATGTTAACAGGTAATTATCAATACTATTTCTGTTATAAAAAATATATGCAAAATATAGTTTTCCTTTTCCGTAGAGCCAAACACAAAAATATTATATTATAAATAATGATATATTAAATAAATAGGAAAGCTTTTAAGGTATAATGAAATTGAAGAAAACAAAATAATAGGTAAATAAAGGGAAAATAAATAATAAGTACGAAGGTGAGTTTGGTACGGTGAAGCACGTCAAAGACGCTGTCCTAAAGCCTTTGTAGCCTCCCTACGTGCAGGTCCTGACGGTCTACAAGACTCCAAGATACGACCCCTTGTACACAAACTCAAGATCCGCTATGAGCACGTTCATAGACGGATATGGGTATCCAAGTCACAGAACCATTGCCAAAATAATAATATAAAGTAGAGAATATATATAAAAGTAGAAAATGAGAGAATTAGTTTGTGGTATGTGATATTCTGATGGTGTATTGTGTGTCTATCAAATGTGAAGGAGGAGTGGCCTTTTATAGGCATCCAAAAACATGTAACCTTCACCAACCACAAAAGTTCACCAACCAAAAAATAATGGCATTCACCAACCAGAAATAAAACCTGAATATTAAATATTTATAACCCCCACAATAAATAAAATAAAACAGAAAAATAATTAAATAAATAAAACGGTTAAAATTTTAAAATCTTTTAAAATTCCAACAATCCCCCACAAGATTTTCAAAATTTTACCGTGACAAAAACCAGTGAAAAATATATAATATATATGGCAATATAATACTATGTAATAGGTGTAGGTGCCTTCCGGGCTTGAACCTTCACTTAGTGATGATAGTCTCCATTTGAGGAACCTGAGTGTACACAGTATTGAACTCGGCACCTTTGACCAAACTTCAACATATCCCACACATAGTATTAGTTGAGACTTGGATGCGGGGTAGCGCTATTTATGGCCATGCGCTCATCTTGATTCTCATGAGAGTTACTAGAGAATAGCCCAATTCTCATAGTCGCGGCCTCACGACGTCTCTCACTTAGGTGAGTTCTCCAAGAGTACATGTGACCTGCACCCTGCGGGAGTTTGCCCGCCTCGAAACTCATTCAGGGATAAATCCCTTCCTAACGTCACATAAAATAGCACTTTTGCCTTAGGGATGAGCAGAAGAATATCTCAAGGATATCTCCATAATTTTATCAGTGCTATATGAGTCACGCAATATGGATTGTTTCTACCACATTGAACTTCCTTCATGGGATCTCCAATCACAGAAGTTGGGTTACCTCCCTAGGTGACTCCCTTATGGGCTTAAGCACATCCCCCTCGACATTTTGCATTAATAGCCTCCTCCACGAGGCATGCATATCAAGACTAGCCTTCACAAGGCATGTATAATTTAGGTCATGTCTTTGTTCTCCATTTTAGCAAGCTTTAAACCTGCATATTATTAAAATATTTCCTACACACTCTTGCACACAAATAATTAGTAGATTTCACCTCAGTATAATTGGAAATTAAGTACGCATTGGTATACAGTTAAGTATAATAGAAAATATCATACATTAAATCTTATGATTAAGAGTACCTCTCAAGTTCATGAAACATTGAGTACACCTGCCACCACTTGTGAACAACAATATAACAATGAATTCATTAAATAAATTTAACTATAAACACTGAGTATTTCAGGATACTCTTACTCCCTTTTGTGCACTCAAAGTGGCTGAAATCATGATCGCATATCCAGGTTGAAATTGTATCTTCTTGATTCTCAATAGGAACCTATAAGACAATAAGAAATCTCCACCAAAATTTTATACCAAGGCCATTATTAGTTGCACACATTTTCATATCAAAATTTAAGACAATTTAGTCTCATAATAAAATTTCATAATATAAGAAAATTTCACTCACACCAAGTTCTCCAAAAAATGCTCATTTTATAATTACTTAAAGATAATATCAAGGTTATGAAATTAAGGCAACCCCCACATTTTAACATATTTTAAAATGATTTACGGGAACATAGAACCCATCCCTTCTATGTTTCCAACTTTGGCCACACAAAAAAAATTAAATAAATAAATTACAAAGCAAAAGATTGCAAGACAACAACCCCCACAAGTTAAGAAAAATTTCAACATATGTGAACATTGTACCAAAAGTTTATTAATTTTAAAATTCATAAGATATGCCAATAATATTTTAAATGATTTACGGGTTGAAATCCCTACATCAAAATTCAAAATTAAATGTCATTATAACAACAAAATTTAATGTCAAATATTAATACCAATTTAAGACAAAATCATATCATAGCAATTTACAGTTTTTCCAAATATTAAAGCAATTTTGAGGCCAAAACAGATGCAAAGCTTTTGACATCAGAACTGCAGCAATACTATATAATCAAACCATAAAATTTTTAATCTGCAAGTTCAACGGAAAAAAACTTATGCCAAGCTTAACTGTTTTCAACACACAAAAAAATGCAATTAAATTTCTTAACCATGTTAATTGAAATAATCACCCAACATTATTAATAACTTTATTGCCAATACAATTATAGGAATTGAGTGGACCATTAGACAAATCTGGATAATAAATTTCAATAAAGAAAATGACATTTATTTTTGTATTTTGTAAAATATATGCATATGCACAAAATAAAAGAGTCAAATTTAATTTCTCCATAAATGTAAAAGTTCTAATTGTTGAATCAATTAGCCAAAATAAATTGTACCACATTCATTGCAGCAATGCTCACAATTGCATAAGATAGAGAATTAATTAGTATAACTTATCTGGAGGTATATGATACTCTACCCCCAATATCTCGATTCCATCATGCTTGAAAATCACATAAATCTCGATTCTCATAAATAAGATAAGCTTTGGACAAGATCGTTAGTGCAATATATATGTATACTTATATAAAATATTCAAAAATTCAAAGTAAAAGAAATAAAGCATTCTGGAGAATTTAACTGGTCATATAATACATTGCCAATTTAAAGCAATGAAGGTAGAGATTACTTATCTTGATCTTCATAGCCACCGTTAGAGAAATTAACTTGCTTTAGCAATCTAGTGTTTACCTATTTGCATAACCAATGAAAATGCTTGTACCAACAAATTTTATGGCAGTACACCAAAGTTTTCAATTAAATTGTATAAAGCGGCAATTAAGAATAGTTTGGAAATCAAATATGTGTAGTGCCCAACAATGTGAAATGAAATCAAAACAATTGAAGCAATCAATATGAAGCTTTTGACAAAATTGAATTGCAGCACTAATTCTTTTGGATTGAACCTTCAGTTTAAAAGCAATAATAAAACCTATATTAATTGTCCCATTTAAATACCAGTGGAAAGCTTCTACAACAGAACTTATAAAACCAATTACTCAAAACTGAAACCGTTATAGTCACAATATACAAAATGATTTCTACACAAAATCTGGATAGTTAAACACAACATAAATAAGTGACGAAAATTTGAGATATATATAGGCATATATGCACAAAATAGATTTGTCAAATTTAAATTCTCCATACATGTAAAAAGATCTAATTCTCAACATTGATGTATCAACCAACTAGCTAAAGCATTTATACAAAAACAAACGGTTCGTTTTTCTCCCAAATTTGAAACAATAACAACCAGCAAAATAAAGAATAATTAGGCTCAATAAAACTTGCAATAATATCACATAAATGAAAATACATAATCTATATAAAAATTGAATACAAGATAGAGGCCAAAACTAAAACTGACGCAATATTAGATTTTGTATTCAAAACAATTAAACTACAAAAACTGTTTGCAAGTTTTTTCTTTTCAATAATTGAATATTCAAATCAAATTTGTCTTCATAAAAAGTAAACTTAATTGTCTGTTGACCAATAATTCTTACTAGGTACAAACACTGTCTAACTCATATACCGAGGAAACTCATATGCAAGAACAAAACAACCAACTGATATTTTGAAACAACACTAGGTTATATAAAACCAAATACATATAATTAACAGACTGTTATTGTTTTTATTTATTATTATTATTATTATTTTGGTTTTCCAAAATTATAAACCAAATTAAAAAAAACTCAAGATACGTTTCAATAGCGATAAAATCTCATAAACCAAATTACAGTTGTTGGCTGCTCCAAAATTAATTTTAAAACATTTCAATAGCGATAAAATCTCATAAACCTTTCTATCCAATTTTGAAACATAAAAATCTATAATATTATCAAAATATTAATTGACAAAATTAGTACACCGATTGAAGACAAAAAATTGGTCAAATGAAAACCAAAACCTGACGCCAAAGTAAATATTTCAAAATAACCCAATGAGTAGCAATAAAATGTTCCAATGACCTTGAAGTAAATTTTGATAGTAATTAAAATATAAATATATTAAAGTTGTAGATATAACATGATGTTGTAAGGCTAATGGCTGAAAGAAATCAAAAGCAAAATAAATCAGTCTTTGATTTCATAACTGATAGGATATTTATACCAGGTAGCAGTAACGTTTGAGCTATAATAATAATACCACATAAATTAGTATGTAGGTTTTTTATTTTCAAACACTAGCACTAATTGCCCAAACGTTAGCAACAAATTATAAAAATATAAATGTACCAACAATAATTAAAGCAATTGAAATTGTATAGATAACATCAAAGCTTTAAACTGCATATACCCAAAATAAATCATAATTTTCATTTTTGATAATTCAATATAAATGCAAAAGCTTCAGTCAAAGAGTTAAAAGGTATTAAAGCAATAGCAGTACGGGAAGAAAACAACTTTAACATACAAAGGTTTAATAGACATATGATTTCACATATATAATCAAACTTATGCTATGATAAAGACACAACCTAACAAATATGATTTATTCGAAATACATGTAAGATAATACTTTGTTTACTACAGTTTGAACCAAGCGGCAAGTGGTAATCTCATCAATCAAGTATTCAATTGAGGCTTCACAACAGTACGGAAAGAAAGTAGTTTTAATCTACAAAGGCTTTAGATTGTTATAAAAAATATATGCAAAATATAGTTTTCCTTTTCCGTAGAGCCAAACACAAAAATATTATATTATAAATAATGATATATTAAATAAATAGGAAAGCTTTTAAGGTATAATGAAATTGAAGAAAACAAAATAATAGGTAAATAAAGGGAAAATAAATAATAAGTACGAAGGTGAGTTTGGTACGGTGAAGCACGTCAAAGACGCTGTCCTAAAGCCTTTATAGCCTCCCTACGTGCAGGTCCTGACGGTCTACAAGACTCCAAGATACGACCCCTTGTACACAAACTCAAGATCCGCTATGAGCACGTTCATAGACGGATATGGGTATCCAAGTCACAGAACCATTGCCAAAATAATAATATAAAGTAGAGAATATATATAAAAGTAGAAAATGAGAGAATTAGTTTGTGGTATGTGATATTCTGATGGTGTATTGTGTGTCTATCAAATGTGAAGGAGGAGTGGCCTTTTATAGGCATCCAAAAACATGTAACCTTCACCAACCACAAAAGTTCACCAACCAAAAAATAATGGCATTCACCAACCAGAAATAAAACCTGAATATTAAATATTTATAACCCCCACAATAAATAAAATAAAACAGAAAAATAATTAAATAAATAAAACGGTTAAAATTTTAAAATCTTTTAAAATTCCAACAATTTCTTCTTTGTTCTTTTTGTTCTTAATTATCTTCAATATGTATCCTGCAAGAGGATTTAATTCTCACAAGATTTGTTTCCCCTTTTTTTGCGCGTGTGCTTGATGTCGAGAACAGGTACAGTTTTCGATTTCTGCTGCTCTTCCCTAGCTTATGGCTGCATCACTTTTGGAAGGCTTGGGAATCTCAGTTTAGCTAAGCAATTGACATAAACATTAAACCAGTTACTTCTGAACTCCATCACAGAGATTGAACATTCTCTTTTTCTGTTGTTGTACTGTAAATTTGTAGAGATTGAGCATTTTTGTGTTGTTGTATTGTAACTTACTTTGGATCTGTTTCCCCTGGATGGTAAAAACTAGTTGTCCTGATGTCTAGAGATGGTTGAATAGATGATGCTGAAGTTTACCTTATTGCCCTTATGTGTGTGTTTTGATTTCAATTATAATATCCTGCTCTATTGGATATCACAAATCTAAATTGGAAGCTACCAGCCATGATATTAGAAGCAAAAAATTCATCTGACTTGATGCCTAATTCTATATTAGGCATCAACATATGTTAAAAAATAAATAAAAACAAAAATTCTATATTGGAAACAACATATACGCCACCAGAAAGGTCTGTAATAAATTTTTTGCTTGGAATTGTCATAAAAAATGAAACTCAACAGTTTTTTCATGAAGATATCTGGCTCCTTTTTTCCCCGTCAAAACACACAAGATTTCTTACTCAAATACTTCTTTGTTTCATATATGAAGAAAACTCACTTTGTGCAAATGTTATTCGCATATTATAGTGTACTAACGTATTTTTCACTCGCATATTATAGTGTACTAACGTATATTTCACGAATAATATACGTTTTTTCAAAATTTCGCAACAAGGGCGAACCTCCCATGCACTCTTTGAAATACTTACAAAACAACGACAATAGTTTATGTAATGTTGCTGAAACAAAATAATTTAGCCAACCCCAGATATATTTTGTTCATTTTTCGAGTATTATTGAGAAAAAAACCAATATATATATATATATATATATACACAGAGAGTTTCCATTGAGGAATCCCTCAAATAAGCTTATTTGAGAGACACCCCTTGTAGGCCCCACTCCAGATTGTATTTCAATAATCCAAACCGTCTATTTTGTAGATACTCATTCAAATATTATCTCTACAAAAAATCACTTGAATCCGATATCATTTGACCACTCAATTGTGTTATTGAAATTTGAGTACTTTCTTGATGCACCGTTGTTCGTTGATTTTGTAGGACACAATTGGATATCGAAACGGTTTCCGATTTTGTCTAATTTTTTGTAAGGATGATCTATGAATGAAGACCTAAAAAATAGATGGTTTGGATCATTGAGAAAAAAATTGTAGGATACCCTAAAGGGCGTCCCTCAATAAAAGGGGACTGTATATATATAGAGGGATCCGTGGCACTATGTTTTTGACACAAGTTTTGACATAATTTTTGGGTCATTAGATTAGAATGCATTGAATGGCTGAGATTAAGTATTATTAATCTTAATTCTTTAATTAATTACATAATAAAATATATTTTCTCTCTCTTCATTCATGTTTTAATTTCTTGAATTAAATCTCATTAATTGCCACGCCTTCTGCCATTAACAACCTTTCTCAAACTTTTTCTTCTTCCTCTTCATGCCGGTTACATTATGAGGTTCTATCATGTTGTTTTCCCTTTTTTCTTCTGTAATATGTGATCAAATTCAAGTTCTTAGGTCTTATAAACCCTATGGCTCATCCTAGGTTAAAGAGATTTTCATTATAAATTTGACGGAAAAAGAAGAAGAATAAGTTGTAGATTACGAATCTTTAACCACACAGTATTTTTGGCAAGTCTTGTGTTGTAGGTGTAGTCGGAGAAAAGGAACCCATAAATACTATTTAAATACCCCACGATTTCATAGACAAATATTTAAGAGTCTTGGACAAGTTATATGCCTGGAGAAAAGGAGCCTAGAAACACTAGTCATGCTTCTTACGGCGCCATTAGCACCAGCAGGGTTAAACTTGAAGATGGGATGCTACCAGACTTAATACTTTCTCCAAAATAGTTTCAATTTTTTAAAAGATAAGGAAAGAAAGAAACAGCGAACAACAAGAAGGTTTTTTTTTGGGTTTGATGAGAGAGGGGTAGTAGAGAACGTTTTGGAAAGAGAGAAAAAAATGATTTATTGAGAGAAATTTACCTTTCAGAGAAAATAGAGAGAAGAAAGAGAAAATTACTTTTATTTTTTTTATTTTTTTATGTCAAAAAGTCATGTCATGTATAATCTCATCCATTGAAAGTGCAGTAATCTAATGGCCCAAAAATTGTATCAAAACTTGTGTCAAAAATATAGTATCACGGATCCGCCCTATATATATATATATATATATATATATATATATAATGTATATATATATATATATATAATGGCCCAAATTATCAGGGTATGTTTTTTAAGAAATTTGCCAAATAGCGCACCTGCCGTATTTTCAGGGTATGTTTGTTTGTGAAATACCGAAAGAAAAATTGTGGCATGTGTTATAAATAACGGTTCTGATGCATTTTATTCTTACTTTCGCGCTAAGCAACTCATAACTCATACTCTATCTGTTTCTCTCCCAGTCTATTGCATTTCCCACAGAACGCCAAAACTCCCTTGTCCTCAGCTCCTTCTTCCTCTGGGTTACTCGACGCTAAGGAGGTTAGGCCTTCAACTCAAGATTGTATCTTTATCGTTCTCTTATCAAAATCAACTCTTGAAATGGCGATTACAAGCATTTTGCTTCTTCTACTGTCATTATGTGTTATGCTTTCTATGTTTCTTTGTTCTGGGTCTGCCTTATTCTCTCACTCTCAGATCATTTTTGCGTTTTTTTTTTTTCATTTATCTTCCATTCTGTATATTATCTTTGAGTTCTCTGTCCAGTGGGTGAATAAAGTTGTGTTTTTAAGAATTTACTGTAAGATTTTTGGTTATAATCTTTGAGTTTTCTTCTCTGTGGGTTAATAAAGTTTGTGTCTTTAAGAACTCACTGTAAGATTCTTGGTTATAATCTTTGAGTTTTCTTCTCAGTGGGTGAATAAAGTTTGTGTTTTTAAGAATTCACTGTACGATTCTTGGTTATATTGTTCATGGGTATCCATGATTGTAGGGCAAGAGTACAAGCATTTTGCTTCTTCTGATCTGCTCTCATTATGTGTTATGCTTTTTATGTTTCTTCGTTCTGGGTCTGCCTTATTCTCTCATTCTCGGGTCCAATGTGATCATTTTTGCCTATTTTGTTATTTCTCTTTCGTTCTTTATAATATCTTTTAGTTCTCTGTTCAGTGGGTGAATAAAGTGTGTGTTTTTAATAAGATTCTTGGTTATATTGTTGATGGGTATCCATGATTGTACGCGAAGATTTCTTTTCTTGGGTACTTTTTAACTCCAAAATGCAAACCAGAAATAGACTGCATACATGATTTAGTAGAACAAAATGAGGTTGCTGTGGTGCTTATTAGAATTTTGGGTTTTTTAAGATATGTATGGGGTTCCTGAAGCTTATGAAGTTACTGGGTCTGCAAAGAATGGAATATCTGATTCTAGTGAAGAGAATTCTAGCAGTGGTCATAGCAAGGATGTGAGTTCCTTTTCATCAGTTTCAGATACGAAGGTCAAGAAGGTAGTTGAATATGACCAGCAGAAAGATTTAAGGACTCTTGCAGAGTTGATTTGCTCTGGAGCAGTTCAACCTGAATGGGCTGGAGAAGTTCAACCAGAATGGGCTGGAGATATTATACGGTCAAATAGTATGTTTAATCCGCTGTTTAAGCCTAGTTTCAATGAGGTTGAAACTAAATGCATGGAAGTCTATGAGGAAAAGAAAATGGAAACCAAGAAAATCTTAGGTAACTTTGATGGACAGATTAGCCTCTCGGTGGACATTCTGAGGTGCGAAAATCACATTGACCCTCGCTGCTGTGGTGATTATTTGTGCCTTTCCGCACATTTTGTTGATGAGAATTGGAAACTGAAAAAATGGGTACTTTGCTTCTGTTCTCGTTCGGTTTCGGGTCCGTCTGATGATTCCCTTCACGGATATGAAGATTGGGGCATTGAGAACAAGATACGCGCAGTGACTGTGAATAATGGGAAGTGCTATAAGGAAATGGTTGAGCATGTTAAAAGGCACATCCAAGAAAAGAAGGAATTCCAACTTAATCCAGTGCTTCCTGTGTATTGTTGTGGGGAAATATTCAGAGTAATGGTGCAGGATGCATTTGACAAGATTGAAGATATCGTTCGCAAGGTTCAGCAGGTGCATTCTTTTAAAACTTCTGAGCCCCTGTGGTCTACAATATGGTTAAATCTGCAAGAAGCTGTGAAGTCATGGTCTACAGGAGAACTCTCTACCAAAGATGTGATTGGTTCTAATGACGTACCTTCCCCAGAGGAATGGAAGAAAGTCGAAGGTGTTTGTAAAATTATAGGGAGCATAGATGAAGTATCAGAAGCATTATTTTACACAACACCTCTAACTCCCAATGTTTATCTTTATCACCTTCATGAGCTTCACGGAATTCTTACCAAAATGTCCACTGACTCAGATAGTTTTAATAGAACAATCGTTAAGGACATGCTGAAAAAGTTTGATGAGTATTTGGATAATGACATGTTCTTGCTGTTGACAATGTCTGCAGCACTGGATCCTCGATTCAAGATGAGATATATTGAATTCTTTTGTTCAGAGGTTAAGCGTAAGGACGAAAAAACACAAGTTGCAATTGTTTTGTGGGCGATGCAGGAACTGTTTGATGACTATGTGATCCGTTTTCCTACCGAATGGGAGTCTTGTCATCCTAGACGTTGGAAACGCAGTTTTAGAGTGGTGAAGGACTACCAGCAGTTCATCAGTTCAAATGACCACCCTGCGAAAAAATCAGACTTGGATCGCTATTTGGAAGAACCTGTGTTACCTTGGAGTCCAGATTTTAATGCACTGTCTTGGTGGAGAACCGCAGGCACTGCGTACCCTACCCTTTCCCGGATGGCACGGGACTTTTTGGCCATGCCAATGTCTCTGTCAACTGGAAATGGTGTATACTATACTGTACCAAAGCCAGCTGATGAACATATAGTTTGCTTGAAGCCAGACTTGATGAATGCCTTGATGTGTACTCGAAGCTGGGTATAGTGGGCAGGCACTGATAGAATGTTAACAGGTAATTATCAATTCTATTTCTTCTTTGTTCTTTTTGTTCTTAATTATCTTCAATATGTATCCTGCAAGATGATTTAATTCTTACAAGATTTTTTTTCCCCTTTTGCAAGATTTTTGTGCATGTGATTGATGTCGAGAACAGGTACAGTTTTTGCTTTTTGCTGCTCTTCCCTAGCTTATGGCTACCTCACTTTTGGAAGGCTTGGGAATCTCAGTTTAGCTAAGCCATTGACATAGACATTAAAGCAGTTACTTCTGAACTCCATCACAGAGATTGAACATTCTCTTTTTCTGTTGTTGTATTGTAAATTTGTTTCCCTTGGATAGTAAAAACTAGCTGCCCTGTCTTGATGTCTTGAGATGGGTGAATATATGAAGCTAAATTTTACCCTATTGCTGCATTTGTATATATGCACTTTGGTTGAAATTCTGGTAACTTTACTGGTTCATAATATAGTAAAAGTGGAATTACAATATCTTGTGTGTTTTGAACTTTGATTTCATTGTAGTTTTGAACTGTTCTGTGGAGAGACAATGGACATGATGGCGTTTGCTGCTCAGCAATTATATTAGGAACAAAAATTCATCTGACTTTATCTATCCTAAGTATGTTACAAAAATAAATCGAAAACAGGGCTGTAAAATATGACTTGATCATATTTTTGAATCCTTAGCATTCCAAACTTTTTTTCCATTAACCCTTTCTGTTTGGAAGTTTTGTAAAGAACTCTGTAATTAAAATAATAAAAAAATTCAACAATTTGTTCATGAAGATTTCTTACTCCTTTTCTCAACAATTATTCAGACCTGTTTTCAATATTGGAAGAGGTCTGTCAATTCGAATCCCCCTTCCTTATAAATGTGAAAAAATAAATATAAAAAAACCAAATGATCATGATCTTATATTTATAGGCACATGCCTCAACTGCTAAAAATTCAAAAATCCAAAAAATGCTATTGATTAATCCAAATGCTAAAATTCACAACTTAACTTCATGAGGATAAAATATTAACCATCAATTTAAACAAAATATATATTTTTTTGGACGAATCAATTTAAACAAAATATAATTATAAACAAACACAACAAAAATATATTTTTTACTTAAAAACAGAAGGACGTGTCTTGTAAATAAGGGAGCCACGTGTACGGCTATTCCGTAATATTTTCCCGCTAAAATGAAGCATGATCATCCCCATTTCTCTCTCTCAGTCAAATTCCACTTCCAAGTTCTAACAGAACCCTAAATCCCCTTTGTGCTCTAACTCTCTCTCTGAGCTCTTTCCTCTGGGCGACCATCCCAAACGAGGTTTGTCTGAATCTCAAGTTTGTGTCTTTCTTATACATTCTAAACAATGTTCACGCGCTTTTTGCTTTTTTGTACTGTATTACGCTTTCTGGGTTTTCTTTTTGTCTTTACAATGCTTTGTTTTTATTCATTTGTTAGTTATAATAATTTTGAGGGTGTATAATTTTTTTTTGTTTTTAAGAGTTTATTGCGAGATTTTTGCTTATATTGTTAATGGGTATCCATGATTTTACGCCATCATTGATTCTATTTGGTGCAATAGATGCTGGCATGCATGAATGCAAAGAAAAATGATGGGGTTAATGTAAAAGAAACGAGGTGTATAATTTTTTTTTGTTTTTAAGAGTTTATTGCGAGATTTTTGCTTATATTGTTAATGGGTATCCATGATTTTACGCCATCATTGATTCTATTTTGTGCAATAGATGCTGGCATGCATGAATGCAAAGAAAAATGATGGGGTTAATGTAAAAGAAACGAAGTGAAATTTGGAGCTATGGTGCTAAAAAGTTTGTGTTCATTAGTTATGCCAGGGATTCGTGAAGCTGATGAAGCTGTTGGTTCTAAAATGAAAGGAATATGTGATCATGAAAATGACGGCTGCGGTAGCGACAACTACGATGTGAAGGGCATGTCATTTTATTCTGATGCAAGGTTTGAGGGGTTTGAATTTGATGAGCAAAAAGCTCTGAGGGCTTTTGCAAATTTTGTTTGCTCTGCTCATGTTCCACCTAAGCACTATTTTTGAGAGTTGGCACATAAGTTTAACCCGCTGTTTAAGATTAGCGTCAAAGAGGTCGAAAGTGAATGCATCAAAGTTTATGAGGAAAGGAAAGAAGACAGTTAAAGATAGCTTAGGAAATTATGAAGGACAGATTAGCCTCTCAATGGAGATATTGAAGTACTATAATTTCCGTAAGTTTTTGTGCCTTTCGGCACATTTTATTGATGAAAATTGGAAACTGAGAAAGTGGGTACTTTACTTCCGCTGTGTTTTGGATCCATGTGATGAAGATGATTTATCTGATGATGTCTCTTGTCAAGATTGGGGCATTTTTAAGTCGCTTGAAGATTGGGGTATTAAGGATAAGATTTCTACATTTGTTATGACTAATGGTTATGGCTGTGTGGCTGAGCATGTGATAAATCATATCCAAGAAAACAAGGAACTCTGTTTTAATGGTCAGCTGTTTCGTGGGTTTCGCGTGTATTGTTGTGGGGAAATGGTCAGTGAAATGGTGCAGGATGCGTTTGGCAAGATTATAGATATCATCAACAAAGTTCATGGATTGTCTTCTTCTGTAAAATCCTTACCCTTATGGAATCACACAATTTTCGATCTACAACAAGCTCTGAAGTTGAGGGCAATGGGAGAATTCTCTTCGAAAAAAATAATCAATTTTCACGATGTATCAACCCCTGAGGAATGGCAGAAAGTTGAAGGTGTTTGTAAAATTGTAGGGAGCATATATGAAGTATCAAATGCATTATTTGAGACGAAACATCTACCTCCTAATGTTTATCTTTATCACCTCCATGAGCTTCACAAAATTCTGACCAAAATGTCCACTGACTCAGATAGTTTTATTAGAACAATAGCCGAGGACATGTTGAACAAGTTTGTTAAAGTATTGGGACAACATGTTCTTGTTGCTGGCAATAGCTGCAGTTCTGGGTCCTCGATTTAAGATGAAATACATAGAATTTGTTTGTTCGAAAGTCAAGGGTAGGGACGGGAACTCACAGGTTGCAGCTGTTTTGGGTGCCATCTGCAAACATTTGATGAATATGTGATTCGTTTTCCTGAAAAAGAAAACTTCATGAGTGATTCATCTTCTTCCAATTCAAATTCAGAAAGGAGACTATCCTAGTCCAGCACATGTGAATCATATATTTGGTGTGTTGAAAGACTACTACCGGTTCATCCAATCGAGTAATCAGCCTACGAAAAAATCAGACTTGGATTGCTATTTGGAGGAACCTATCTTACCTTGGAGCCAGGATTTTAGTGCATTAACTTGGTGGAGAACTACAGGCGCTAAGTATCCTACCCTTTCCAAAATGGCATGTGATTTTCCGGCTGTTCCAGTTTCTCTTGCAACTTCATATGAGGCATTCTATACCGAACCAAGGCCAGTTAAGGAACATATAGTTCGGTTGAAGCCAGACTTGGGAAATGCCTTAGATGTGTACTCGAAGCTGGTACCATACACTAAAAGAATAGTAACAGGTTATGGACATAATTTTCCTCTGCTCTCCTGTTTCATATCCGTACCATACACTACAAGATTCTTTTGATTTTTCTCTTTGTTGTGGTGCAGTAAGTGTCTAGAACAGGTGCTCATTGGCCTTCTGCTGCTCTTGCCTAGCTTGTGATTAGCTCTATTCTGACAGACATGGGGATCAGATCAGCTTAGTGCGGCAATTGGCATGGACATCAAGTTTATTACTATTGAATTCCATGATGGAGACTAAACTTTTAAAATCATTTTGTTTGAATGTATCTTTTTGATGGATCTGTTTCCCTTGGATTCTCCCGGAGAATGGAGATTGTTCCAGATATGAAGTTGAGTCTTGTGGTGGAAATTCTGGCTATTTTGACTGGTTGATGAATGAAGCATTGTACAAGACTACAAGTAGAGATGAAATCTAATAGCATTTATTTTTGTTTCATTTTTTATAAGAAGCAACTTAACTTTATTAATAAATATAAACAACAGCTTAAACCTTGATAATTATAAATAAATTAATTAAATTAAACATGATCATATCAATTAACAGCAGTTGCCCAGGTAACGCACGCCTAAATTATTGTGGTGGGCCATAAAAATAATAAAATCATTAGTAAAAAATGAAGAGAAAAAAAAATTCTTGATTCCAAAGATTTGAAAATATATGTTTTTTACCATAATAAAATTAAGGAGTTTCACTAGAACACCCAAAAATCCTGGCTGAAATTATAAAAAAACTCAACACCCAAAATACTTTATAAACACACCCAAAACTCATCATTACACACACTCAAAATCCATTTATAAACACACCCAAAAAATATACAATTGTTGATTGTGGGGTTGATTTTGGGTGTTTTCTATATTTAAATAATATTTGGATTTTTTTATAAATACACGTCTATAATTGGGTTTATTTATAAATATCTAATAATAGCTCAAAATTCGATAGTTTGATAGGTGCGACTGTACACACTGGATAGCGACCCCCCCAAATCTCATAATCAAATCAGACACTTACCAAAAAAAATCCAGACAGCAACGCTCCACCTGTGACCTGACAAGGCAACCGCCGTAGACGACGCCGTGTTAGGAGCTCTCCGAAATCTAGAATGCTACTACTAGCAGTGAAGAGTGCAGTATCTGGAAGTTGATTTCCAGAATACAAGAAGGTCATCTTTTCATATTGAGAAGAATAAGAAGAAGAACCATTCTTAAAAGCTTTGCAAGTTTTGCCTAGACAGCAGATTTCCTTTCAAATTTTGGTGCTTTTTTGCGGGAGATAATCAGATTTGAGGTGCTCAAGTTCTGGAGGAGCATATAAGGTATGTGCGAGTAAGCTTGTGTTCATTCAAAGCTTTATAGAGTTTTCAGTCATCGTTGCTTTGATTGATACTTGATAGTGGGACTAAAACTAGACCCTCATTAGGAAGTTCAAATTTTGGTGACATTCTCTGTGTTTGTGTGTATAGCTGGAGCGTAAGTTTTTATTTTATTTTATTTTTTCCCAAAAGTTTTGATTTTTGAGAATTCAACTATTAGATTAGGCTTGCTTGAGCAAATTTTTCTTTATAAATTTTGTGTTTTGAATCATTATTTGTATGTGTGTATGTGTGTGTGTGTGTGTGTGTGTGTGAATTGGCTATTGAATAATCGAAAGTAGTATTCAATGTCATTTTGCAAATCAGAGCAAGAAGCCTACAGAAGATGACAGTTCACGAACTGGGTTACAGACAAAGAGGACTCTAGAAGGGTCATGTGGTTTTGTTTAAGCATCAGGTTCACCAGATAACCAAAATGAAGAAGTGGTCCGGAGGCTTGCTTATCATTGCTCTTGCTATGATATTGGTTTTTCGTTACTGCAGCATTGTCAAAATCGAGCCACCAAAGCAGTCTCCGAAGCAGTCGGCTTCTGATTTCTTCGGAAACCATCCAACCAATGATTCTTTTATTACGTCGTTGGAGATAAAAGTGAAAAAAGAAGCAGAATCATATAAGAAACCCCATTTTATAGAAGTTGATGGGCCCAATGAGCTGTTTGCTTCACATGACATCTTCAAAGAAGGGTCAAGGGCCTTGCTTGTATGGCCTCACATGCATCCCCTACTGTCAAGGTCTGATGCTTTGCCTGAAACTACTCAAGGGGTTAAAGAGGCTTCCATGGCGTGGAAAGACTTGTTGTCTGCAATTGACAAGGACAAGGCTTCCAAATTAAGCAAAAGTGACAGCCAAGAAAATAAAAATTGCCCTTTCTCTGTAAGTACATTTGATAAGATAGTGTCAAGAGATGGGGTTATTCTTGAAATCCCTTGTGGCCTCGTTGACGATTCTTCCATTTCTTTGGTTGGCATTCCTGATGGGCACTCTAGAAGCTTTCAAATTCAACTTCTAGGCTCCCAACTTGCAGGAGAGCCTGAGCCTCCTATTATCTTGCATTACAATGTCAGTCTCCCCGGTGATAACATGACAGAGGAGCCATTTGTGGTTCAAAATATTTGGACTCATGACCTTGGGTGGGGCAAAGAGGAAAGATGTCCTTCTCACAGGTCTGCTAACAACCTGAAAGGTAAATTTTCTGTTTAGACTTTAGACTGTATGAGAATTGCAAGTCCAACTCTTTCGCCAGAACATTCTTGCTTTTTCGTATCCTATGGTAGCTCAAACTTGAAGAGCACATTATATGAAAAAATGTAATTAAACTCGAGATAACTTTAGAACACTTGTTTGTCCTCTGTATTAATCGAAAATGTTATAATGTATAACACTGTTTTCATACTAATCAAATAAAGATTATTTATTATATCCTGCTTTTTTTTCTTTAACTTAAGAATAAGGTTCCTCTTAAAAAACAATAAGGGTGTTACAAGTAGAAATCTAACACATTTTAGCTAATTTGACAGTTGATGGACTTGTTCTTTGCAATGAACAAGCTGTCAGAAGCTCCTTGGAAGAAAATCTAAATATGAGTCAGCCTAGTAGTGACATGTTGACCAATGTTTCCAGGGGAGGTGCCTATGGAAGTGCTAATTTCCCATTTGTTGAAGGGAATCCCTTTACTGCTACATTGTGGGTTGGTTTAGAGGGATTTCACATGACTGTGAATGGAAGGCATGAAACATCTTTTGCATATAGGGAGGTACGGTATGATTTTATTGGTAATAACAGATTATTGCCCAAAAATTGTTTTCTGCAAGACAATTCCATTGTGGTAAAAGTGAATAATTCCACCCTACATTGCTTTTTTGCATATGTAGAAACTTGAGCCATGGTCAGTTACCAAAGTCAAAGTGGCTGGTGGTTTGGACCTCTTATCTGCCTTAGCTAAAGGCTTGCCTGTTTCTGAGGATCATGATTTAGTTGTTGATGTTGAGCACCTCAAAGCTCCGGCAACTTTGAAGAAAAGGCTATTGATGTTGGTTGGAGTGTTCTCTACTGGAAATAATTTTGAGCGTAGAATGGCATTGAGGAGGGCTTGGATGCAATACGAGGCTGTACGTTCTGGGGATGTGGCTGTCCGGTTTTTCATTGGCCTTGTAAGTGAAACGTTGCAGACTCTGAGTCATTTGCTTATGCATACCAAGATGGTCTCATATTCTTCAATATCCTCTGGTTTTTCCCAATAAGAAGTCTAAAGGCTGTGGTTTTGTCTGTTAGCTGAAGTTTTTTCATCAATTTGCCACTTATTGATGCCAAGATAAGGTTTCCTTTAGTTGTGTGCATAGTGTTTTAGAAATTATTATGGCTTGAAAAGGCCATCTGTGATGCCAGTACTATGCAGACTGGAACACTTGATCATCTAAAGAGTTCTTCAGCAAGAATTGCCTTGTGTTGGTGGTGCCTCAATTGGGAGATTTAGTTTTGTCTTTATCCTAGATCTAGGTCGTCAAAATCCTCTTCTTCTTTTTTTCGTTCTGGTACTCTCACATTATAAACTTGCAGAATTGAAACAATCTCATTATGTAACATACTCCTGGGACTCCAATATATGCATTCTAATTGCAATTTATCAAAATATTGCTTGCTCAGAAAAAATTGGTTAGTAACAAAGTTTACAACTTGTTCATACGTGCAGCACAAGAACAGTCAAGTCAATATTGAGCTGTGGCGAGAAGCTGAAGCATATGGAGATATCCAACTGATGCCATTTGTTGATTACTACAGCCTGATCAGTTTGAAAACAATTGCAATTTGTATTTTTGGAGTACGTCAATACAAAATATTATGTTCCAGCAAACTGAATTGTCAATATATACATTGTCAGAAAAGTTATCAATCATCTTTATCTTAAATATGCAGACCAAGATCCTCCCTGCTAAATATATCATGAAAACAGATGATGATGCTTTTGTTAGAATTGATGAGGTGATCTCTAGCCTCAAGGGAAAGGCAACGAATGGTCTCTTGTATGGTCTTATAGCCTTTGAATCGGCGCCCGATAGGGAGAAAGGCAGCAAGTGGTATATTGATAACAAGGTACTCACATCAAATTTCTTTTTGTATGGTTAATGTTTGCTTTATTGCACTTTGACTTGATTTTTATGAGTGTTATTTTGCGCAGGAATGGCCTCATGCTTCGTACCCACCATGGGCCCATGGTCCAGGTTACATTATCTCTCGGGACATTGCCAAATTCATTGTCCACGGCCACCAGGAAAGCGACCTCAAGGTAAAATTACTTAAGCAAAATTCAACCTCTGAGGCTCATTCTTCTAAGGATCTGCATGAAGTTTGTAGAACATGACACTTTATCTTGAAAAGAAAATGACATAGAATTTCTCTTTCTTTTAAGACTGGTCACTGAAATACAAAGTTGGGCATGTAAAGACAAGTGAGCAGGGCCAGCAGGCAGTGTGTTGATTTTCTCATTCCTTGGCTAACCTGTTAGCGTTATGACTTTTCAGCTTTTTAAACTAGAGGATGTTGCAATGGGCATATGGATCGAACAATTCAAGAACAGCGGTCATGAAGTGAATTATGTCACGGATGATAGGTTTTACAGTGCCGGATGTGAATCAAATTACATTCTCGCCCATTACCAAAGTCCAAGGTTGGTGTTGTGCCTTTGGGAGAAGCTGCAGAAAGAGCACGAACCCGTCTGCTGTGAGTAAATGCCAACCATGCGATGCGAGCCTTATTGTGAGATCAACTCTTCTATGTAACAACCAAAGCTGAAAGCTGCATGTCAAGCAGATTCAAATACCAAAACTCAAAATTTTACTCTTTTGTGGGGTTTTCTTGGCAACATCAGATAAAATTGTAACTGTACAGGTATATTCTTCAGCCTGAAGAGGTGAAAATTTTGGACTGAACCTGTGTTTTCTTGGAACAAACTGCATTCTTTACTGATTTTAGAGTAAGGTTCAGGTGGTTTTCCACACCTATTGTGTTTCTTTGTGGCAAATCAAACGGTTGGACAATTCACCGAATAATAAAGAGTATGTGGACATTTGAACGAATAATTTAGTTGAGGAAGCAAAATGCAAATTGGGATTTTTGTAGAAATATCACATGAATTTTCAATACGCAAATGGAAAAATACCAAAAGGAAAAAAGAAGAAAAAGGTGGGCTCGGTTCAATTGGGCTTAGTGAATCTGTGTGTGGAGGATAGGTGTTCCATGATAGAGAGAGAAGGAAGGGAAAGAGGGAATGGAGGAAAGGGTTGGGAAGAGGGAAGGGGTAATGGATTTCAAGGTGAGCGGGGTTGGTCAGAGCCGCTGGTTGCGCACATGGGTTGGGGGAATGTGAGATTTTTTTAAATACAATTTTTTATATAATGATTTTTCCATTTTAAAAATATTCTTGAAAATGAAAAGATTGAAATACCCTTTAAATAAACTATGAATTTTGAAAAATTAAGGTGACATTTCTCTTCAATTTTTCTTTTAAAGTAACAAATTGAAACTGAAAAATCTTTTTTTTGGTAAATTTAGTTAGATGAGGTTGACCTCGTATCATAATGGGAACAGAAGGATGGTAAGTTGACTTGTGGCTGTAATGCCACCGCTCCCAACTTCCAATTCTGGGCCATCAATTGTGGATCAAATAATGAGGAGGGCACACGACCGTTGTGTTTCACACAAGCCACGCATATTAACTCTTTTCTCTTGTTTTTTTTCTATTTTTGGTACTAAATTATTGTATATATTATTGTCGACGGACAAGAGTCACATTAATTTTATTCTTTTAAGCTGATGTGACATTTTTCCAGCTGGTTGATGAGCATTGGCCAGTGCGGATTGGGCAAACCAGAAGATTGGCCAATCAGGTGCTGGTTTGAAGAGTATGGGTATGTTTCTTCAATCAGAATGCCAAAGTCTTGGATGGTAAGAACTTTTGCAATATAAGTGATTTTCGTTGAGACACGTGTACCGCAGAAACTTGTACACATCATTCTTCTTCGGTGACACTCTTCGTGACAAAGTTTTTAAACCTCAGCTACAAAACAGTAGGAACTTTATTGAATAAAATAGTAATTTACGATGACCTAACTTACACGTATGAAATTATTCATGGCTTCTTTTCTGCCGCGTGTAAGATCCAACCCAAAAATATCTTCAAATTTGAATTGGCTGGTAGGTTTTCACCCAATTAATGATGCTTAACATCTAGAAACTTCACCTACTGGCATTTTAATTTAGGCTTATTATCACAAAAGGTCCTTAAGGTTTACGAAACTATCATATTGCATCCTTAATGTTTTTTTGTGTCATTGGTGGTTCTAAGGTTAGTATGTGTGATCACAAATAGTCCCTCCGGGTTAGATTCCGTCAAAAACTTTGTTAGTTTGCCTATGTGGCAAATATATATATCACAAAACATCCATTAGGTTTACACACTTATCACAAATGGTCCCTGCAAAATTTTTTAATTTTTTTCATTTAAAATTCATAAAATTTTGGTTTCCTTTTTTAAATCTTATGAATTTTAAATTATTTTAAAATATATATTGTATTTTAAGTACACATGACACTATATTATTTTAAATGTGAGCTCCACATATATGCCACATAAACAAACTAATGGAGTTTTAAAATTCATAAAATTTAAAAATGAAAAAAACCAAGGGTTTAGGGTTTATAAATGATCCTCAAAGTTAAAATCCTTATATAAATGGTTTTTTCATTTTAAAATTTTATGAATTTTTAATTATTTTTAAAAGACTTCATTAGTTTGTTGGTGCGGCATATGTGGAGCCCACATCTTAAAAAATATAGTGTCATATGTATTTAAAATACAATATATATTTTTAAATAATATAAAAAAGAAAACCAAAATTGTATGAATTTAAATTAAAAAATTAAAAAAATTCGCATGGACCATTTGTGATAGATGTGTGAACCTTAAGGATGTTTTGTGATATGTATATATGCCACGTCAGGAAACTAACGGTTTTTATTTAGAACCTAACGGCAGGACCATTTGTGATCACACATACTAACCTTGAGGGCCACGAGTGACACAAAAAAACATTAAGGATGCAATCTGAGAGTTTCGTAAACCTTAGGGACCTTTTGTGATAATAAGCCTTTTAATTTATGTTAGAAAGAGGGATTCGAACACAAAACTTCGAGTACCAAAATAACTGTTCTTAACCATTTAAGTTACAAATCGTATGTGATTCATTTTTTTGAAGTTGAATGATCCACAAAGCACCAAAAAAGTGCGCAAAAAACCTCCACCTTATGATGACAGGGATAACAACGAAGATAAATGCAAGGATCTATATGGATAGTTGATTAATTCTTTGGCTAAGCTTCTTTTTAACTTTTTGTTAGATTATAATAGCAGATAAAAAAAAGGAGGGTTATTGTTAGGTAGGCATTAAAGAAAGGAAATATTTTTTCTCACAATTTTAACCCAAAATGTGTATCATCACTAATACGTGTGTCAAGTATTGACGATAATGATGATAGTACAGTTTAAGTTTAAGTGGTGAACAAAGATACTCTCTTAAAAAAAAAAGTAGAGGAAATTAAGATGCTTGTTAGTTAAGTTACTTGGATTAGTCTTGGCCATAAATGGAATCAAAGCGTGCTAATTGCTGACTCTGGCCACAAACTTTAAATCCAACAAAGCAGCAACTAACGAAAACCAAACCTTCGTACGCAACCTTTGTATATGAATAATAAAGGTGCATAATCAGTCAGCTTCCTTAATTTTTAAAAAATTATAATTTTACTTTACCTAATTCTTCAGATAAATAAAATATAAGAACGTGTAACATAAATACTGCATTTTTATGGGGACATTGACATGCATGCAGACCGAATTCCTTATAAAATCATGTGTGAAATGAGGGGGAAATTCTGGCTATATTTTCTTAATCATTCATTCATGATGGCCCTTTCCCTAGTTATGTGCATTCTACATCAAGGCCCCATGTGATTTGAAGTTTGAAGGATCTTGCTTACTATCATGGCTTTATATTTTTAAGGAAAAAAAAAAGTTTTTATGAACTTCGAGTGGCAAATGAAAATGTTTACTTATCCTTAATGAGAAAAGTCATAAATCAGAAAACTTAAATTGAGGAACTAAAAGAACTGGATTAACTATCCTCCTAGCGGATTTCATTCATGATTTTAAAGGTATTTGATTACATATTTTAATTTGTAACATACATAAGTTTTGATTCATTATGAATTTTATATGTTAATAAACATATGAAGATAGCAAAACAGTATTATCTTGTGACATACGAATTCTTCTTTTTGCAAATCCCTTGCAAATCCGTGCTACCAAATAATTACGAAAAATAATATTTTCGGAAAAATAAAATATTAAAAAACTGTTGCCTAGTAATAATAGAGGCGTGAAGTTTGGTGAAGCGCCAAGCAATACGTCGGTGCTGTTTAGTTGTCACTCCGTAAAAGGAAAGCTAAACCCGAAATGGAATCGGGATCAAACAGCCGCAAAGCATATACCCACCCGCTCAAAAGGGTAAAATTGTCAAAACAAATACAGCCCCTTCAGGTTACCTCCAGCAATTACCCGCCATGAGATTCACGTGTGGCGCACACTTCCCTTAAAACCACCCGAATGTGTCAGCCAGAGGCACGTGGCGGTCATCAAGAGCCGGTCTACTGGTTCAGCCGGTCGTTTACTTATCCGAGCCGGAAATGGATTCTATTCTACATATATAACCCAACTCATTTCACATTAAAACACACACACGGAAATTCAAGAGAGACAGAGCGATCGAAAATTAGAAACTAAAACCGAAGCGTATAACGAATAAAAACCCTAATTTCCATCTCTGTTCACCTTCACTGAGAATAAAAACCCTAAATTACTCTTTTTTTGACGGTACGACGGCGTTTGAGGATGATTGTGAGTGAGAAAATGGTTGCTGAAGCGGAGGTTATATGCCAGAAGACCATGGCTATGCCTGTGCTGGACATGAAGTACCGTGTCTGCGTTTCCAAGGAGCACAACCTTCAGATCGACGTGGCCTCCCCGCCTTCTTCTGCTCCGAGCTTCGGCGAGGTTTGCGTCGCCGAAACGATTTCCACTGAGATATCTCGCTTCGAATCGGTATGTTCTTTAGCTTTTTAACGAGTTTGTATGAAGAATTAGTGAATTACTTGCTGTTTTCTTTTATTGGCTTTTTTGAATTAGGATTTATTCTATGGCTTTGTTTTTCTTGAATGTTTATGCTCAAGATTAGCTATGGGTTTTAAGAATTATATGAAGAAAATCAACATTGGTTCTTGAATTTTTGTGGGTTCAGTTAGAGTCCACTGAATAGCTAGTTCGTAGGGTTTCCTTATCTCTTCTTGGATGCTATAATGTTTGTCATTAGTCTGCAAAGTTTATTTATTTTTTTCCGATGAGCTCAGTTATTTTTTCGTGGTTTTTCTTTACAGTAAATTCCAAGTAAACTTTTGATTTGTGAGATTTGTTTTTTGATCAATTGATTTGAGAATTATTTACTCGGTAAAATTTCTACTGTTCGCATATTTTCTAGTCTCTATGAGCCCTCTGGATTAGATATTGTGCAGATTTATTTATCAGGGCTTTAAAATTGATTGTATCTCTATGCTGGAAATTCTGTTTAATGGGTTTGTCAGAAGTTTCTGGACCTGATTGGTTGATTTTGGTTTTTCTTTCTATAAGAATTTGGTTTTATGCTTTTTGGTTGGGAAAATCTGCCTGATGCAATCAACAGCTGTTTAAATATGGAATGCAAGATGAAAGTAAATAGAGAAATTACTCTGTAGTAATTCTAAAAGAAACTTTATGAGTGAAATCTTGTATGCTTCACAACAGTCAGTTGTTTAGTTTTGGGGATTTGTTATTCATCCTTTTTATGCTTGTTGAATTTCATATTTCTTTGTCTGCATATTACAAATGCATATTCAATTTAGGATTATTGGTTTTGAGATGCATGGAGCATGTTTAGTCACCTACTTATTTGATCTTTTATCAGGTTGTGAGTTGCACAGAGACCATTAATAAAGCTGTAATGGAGTCTTCTGCCATCAAGTTTGTCCCGGACATTCATTCAGGAAGCCACACTGACATTGGAGCAAGGGATTCGATGGATGATGAACACATTCGGATAGATGATCTATCTGCCCATGTGGGGCCTCTCTTCAAGTCTCCCTTGCCAAGTGCATTTTATGCAGTTTTTGATGGTCACGGTGGGCCTGAGGCAGCTTCTTATGTCAAAAGGAATGCCATGAGACTCTTCTTTGAAGATGCTGATTTGCCGCAGAGAAAGGATATGGATGCTGTTTTCTTCAGAGAGTTGGAGAATTCCCACAGGAAAGCATTTCTACAGGCAGACCATGCCTTGGCTCATGAACACAGCGTGAGCAGTTTGTGTGGAACAACAGCACTGACTGCTTTAATTCTTGGAAGGCATTTGCTGGTTGCAAATGCTGGTGACTGTCGAGCAGTTCTTTGCAGGAATGGAGTAGCAGTTGACATGTCTCAGGACCACAAGCCTACTTACTTGCCGGAACGCAGGCGAGTTGAGCAGTTGGGTGGTCACATTGATGACGGGTATCTTAATGATCTCTCAGTCACCCGAGCCCTTGGAGATTGGTACTTGAAATTGCCACTCGGTTCATCATCACCTCTCATTGCGGAGCCAGATGTTCAACAGGTTGTGTTAACAGAAGATGATGAGTTTTTGATCATTGGTTGTGATGGGATCTGGGATGTTATGACAAGCCAATATGCTGTGAGTCTTGTTCGGCGTGGTCTGCGGAGGCATGATGACCCACAACAGTGTGCCAGAGAACTTGTCAAGGAAGCCTTGCGCTTGAATACAACTGACAATCTCACCGTTATTGTTGTGCGCCTCTCTTCTCCTAGTCATGTTGTTGAGTGCTCACCCCAGCGCCCAAGGTTGAGGATCTGCAGTCTATCCGAGGAAGCACGCAGCCGGTTGAGAAGCTTGTTAGAAGGCAATTGAATGTAAAAACAAGTCGATTATTATTTAGTGGTTCCTAATGGAAAATCATTTTTATCTCATTGTGGCTGTTTCAGATTAGTTTAGAACAAAGCAGCTAGCAGTTTTGTAGGACAGAAGTAGGACTTGGAATGTAATGTTGAGTTTGTGGATTGTAGCGGTAAAACGTAATTGCATTTGCAAATGTATGTTTTCAAATGGATTGGGTTCACCAGAATGGCCCTCCATATTCGGTTCTTATTTACATTATATTATCCATGTTTGAGGTCCATTTGTCTCAGTGAGCCTGTGCCACCAGCATGGCTGAAATGTTGATATTATGATTTTTTAAATATTTTTTATAATCCTGATTGTGTGAAGTTGATTGAATTTGTTTCAAGGGAATTTTCTCTTCATCCAAACAAGCTTTCTAATTGTTGTCCTTTGGAGATTGAACGATTCATGGGTCACTGTCTTCTGATGGATTGGCTTCAATGTTGTTTTGATTCGCAGCAACAAATAACCTCATCATCTTAGGGCAATTGCGCACCCCTCCTCCAAACATTCCAAATGGTGATATGCTGAGACTCTGTGAGGCTACCATTTTCTCAACATTCCAAATGGTGATATGCTGAGACTCTGTGAGGCTACCATTTTCTCCATATATATATATATATATATATATATGTCAACATAAAAAATATAAAATATATATATAAAAAAATAGCCACCCAGCAGATGATTATGTTCTTCCCAACTATTGTGACAAAAAAAAAAAAACTATTTTAATAATTGCCTTGCCAACCTATTGTTGTAGTCAAATATGTAAGCGTAGAATCGCCCACGATCCAACGGCTATCATTCCTTGTCATTTCGGAAACTCAAATGCATTGTTTACGTGGCGAATATCGGATGGAGTAACAGGGACTGATTTCTGGACCCTAACACACAAGATTACGAAAAAGGAATATAATGTTAAAATAACACAAAATTTCTGAAGGCAAAGCACCCACCCGATAGTCTGCGGTCCTATTTGAAGGCCTTTACCAAAAGCCGAAGCGCATAACGAAACTCGACCAAAACCAAACCCAAAGAGGTTTAACGATCGAGAGTGTGAGACAATGGCTATGGCAAGCTTGGCGAGGCGGAAGGCCTACCTTCTTTCTAGAAACTTGTCCAACACGTCATCGGAGGCCGTCAGGTACTCCTTCTCGCTCACCTCCTTCTCCAGGGGCTACGCTTCCTCGGGATCTGATGACAACGACGTCGTCGTGGTTGGCGGTGGCCCCGGTGGTTACGTGGCGGCCATCAAGGCGTCTCAGCTCGGCCTTAAGACCACCTGCATCGAGAAGCGCGGGGCTCTCGGCGGCACGTGCCTCAACGTCGGCTGCATACCCTCCAAGGTCTCTCTTTTTTACACTCTTTACTTCACTTGGACAGTCTCGTACTAGCCTGCTAGGGTTCTTAATCTGTCCCTAAATTTCGTGGATTGTTTGGTTGATTTACCACCTGTCAGATCTAATTTTTTGGTTCGCTGGTATTATTTAATTGAATTTCAGTTGATTGATTTTGTTTTTGTGTTTAATAATATTCATTTGGATTGAATTTAGTTAAAACTAATTTTTTTTAAATATAATCGCATTTTTTTTAGCCAAATTGTGGAAATTTATTTCACTCTGTGCTAAAAGGGCTTCCTCAAAAGTATATAAAAGAACAATCTTGAGTGGATAAGCATTTACATTTGAAAATTCTATAATTTGGCACAGTTTAGTACTTACTGGTTGTGTGAATTACTATTCAGATGTGTTTCTTCTGCCTTGAAAATAGAATTAAATATATTGGTATTATTTGCGTGTGAAATTTATCTCTAATGTCATCTGCTTTTGTGTCCAGGCGCTTCTTCATTCCTCTCACATGTACCATGAAGCTAAGCATGCATTTCACAACCATGGTGTTAAGTTCTCCTCCGTTGAGGTAGATTTACCTGCCATGATGTCCCAAAAAGATAAAGCTGTTTCTAATCTTACTCGAGGAATTGAAGGGCTCTTCAAGAAGAATAAGGTCACTTATGTTAAAGGCTATGGAAAGTTCATCTCCCCTTCTGAAATCTCAGTGGACACCATTGATGGTGAGAATACAGTCGTAAAAGGCAAAAATATCATAATTGCCACTGGTTCTGATGTCAAATCTCTACCTGGGATTGCCATTGATGAGAAGAAAATAGTATCATCAACAGGAGCTCTGGCTTTGACAGAAATCCCAAAGAAACTTGTGGTGGTTGGAGCAGGATATATTGGCCTAGAGATGGGCTCAGTGTGGCGTAGACTTGGTTCCGAGGTAACTGTTGTTGAGTTTGGACCTGATATCGTCCCAACAATGGACTCAGAAATCCGCAAGCAATTTCAGCGTTCCCTTGAGAAACAAGGGATGAAATTTGTGCTCAAAACAAAGGTGGTATCAGTTGATACTTCTGGAGATGGTGTGAAGTTGACACTTGAACCAGCAGCTGGTGGCGACCAGACCACCTTTGAAGCTGATGTTGTTCTTGTATCTGCTGGTAGGGTTCCGTTCACATCCGGGCTTGATTTAGATAAGATAGGAGTTGAAACTGATAAGGGAGGGCGAATTTTAGTCAATGAGAGATTTGCTACAAATGTCCCAGGTGTTTATGCAATTGGGGACGTTATTCCTGGACCTATGTTAGCCCACAAGGCAGAAGAGGATGGGGTTGCATGCGTGGAGTACCTTGCTGGTAAGGTTGGGCATGTGGACTATGACTTGGTCCCTGGGGTTGTCTATACGCACCCTGAAGTTGCATCTGTTGGAAAGACCGAGGAACAAGTGAAGTCCCTTGGTGTTGAATACCGAGTTGGAAAGTTCCCTTTCATGGCAAATAGCAGAGCCAAGGCAATAGATGATGCTGAAGGACTCGTCAAGATTTTGGCTGATAAGGAAACGGATAAGATATTGGGAGTTCATATCATGGCTCCCAATGCTGGAGAGCTCATTCACGAGGCAGCCATAGCCTTGCAGTATGATGCATCAAGCGAGGACATTGCACGAGTTTGCCATGCACATCCAACTATGAGTGAGGCCTTGAAGGAAGCTGCCATGGCTACTTATGACAAGCCCATTCACATCTAGAAAAATCATTACTTGATTAATCTTGTTTTCATTTTTGTTTAAGAAATTTGGATTGACTTGGTAAGAACTTTCCATTTAGTTGTTTAACCTTCATTGAAGGTTGCAGATAAAAGTTCTTGAATACAAGATTGCTGTTTTTTTTCTGCCCCTTGGCTACAATAAGGGACCCAACTCTGTATGCTTTCTCATCTCACTGTGAATAACAACATAAGCAGGGTATGTTGAGCTAATGCTAATGGATCATTACCATGTGTGGTTTACTGTTCAGCAACTACATGTTCATGTATGCTATTATTGGGGGGCCTAGAAGGGCATCGGATCTCTTGCTTTTATCATGTCTTAAAGTCGAACTAATTTAATCGGATTCGTAATCAACTCTCCAGGCAGATTTACAGAAGATTAGAACTCTAAAATGATTGCCTACGGACTGACGGGCATTGAATACCATAATATAAACAATTCCCTAATACTTATCAAGAATTTGCCCATTCCAAAATGCAGCAATCTTGTATGCGATGCTCAAGATTGCTGTTTGTTTCTGCCCCTTTTGACTAGAATTTGTTCTCAAGATGCGATGCTCAAAATTGAGTCTCAATATCCCATCTCCCGTGTGTGGGGATTTTAATGTCATGCTGTTCCTGTTTCGATTCTGGTTTTAGTACAAAACTCAGTAAAATTTGCAAAGGATAAAGCACGGTCGAGTTAGAAGACCAACAATTATTTGACGAAAAACAAACAAAAACAGAAGAAAGAGAGCGAAGAGAAGCCATCAGATCACCATTCTTTTCTTACTTTCAACAAATGAAGGGAAAGAATTGAACTGTGACTCAAGTTCCCATCATGTGATACTGCAAGTTCCTGCTCTAAGAAATCCCACCCCTAAAATCTGATAAGATGAAAATTCCTTCCCTAGTTTACAATTAATGGCCTTTCTCTCCTCATTGAAAATCCGGGAACTGTTGAAATATAACTCATGCAAATGCACAATACCCCTTAAAAGATATTTTAAGGATTGATATCTCTCTTCAAAGCAGAAAACCATACTAAAACTTTCAGCAACTGCCCATTCTCCTCTCCACAATTCCCAGTTTGGCGTTTGCACAAGGCAATCGAAAGCAACGCAGAATATTGTGCAGTTATGGATCCTCCCGCATATCTGGCCTCCTTTTGGACTGCAAGGCTAGCCGTGCATCCCTCTCCCGTTCGAACTCCCGGAAATCTGCTCTCTGCAAGAAGTTCACCTTATCTAAATATTGGTTTGAACTCTTCTTGTAAGCATCCAACTCCTCATCCAACCCTTTTTCCTCCTTAAACTCCCCCCAGTCCTTTTTTGTTTTGTCAAGCACACTGAGTTTTTGTTTCTTCTTAATCTGTTCAAGCACTGCATCCACACCTGAAGCTGCTGGAGCCTTCGCCTTTTCAGATGCTTCCTTTGAATCAGCATCAACAAGCTTCTTATATTCAATTTCTTGACCGGCAAAATCCCGAACCTCTGTGATCTATAAAATGAAAGAGATCTGTTTAATATGATTATTGCCAATAAATTTTAAAAAATGAACTTTGTGTCCATACCATTAAATTTTTTAAAAACTAATTTGTATGCATCATTATGATAATTATGCTTTATGGTTTAAGGATCAGCTCCGAGAGATTCAAGTTAAACAGGAAAACTGCTTGGCCATCACAGAGACTACTCAGGTGGTAAAAATTGGCATGTAACCAAATACATATACTAACATGTGTGTGTAACATCATATCTTCAAAAGTGATGGGAGAGGAAATTAACAACTAGAAACTAAGCAGCACTACTTAGCTCCACATCTGAAAAGCAAAGTTTACCCACAGACAGGTCTCCCAACAGAACACAGACAAACAGGTGATTCAAATAATATGCTAACCTCAACTTTCCCTCTGCCTGATGCTGCAGCGGCCACATCCTTAACTTCTACAAGAGCAGCAGCAGCAAGCCTCCTGGCCTTGTCACTAGAGCTGTCCTGCACGACATCATCACTAGAGCTGTTCTGCGTGACATTTGATCCCTTCTGTAGTGCATTTTCTTTTGGGGACTCTGCCTTCTTTGGTGCCAGGCCCAGATATGCCTTCCAGTTCTAAGAAATAAATAGAATTAAAAGATTAAATTCTAGTCAACTATATTTTTATAATTCCAACACAGACAGAAAGAATGAGGCAATCCTCACATCAGATGCCTTCTTTGGAGTTTTATTCAAAGTTGAAGACTTCTTTAATAAATCCTTGAATTTCTTATTAGATACTCCTTTATTCATTTGCTCCCACATGGCATCAACCCGAGATTTTACATCTATCAAGATAGGAAAAAACATTAGTCCTTCTGATCAATGAATTTATGTGACCAAACAGCAGAACAGGAATTAGATAAACAAGCACTTATGACTCATGAGTTAAAAAAAATTCTGACCAGTCTGTTCAGGTTTAGTCTCTAAGCTTGGAAGGGGAGCAGCTCCATTGGTAGACTCGATTGGTAAAGCATCCTTTTCATTTGCAGTACCTGAACCAGAAAACCAAACTACTCAATCATAAGTAGGAAAAAAAGAAAAACGAAACTGCACCCAAGCTGCCTATGAAAAAGTTGTGGTATGAGTAGCCCTGGCAGTGCCTGAACAAAATCATCAAATGAATAGATCTAATGACCAACAATTTTGTCTTTCGCCTAAAATATATAAAACTTCAAAACAAATTACAAATATAGGTCTTTGATAGTTGTAATATCCAAATCATTTTGGACACCAAGCACCGAAATTGGATTGCAACTAAAAATTGGTAAATTACATTACAACAAAAACTGTGATGGTCAGGTTCGATGTTTTTATGTGCTAATCCACCTATATTACATATTCTGTGGTATCTAAAACTAAAAACACCTAATTCTAAAGTGAAAGGAAGTTTAGCTTAACAGTTTGATGAGAGTTAAGCAAACGACACAACAAAAGCTTCAAACCCATTATCAGTAGATAACTCAGCTGAAAATCTGAAACTATTCCACGCAAGTTACTATTTTATGAATTGGGTACGCAGCTTTTAACCATCTTCGATTACAAACAGAAAAAGCAAAAATCTATAGCTCATAAATCTATGAATGCTCCACAGAAAATACTACCTACCAAGGCTCCAAAACCACCTAGCCCATGAAAATTTATAATTTACATACCCATTATTTTCCAGAAAATAAAAGGGCAAAAATATTTTCAGGGCTCAGTCTGTTTTCATCGTTAAAACCCATTGATTTTCTAAAATCTCCAGAGGTCCTTTTTCGTGCAACATAAACAGACCCGACTGAGCGTAAGCCAAACAAAGAAGGAATTAAAATAAAATAAAATCAAGAAATATAAAAATAAAATGCGTACCTGAACTTGAGGCACCGAGAGCGTTGGTGGTGGTGGTAGCCATCGAAGACAAACAAAAGTGGAGAGAGTCATTGGTTTGGTGTTGGTGGTGAATACAAAAAAGAAGACTGTTATTGGGTTTCGAGGTTCCCGAAGAGACCCAAAGCCTTTCTACCTTTTCTGACTTGTTGGAGGCCCATGAGGCTATAACTAATTAACCCGCCAATTTAAAATTAATTAATTGCAAGATAATCTAATTAGTAATAAAAATTATTTATTAATTTCAAATCTAATTGTTTAAATTTCTAATTAATCAATAAGACATTAATTATGAATTATTTATAGTTTATACTTCTAAACTTGAGAACCAAAATATAATGATAAAAACCAAAATATCAAAAATAATTATTATTACAGTATAAATTTATTAATATAACCTACATTTGGATAAATAATTGCCCATGTTGTTAAACCAATCAGATCTCTATCAATTGGTAAGCAATAATTCTTTTTAACCTCTTTGTGGGTAGTTGCAATGTCTATGTGGGACTATTGTATTTGTATTACCTTCGTGACGTAATTTATTAATGCAATCTCCATTTCGTTTAACCAAAAAAAAAATTATCATGTTTTTTTTTTCTCTCTGTTTTCTATGACCAGATCTTCATAAAAGAAACTAGGACAAAGCCCAAAGATAAACAGAGACAAACAAAAGCCCAGAGAAAGGTGGGAGCTTCATTGCATAAAATTAACACCATTACAATCAGTTAACACTTTCAATTACTAAGAAAATAAAACCCCAAATTAAAGAAAAGAAATTGACAAAATGGTTTACTATGATTGATCTTTTGGCTCTGATAGCAGCTGCATCATCATAACCTGTATTTCACTAGGGTTTTTCTTGGTGATGACTTGCTGGTCTGCAGTTGAGCTAAAAGATAATTGCTCAAAATTGGGAAGGAACAAGTTTACAAAATCAAGATCGGCAGGGTGAGCTGTGTACTCTGCAACACCCTCCGCACTCTCAAAGGTTGTTTCAAACACATGAGTGTATCCTTCCAGCTGCTTCTCAATGCTCAATTCATTTCCCCTGATTAATCACAAAACATGAATTAATACATAATTAACTAGTTAATTATGCAAATTGACCACAAATATGCATCATTTTCAGAACCAGGAAAGCCAAAGTGGCCCCAAAAATTAAGAAAAAATCAGCTGAGAGAAGAAAATAAAAGAAAAAAAGGAAAACAGAGGACTCTGTTTTACCAGTGGAAGGACTTCATGGGGTCAATGAGATTGACTAGGTTGGCATAGCCTTGGATCAGTTGGTCAATCTGGCTCTCTGAGGTTCCTTTTTTGAATTTTGCTAGCAATACATTCTTAACACCTCCCTTTACTTCCTCTTCCATCTCTGTGTCTGTGAACTGTGATCTGCCTTCTCCTTTTTAAAAACTCACAGTCCTGGTATAATAAAACTATTTTGTCTCCTCCCAAAAAATATTTTTTTTTTTGGGTCTGCTTGTATAATATACCCACTAGTATAATAATTTAATTATTGAATAATGGGTTTGCAGAGGTCATATTTTTGAATATTCATTTTTTTAATATCGCTTGTATAAAAAATTAATCACTGATTTGTACCTAAATTAATTCATACCAACTTATGTGCTGTAGTTTTGTGTTTGGTGGGCCATACCATCGAGAGGTTTGACCTTGGGATAAAAAACCGTAGTACGGCCGCGCAGCTATACTATTCTAAATAATAAATACTAAAAAACCCTGGGTATAGCCGCGGCTATACGATTTGAAATAACCCAGCCCCACTACTATACTATTAATCCCGCTTAGCCCACGTGTGTAAACTGGTATAGCCGAGCGGCTATACTATTTTTTGAAAATAGTAAAGGCCGGCCGACATACTATTTTAAATCAAAAATAAAAACTAAAAAAGACCCTCGTATAGCCGCGCGGCTATACTATTTTGAATAAAAATAATAAAAACCCGCATATAGCCGATCTCCTATACTATTTATATATAAAATAAAAAAAGGGACCCACGTAGTGCTAGGAGCCAACGTGTGAAAACAGGGTAGAGCCGAACGGCTATACGCCTTTTTTTTTTATTTATAAACAACCGTAGTAAGGCCGAACGGCTATACTATTTAAAATAATAAATAAATAACCCCGAGTATAGCCGCACGACGATACGATTTTATATAAAAGGGTTATTCGCAGCAATGGTCCCTCAACTATACCCGTAGTTACACTTTGGTCTATCAATTCAATTATTAGTTGTTGGGGTCACTCAACTAGGTGCTTTGTTGCACCAGGAGTCCTTCCGTCAAGTCTGTTAAATTTTCTTTCAAAAGTGAGGGTAAATTCGGAAATTCATCCACAAGAATCAAATAATAAATAACCAAAAACCCAAATTCATCAATTAAACCTAAATAATGGTATAGCCGCACGGCTATACTATTTATGAAAAATGAAAGAGGCACGCCTGGCGTCTAGCGCCCGCTTCAATTCCTCCATACTCGCATAACTCCTTGCCATCAACCCTCTGCCATTGTTGTACTTCCAAACCCAAATCACCTACCTCCCAAGCCCCCTCTCATCCCAGCCACCACACCGTATCTCCAAACCTTCTCCGCCCCATGCCTAGCCACAAACCCATCCTCATTGTAACTCTCTCTCTCAGCTCCCTGGCATAGACAACGACGAATACAAAAAGAATTGAAACTTGTAAACTGTACGATTCTTACATGGTGGAAAGCGAGGTCGGAGATGGAGAGAGGGTGAGGGGGTAGGCGAAGCCACTCGGGGTTGCTATGGGGGTGATGGCTGGGTTCGTCGTCGTCGGAGAGTGGGTATGGTGGTCCGATTGCGTGGGTTGTATGCTTGTCTCTAAATTCAATTCCAAATGGTGTGAATTCGAATTCAAAAGTTTAAGGGGGCAGAAAGGGGAGGGGAGAAGAAACTGCGGGGGGAGGATGGGTTTGGATCTGATGGAGGAGGGGGGTTGGGTCTGTGGGTTCTGGGTTCGTTTGGGGGTTGGAGCTTGGAGGTTCTGGTTATGGAGGAATTGGGGAAGAAGAGGGGAGAAGAAAACGGCGGGGAAGTAGGGGGATGATGGGTTTGGATCTGTGATGAGGGAGGGGGGCTGGGTCTATGGGTTTGGATCTGTGCTTGTTGAGATGGAATCTGACGGTGGAGAATTTGTCAGGTGTCAGGAGTGAAACAAACCCCCTTGAACAAACCCCCAAATTGAAAGCTCAGACCAGCCCTTGAACGACTGAGCTAGGTCTGAAGGCTCTGGAGGCGGCTAAGGTGGGGGAGATTGGAGCTGAAGAAGGCTAACTGAAAGTCAGATTTGCCCCTCACAAATCTATGAGATTCTCAAAGATGCTTGCCACGTCATCATTTTAAACGGAAAAAACTAATGGACTTGACGGAAGGACTGCGGTGTAACGAAAACACAGAGTTGAGTGACCCCGGCAACTAATAATTGAATTGATGGACCAAAGTGTAACTACGGGTTGAGGGACCATTGCTGCGAATAACCCTATATAAAAATATATAATAAAAACCCCGAGTATAGCTGTGCGGCGAGACTATTTATAGAAACAAAAGCGACCTACCTAGTGCTAGGTGCCCATGTGTGAAAACAGGTATAGCGGCCCGGCTATACTATTTTTTTTATTTAACTGTAAAGCCGAACGGCTAGACTATTTTAAATAAAAAAATAAAAAACCCCGAGTATAGCCGCGTGGCCAAACTATTTTAAATAAAAAATAAAATACCCCAAGTATATCTGCGCGACGATACTACTTATATAAAAAAAGTATTTTTATACTAATATAACTATTGTCTCCTCCCAAATTTTTCCTTTTCTTTCTTGGGTCTGCTTGTATAATATATTTGAACCCACTAATCTAATAATTTAATTATTGAATAATGGGCTTGCAGAGGTCATATTTTTGAATCTTCATTTCTTTAATATCGCTTGTATATAAAAAAAAAAATTCACCGATTTGTATCTAAGTTAATTCATACCAACCTGTGTGCTATAGCTTTGTGTTTGTTGGGCCATACCATCGAGGGGTTTGAGCTTGGGCCAAGCTGTGGACTTTTTTTGTTTTTTTGGGGTCAAACGAAGCTATTGACTTTAAAAACAATAGAGGGTTTGTTTATGAAATAAAATTTTGGGTGTGGAAATGCTACTACTTCATAACTACATGACTTAGAAGATATAAGAGTAAGAGAGAAACTCAAGTAATTGGTGAATAAACTTTACCGTTTGTAAAAGAAATGGGTCAAATGCACACCGACCAAACTTCATCTTCCTTTGCCAAAATTCGACATTTTATTTATTTTATAGGTTTTTAGATTTATTTTATTAATTAGATTTCTTATGTGGAGTCCACGTCAATTAAAAATGGGGTTCATATTTGACACATCAGCATTTAACAGATTAACTAACGGTTTGGCTAACGGAGGGGGGGGGGGAATTGTAGGTTTTCCGCGACGTTGTGTATGTACTCGTAAATATCCCCAAAATCAGGTATGAACTCGTAAATGATCCTATAGGTTGGGGGGTTTACTGTAGTTTGTCCTTATATTTAATATTGCATTAACGTATGTATTAATGTTTTTCTAAGTTGCATCCTTAAGAAAGATTAATATGTTCAATAGGTAGAGCAGATAATTCAAGTGGAGAATGGTGAAACAAGTACTCCAAAAAAGAAAGTGGCACATTTAAAAGCACCATATGCAAGGATGATATTTGACACAATGGAAGAAGTAAGAAAATTTTCCAATTGCAAAAGTTACTTCAATCCTTGGTGGCCCACATATTGGTTTGAACAATAGAGATTGTTATAACCACTTGAGAAATGTCCAACATAGACAATTGGATGGAGGTGATGCACAGTCAGTACTTACTTACTTTAGGAAGAAGCAAGCTAAGAATCCTCAATTTTTTTATGTCATTCAGTGTGATGAAAATGGAAGGGCATCTAATTTCTTTTGGGTGGATGCTCGATCACGCTTGGCGTACCACTATTTTGGAGATGTAGTCACATTTGACACAACTTATAGGACAAACAAGTATGATATGCCATTTGCACCATTCACAGGAGTAAACCACCATGTGCAATCAATACAATTTGGATGTGCACTTTTACAAGGTGAGACAGAGGTGACATTTTTGTGGTTGTTTGAGACATGGCTTGAAGCAATGGGAGGGCGTCATCCAGTTTTCATTATTACTGATCAAGACTTGGCAATGAAAGGAGCAATTGCCAAGATTTTTCCTAACACTCATCATTGGTTATGCGGAGAGGAAATGGTCAACTACTTACACTCGATGTTGCTTAGTATCTTTTGCTTTATATGGAGATGAAGTTGCTTAGGTCTGGAGATTTGAAAGTTAGCGCATCTATTGAAATTGCTTGGTCTTTTTGTTTTGCTCTTTTGACATTACGTGCATTAGTTCATCAATCAAATGTTATGCTTTTGTATTTGAAATTTCTATTAATTAATCCAATCACATGGAGTTTAATCCCTTCATTAATCGCGTTCTTGTTATCTATTTTATTCTTTTATATCAAGTTAGATGGCATTAGTTTTGTAAATTTTGAGTTTCAACAGGTAACAGGTAATGAATGAATGATTCAATCAACATGAGTTTTATTATTATAAAAAAAAACCCAGAATAAGCCGTAATTGCTAATTGATAGTCTTCATTTACGACGATCAGTGCATGTCGTAATTGCTTGCACTGAATTACGGCTCACTACACAAGCCGTTTAAAGTAATTATAACGGCGTTATATGCATGCCGTAAACCTTATTACGGCGTGTTTTTCGTGAGATTATTTGCGACTGGAAAACAAGTCGTTATTGAGAAACATTATTTACAACGTGAGCTTTTACTGCTTGTAGCTTTGCATCGTGAATGATACTTTACAGCGTACTTTGTGCGTCGTAAATGATGTGTTCTGGTGTAGCGAATGCATAAAGATTAATCAAGTTTCATGCGGAGTTGGCAGAGGGGAGGAATTGTCATCGTTGTCGTTGGTGTGGTGAGGTGAACATGTCGTTTGGGAGAGAACCAAGAGAGAAGAGAATAAGGTGGGAAACATGGAGAGGAATGAAATTAGATGAATTAAGAGTCTCATGATCTCTTCTTCTATGGAACTGACTTGTGCTTCCCAATCTCAATCTCAAGCTCAAATTTGCAGCAATTTTTTTTCAATTTCGGGTTTCAGACTTTCAGTCAATTACAGTGTTTGAAAAATCGGCCTAGGCGGCTAGGTAGGTTGGATCATTTTTCGGTGCCGAACCTAGAGGATGAAGCAGCCGAAACCGAAGAAAACAAATCAAAGCTTGAGTTGATAGAGAAGCGAAATGGCTATGACTGCAAGTGCAAGCTTCAATTTCGTGTTGAATATAATGAAAGCGTATAGCCGCGCGGCTATACTTTTAGAATATTCAAATATACTAATAATTAAATAGAGTAGCCGAACGGCTATACACGAGTATAGCCTCTTTAACTATACAATTTTGTCATATCAGTTAAGGGTTTAAGGATAAAATACCACCTTAGCCCATTGGGCTACAATTATTTCTTCAATTATTTTATTTATACAAGCAATGTTGGGGAATGAGAGTTTAAATTCTTTCTGATACCTTCCATTCAAATATGTAAAATGTTGCTACTGGGGTGTGGATGAGGGTGAGCTAGCCATCATAAGGGAATCTGCATGGTTCAATTCCCCAGTCTTCCCCGCGTAGTCTTGGATTGCTCTGCGCTGCTAAATATTCCTGACCTGGCTGTGCTAAGGATGCTCATCTGAGTCCACTTATTTGGATCTGCAAATGCTTTATCAGCAGCAGCCTGTAGTCATATAGATTCAAATCCCATGCACCATAGTAAGTTATACAACGCCAAACTCAAACTGCATATATATGCTTTGGGTTGGGACTGCCAAGTAAACAGAAATAATTACCTGAGCCTCTAAATAGCTCTCAAAATCAGAACCAAGCAAATAGAAGTCTTTACCACCATCCACAGTATCACATAGAGATTGAAAATAGTCTTTAAAGCCAAAATAGCCATCTCAGACCATCCTGCACATTGATCGGTGCATAATTACATGTCATTTTGTATCATTCTAACTTATGATTTGGTTATGTTTTTGAGTTACACTTGTGCTTTTAATAAGTTTTGTGTTTGTTTCAGTGTAATAAGCTTGAGACTCATTAAATGCATTTTGGAGACAAGTTGGCTCATCGGTGTTTGCAGATCAGTCAACTTGATGAATTGGACTGTACTTGGTTAAGAAGAACCAGATAACGAACCATACATCATTGGAAAGATGCGGAAGTCTAGTGTTTGGAGAATTTTACGGTTCATGATTCCGAATCTTCTAGAGAAAGTTATACAAGTTTTGGCAACTTAAGGTTAAATTCGGCAGCATCTGCGTTCCTGGGCCAAATATCACATTTGAAGGGCTTTACGATTTTTCCTTGAGCTGGGCTGCATATGCTTGGAAATATAATTCAAAGAGCTTTAAGATCCAGATTTTTCCAGATTTTGGAGGAGGGAAGATCAAGCCCACAAGCTGACTGCAATGAAGTCAATTCCAGTCTATTTTCGGCAGTCAACTTGAAAGGCCCAAAACTTATACTTGTACTGCTCAGATGGGAATACATTCTTCATAAAGGTTGTTCCAATAGGTGTCTATTATGACATTTCCAAATTTGAGCCTCATTGGATACATATTGAAACCTCAGGCCGTCCTACACCAAGCCTGGTTCAGAAGAATCGTTTTTTCCAGCAACCAAAAGAAAACCCACATGGGTTGGCAGCAAAAGGCAGCCACAAATTGAACACTTTTGAAATCCCATGTAAAGAAAGCTTGAGGTGCAGCAAAAGAAGTATGAGATGGAATTGATTCCAACCACACTAATATAGACAAGATGAAGTGTGAGTTATGGATTGTATTAAATGAGGAATGGTGGTGTTGGAATTCATCATGATGCTCCTCCTTCTTAGCCCTATAAATAGAGAAGTCTTCAAGCTTCATAAAACACCCCCAAAGGGGGGAGCTCTCAAACACTTCTCTAGAGCTCCCCTCCCTTCTCTCCCTTATATTCTCTTAGTTTCTCTTTCTAGTTTTCAATTGTTGTAATAAAATCTTTGTGCTAAAATTCTCCTTAAGTTTTTCTTAGTTCCACTTTACTTTTCATTGTTATGTAAATTCTTTTCTTTAGTTTGATTAGTTTCCAAGTTTCAATTATGGTTTTTGTTCTTATTCATTATGCTTATAAGTTAATATGCTAGTTTGAATGATTGATCACCATTTAGGCTTACATGTTAGCTATCTTGATTTGAATTAAGAGTAGACACCATGCTTTAATTCGAATTGAACTATGAATAGGAAGAGTATGTATGGACATTCAACAACAGGGATTAGATACATACTTGGTTGTTTAAAATGTTCTTCTATGCTTAATGGATTCCTAATGCTTAGTTTAGGTTAGATAACAGATGATCAAATTAGGGAATTAGGAATACAAAGTTAGAACCAAACACCATGGCTTAATCATATTTTAGCTAATATCAATCCGTTAATCTAATTGAACTTGGGAATTTATCTTCTTGAGTTATTTTCTTTTCTTTCTTTCTTGTTTTTTTGTTTTGTTTTGTGTTGGAAAACTAAATTGGATTATTCAATCACTAATCCTTGTGGAATCGACCTCGCACTTACATATGTTATATTACCGAACGGCTCGTGCACTTGCGAGTATCACAAGTTGAGGATGCAGCTGAATCCATTTGGTGCAGCTGAATCGACGCAACACACATAATAAATATCACAGCAAAATTAGAACCTGAGGAAACAAATCGCTCATAACATCACACAATGGTAAAAAACGACACCAAACACATGGCCTCTAAAGAATCTGAAAATTCTAGACTGGTCACCCCAATCACTAACTGGCTAAGTGAGTATGATTGAAGTGACCGTAATTGCGCACCATATAACACGTGAACATTGCAGTGGCATTTTAGGAGATCCTTCCTCACGCAATTTGGGAACATCATGAATCTTTGCCCTAAACAAAAACTGGAGAAAGCAAATTCTAAGAGAATTATCATTGCTATACTACAAACAAGTATATACTATATACCAATCTAAAATCTTGAAATAGTCAATACACAGATTCCATCTTGCAGAAGTTACAGCAAAAGAAAATTTCAGTTGGTCGACAATACTTGACATCACAATCAGCTAAGCTGAATTCAACTACTTTAAGTTGGCTACATAAATCTCGCTCGGCCTTTCCATTCTCTAAGGAAGCTCATGTTGTGTTCAGTCACACGTCATCTATCTTTAGAGAAGGTCAAAGATCAATTCATATCACAGTGATTATACTAATTTTTTTTATCCCGGACACGGCCCAAGCTTTCGTGCCGTGCCCACTAATATTCGTGTTTGTGCCGTGCCATGACCCATTTAAATGGGCTAGGCTTGTGCCACGCTGGCCCGGCCCGTCCCGTCCGTTTTGACACCTCTATGCTTGACATCAACATCGACAAACAGATTGAAAATATACTAGATGAGTGGTTCGATGGGATAGTTCACTAGGGTCTTTGATTGAAGGAAATACAACGACAGATTTAGGGCCGTAAGAAAATCTAACAAAAACGTGCATCAGAATATCTTTCAAACTATTATACATTCATGTTTGTAATGGTTACAGTTCGCTGTTGTAGGCATTGATCTATGCATCAAATCTCCTAACTTAGGCCAACATGGTAACAGTTGCTATCAAATATACCTGTTAACAATATCAAATTCTCGAAAATTTCTTTCAGCGAAAACTTGTGATGCTTTCAGCTAGTGGGTTTTGATGAGAGCAACTCTGATTAAGGACAATACCACAAGAAAATGCTTAAATGGGACGTATTTCTTGAGAAAAAGTTGCGGCAGAAAAAGAGTACAGGAATAATTAAAAAGAAAGAAAATTGACTACATACCATAAAGAAAACTAATTCCTCATTTGCAAGAGCTGCTGTGAATTCATTCTTTTCCAGTTTCTCTTTGATGAAATGTTGTAACTGCATAAAGAAAATTGGCCTAGGCGGTCGTGATTGTACATAATGGTGCAGTCCTCAACAATATAGCATATGCATTCATGGTAAGAAAACCTGCTAAATGAGATTATTTAGGGTAATACAAGCATCTGTCATGTAATTCTCAGTGTTTTACAACTAATAATTTTGGAGGTAGGAAGAGACAATCCGTTACATGTTTAAGTTTTGCAAAGATTTGTGGCTTAACATTTTCAAGATTGAAGTGATATAGTTACACGTGCCTTCAGAGTTCTTGAAAATTAGAAAACCAACCACCAAAATTTGGAAACTATTCTATAAAAGTAAAGAGATTTGCAAATGTAAACAACAGCAGACTTAATGGCAGAAAACTATAAAGATGTATCATAGGAGTGGCCTCAGTGTCCTCCTAAGAACATTGAAGAAATATTTTCCGTTTCCAACAGCTGTTACAGACCAATTAACAAAGGACCTTTGATACATACCTCATGGTGAGACCTTTTAAATTCTGCAAAGACTCTCTTAACTGATGAAAAGCTCGATAGAAATAGGATCTGAAGTTAGGCCCAAGCTTCTTCAGCAGAGGGTCATCAAGAAAGGTTGTTTATGAACTGCAAAACATCAGATTTGTTGAGTTAATGTGAGATTATATTTTGTAAAAAGCCAAATAGGTCAATTGTCGAAAAGACTTGATGCTGTCAGTGCTGGCGGATTTAAATTCCCGCGACAGTTGACAGATGGTCAGAATATTATATTGACTATATATCTACCTATCTGAAGTTCTGAACTACTACTACGAGTGTGGGATATCCAATATTACCTTCAAGAATGTGCATCTTGTGAATCGTCTTTGAACCCTCCAAGAACGCGCGCTGAGGCGGTGGCTAGGCGGCTGAGGCGGTGGCTAGGCGGCTGGCAGCTAGGTGACCAGGCGGGCGCTAGGCGGCTAGGCGGGTTGGGCCTTTTTCCGGTGCCGAACCTTGAGAACGAAGCTATGACGGCGAGAGCTAGTTCCGTCTCTGCGAGTGCAAGCTTTGCGTTCGTCTCGCACATATTTAAAGGGTATAGCCGGTCGGCTATACTTTTAAAATATTCGAATGTATTTAGAAAGTATAGCCGACCGGCTATACATTTAAAGAGATTTAAATATACAATTTTCTCATATTATTTTAGAGTTAAGGGCTAAAATACAAAAAACATGAGAAGAAAGCTCCAACTGCACATCATATCTCATTGAAAAATCAACAAATTACTGTCCAACAACTTCTTAAATTACCGTAACAAGAAGATGAACTAGGCATGCACAATCCTGGAGGATGGTGATAGTTCCCTTTAGAAGGTATAAGGTAGTTCTTTGTTAATAAGTTATAAAAACATGGAATGCAAAGTTTTTCACCATATAAAATCAGATTCACCTCGATACAAGTCGTATCGATGGATAATGCCAAGTATATTAAGCAGCTGCCTTTTGTACTCATGTATTCCCTTTGTGTGCACACCAAACATTGCATCTAAACTAACCTGCAGTTGAAAGTGATAAATTTCAGTGTAATCTATTAGACATACCTTCAAGACAAAAGAGGAAAGATGAATAGGATAGAAGTTCTAAGAACTTGTGACCAAACCTTCACACCACTCGTTGCTTCAATGTACTCAGCGAGCCTCATTTTGTTAACCTTCTTAACCTACAACATGAGCATATATATTGTTAATAATCGTTAATATATATTCGGAATAAGGTACTACATACCTTGCGGAAGATTCCAAGTGAAAAACCGCTTGCAATTACTAGCCCACCGTGATGCTTCCACGTCACGAACACGCCAACAAGATTCTACACGTTCTTCGTCTCCAAGGTCGTTGGATTGGCTATGAAAGTTACTCCATTGATTCCACGTACCCAAGACCAAGGCTCTTGGTGAATTGCCTAAAGGAGAGTGTTTAGGGAGATATGAGGTTTCTCTCTTTGTGGGTGTAAAACTCACTACAACTCTTTGATATGTACTCACACTTCTTGTCTCACACACACCAACTTAGAGAGTATGCACTAATGCTTCTCATCATCTCTTCACTTGCACACACTCCATCTATTTATAGGAGTTGTTTTAGCTCATCTCAAGAGAGCATAAAACATGCATTAGTGCTTAGGTTGGTAGTGCCTTAAAACAAGGTTTAGTGCCTCAAAACAAGGATTAGTGTAGTGCCATAAAACAAGGATTAGTGTAGTGCCATAAAACAAGGCTAAGTGCCTTAATTTGTGTAGTGCCATAAAACAAGGATTAGTGCATAATCATTGTTTTATTACATATCCCACTCACCCACATAGGGTGTGATAATAACCTTGTTTTATTACATCTCCCACTCACCCACATAGGGTGTGATAACCTCATAATCATCTTAAACCTCTTGTATACACTCTTCTTCTCATACAGGAAATGGGTCGTGCGACCTTGCGAGAAAAAACATACAGCTACTAGAGCACTTTTTATTAAGTCATCACCAAACTAATAAAAGTGCATCATTTGAAATCATCTCGTACATACCCCAGACTTATTCAGACTACACCGGTATCAGCACTCTTAACCCCTCATAAAAGCAGTGCTACACCCCAAATATGTTTTGTACTCATGACATGTCAACAACAAATATGACATAGACGTCGGCCAGCTATGAGTCACAAAAACATGGTGTATTGTCGACACGTCTTCCTTAAGCGCTCATATCAATCCAACTAGACTTAACTGCTTTATTAGACATGCCCCTTGAGACCTTATAATTGATCCTAGGAAAACAAGCTAAAGTAGCAACATCAAGCATCCTCTTCATGACATAGGCTAAAGTCAACTAAGGGTACATTTTTTAGGATCTGAATTAATGATCCAAGTGGCTCACATAGTGATGAAGCAGGGATTCATTCATCACTCCCACTGTCGATCGCATCTAGCACATACAGTATGAAATGTATGTTATAACGTATTCTCATAAAACGAGCATGTCACTTGTCCAAGAATTGGACATACGTCATACGAATCTTAGTCTAGACATTACACAAATGTCTAACTTGAGTTCTAGTCTCAGTCACCCTCTCGGCGCCTGTCTGGAATCTCACATTCGGCTCAATACAGGCTTCATAGATTTTATGGCAATTTTCTATGATCGACCTCTTTTCTTTTTCAAGGTCTCATCTTAGCTCCGAGCTAAGGCGACATTTAGAGAAGTGTTTTATCTTGCTGCCTACTTAGGCGCAGATATACATATATGTCATAATATGTTGTCTAAGCATTTTAGAACATAACACAAATGTCTCATCTTGCTCGCTATCTCGCGCCAAGGTGAGTCTCCCATGTGAGTGGGCTGACTCAAGCCTGGTGACAAATCTTTGTGCAAAAATCATATCAATCATTCTAAAACAAGTACCATGGAAAAAACGATTAACATTGCATTAATAATAAAGTCAATTACAAAATAGGTATATTAAAACCTTCGTAGTCCCATACTCCTAATATGAGAAAGGAACACATCTCTAGCAATGGGTTTAGTGAGAGGATCAGCAACCATATTGCCACTTGAGATATGCTTTAATATAACCTCTCCTTGTGCTACCCTCTGCTGATATAGTGATATCTGACATCTATGTGTTTGGATTTTCCATGGTATTTCGGATCCTTTACATATGCCAAAGCAGATGTACTATCTAGAGTAAACAAGTACCTCCTCAGAGGTTTTGGCTGTATAGTTTAGTCGTTGCAGGAATCTTCTTAACCAAACAGCTTCCTCGAACTCCGCTGAGCAAGCAACATATTCCGACTCCATGGTGGATAGGGCTATGCAAGACTGTTTCTTGCTACACCAAGAGATAGCTCCACCTCCAAGTATAAAAGCGTAACCAGAGGTGGATTTGCATTCATCTCTGTCATTGGCCCAATCTGCATCGCTGTAACCTCTAAGTCTCAAATCGCCACCATGGTAGCATAAGACAAGATCAGCGGTACCTTGCAGATATCGAAAAATTCTCTTTACCTGCTTTCCAATGAGCAGGTCCAGGATTACTTTGATAACGGCTCACCATACCAACTGCATGACAGATGTCTGGCCGTGTACACAACATAGCGTACATTAGACTTCCTATCGCAGATGCATAAGGAACTTTGGTCATTTGGTTTCTTTCCTCATCATTTTTAGGACATTGGTCAAGGGTTAGGACACATCCTTTTTCCATTGGTGTGTCTATGGGTTTGGAGTGATGCATACGAAAACGTTCAAGTATCTTCTTAATGTAAGTCTCTTGAGACAAACCGAGAAGTCCTTTTGAACGGTCTCTTATGATTTTCACTCCTAGCACATAATTTGCCTCACCCATGTCCTTCATTTCAAACTTTGCGGACAACCACTTCTTAGTGGCGACAATGGAATCCATGTCATTTCCTGCTATGAGAATGTCATCAACATACAATGAAAGAATCTGAACATTTTCCTTGGATCGTTTTAGATACACACAGTGGTCTTCTTCAACCATCTCAAAACCAAAGGAGATGATTGAGGTATGAAATCTAATGTTCCACTGTCTAGACGCTTGTTTGAGGCCATAAATAGAACGTTTGAGACGGCAAACTTTGCGCTCTTGTCCTTTGACCTCAAAACCCATTGGTTGATCCATATAGATCTCTTCGTCTAGATCTCCATTGAGAAATGCAGTCTTAACATCCATTTGAAAAAGGTTCAAATCCTTTTGTGCGACAATAGCTAGGATTAGGCGAATAGATGCAAATCTCACCACAGGGGAGAAAGTATCATCATAATCTATACCCTCTCTTTGAGTATAGCCTTTAGCCACAAGACGTGCCTTGTACTTGTCAATTGAACCATCCGCTTTGCGTTTGATTTTCAAGACCCATTTGTTTCCAACGGTCTTGCGCCCAAGCGGAAGGTCAACTAACTCCCAGACCTTGTTTTTGTCCATTGAGCTTATCTCATCTTGCATAGCAGTCATCCACTCTTTACTAGCTAAAGATGATAGCGCTTCCTTATAAGAAGCAGGCTCTTCTTCATCTATTGGAGTACACAAGAAAGTTTCCCCTTCAATTTCAAAAAATCGACGGGGAATATTTCCTCGTTTGCTCTTGCGCACCATTAAATCTTGAGTTTCTAGCGGTGTACCATCCTTTGGTATACTCCCACTAGGTTGCAGATCATTGTCACTTTCTTTAGCGATTACTGGATTAGGAGTCAATTCCCCATCCTCGCTTAAAGATTGTGAAATATCTTCACTTCCTTCCAACTCATGGAGGTCAAGATTCTTTTGGGCATTACCAATGCTAGGAAAATCATTCTCTATGAAATTCACATTTCGGGAATCTATTTCAGTCATTCCTCCATCAGCATGTTCACCATACATCACATAGCCTTTCGAGTGCTCGCAATACCTTATAAAGATATGTTTTTTACCTCGAGGGCCAAGCTTTCCATGTTTGTGGAAAGTATTATGAACAAAACCAGCTGATCCCCAAGGGCGCAAATGCCCCAAATTGGGCTTTTCGCCTTTCCATAATTCATAAGGGGTTGAAGTGACTGATTGGGAAGGCACTCGGTTAAGAATGTAGGCAGCAGTTAATATTGCATCTCCCCAAAACGAAATTGGAAGATTAGCTTGCGCCATCATAGACCTAACCATGTCTAATAAAGTTCTATTCCTTCTCTCCGCAACACCATTTTGTTGCGGTGTATAAGGAACAGTAGTTGTCTGCGTATCCCCTTATTTTCACATAGTTCTTTAAACTGTTCAGATAAGTACTCGCGTCCGCGGTCTGTACGAAGAGCCTTTAAACTCTTCTCTGTCTGATTCTCAACCTCAGCTATAAAACGCTTGAAACAATCCAAGGCTTCATAGCGGTGAGCGATCAGATAGACATAACCATATCGCGTGTAATCATCAATAAATGTGAGAAAATAAGAGGCGCCATGACGTGCCTTCACACTCATAGGTCCACAAATATCTGAGTGAACTAACTCTAGCGGTTGAGTAGCTCTCTTAGCCTTACCAAAAGGCTTTCTTATAGCTTTACCAGCTAGACAACATTCGCATATAGGTAGGTCAACTTTAGCGAGTGAGCCTAAAAGACCTTCTCTAGCTAACCTTGTCATCCTGTCACGTCCTATATGTCCTAGTCTAGCATGCCAAGTTGCAGAATCAACATGTACATCAGCATAAGCTATATAAGAAGATGAGTAATCGGAATCATTCAAATCCAAATAAAAGAAGTTATTCCTTAAAAAACCATGACCAACAATTGTACCATCCAATAACACATCCAAACCAGAAGAAGAAAACTTAAAACAATATCCATCACGCAAACACTCTAAAACTGAAAATAGATTATGCTGAATTCCAGGAACGTAGAGCACATTATTGAGGAGCAATGTGCGCCCATTGCGCATCTGAAGTTGATATGAACCAACTCCCAAAGCTTCTATATGGCTTCCATCACCCATGAACACACCAGAGGTGCCCTTTGGAATTCGTCGATAATCCAAAAAACCTTCTCGATCTCGAGTCACATGTTTGGTTGCTCCCGTATCTACAATCCACCCGGAGGATGTATTAGCAACTAAAACATGGTCACATACATATATGTGAGAAGGTTTAGATAAGAAAGATACCTTCTTCGGCTCAGTACAATCACGAGCGAAGTGACCCTTCTTATCACAGTTATAGCATTTGACTTTGGACAAGTCTTTCTTCCCACCACGCTTGCCCCGACGACGCTTGGTTTTATTGTCATCCTTTGGTGCAAGCTTGTTTGCCACATCCTGCTTATCTGTCTTTCCTTTTCCTTTACGCTTAGACCCTTTAGTCTTAGACGTGCCACCCTGGGTGAAAAGGACAGTAGCATTGGTCGCCTCTTGGCGCTCCGATTCTAGCTCAACATGACGAGAAATATCAGAAAAATTCTTGATATTCTCATTATGTGTCATGATTTGTTTCATGGAGCTCCATGAATCTGGGAGGGATCTGATGACTGCCTGTACTTGCTGCTCATCAGTGAGGGTATTTCCAGCAGCCTTTAAGTCACGTATCATGCTAGAAAGCACCCTTAAGTGCTCATGAATCGTGTGCTTAGGATTTTTGCGATATACCTCAAACATCAAGACCAAACTTCTAAGTCGAGTGGTGGACGTACCACCAAAATCAAACTTTAGTTGATCCCATAAAGCCTTGGCAGTAGGGTAGCTTTCATATCCCCCAATAAGATCATTGTGCATGCTGCTTAGCATAGTAAAGCGCGCACAACGATCCTTTTTGAACCAAGTCTGATAAGCTTCAATATCACGGCGATGTTGGGCCGTTTGCCCAACCTCAGGTTCGATCATTGAATTGGTTAATGTTTCCAATAACTCCTGCTCATTCAAGAGATATTGAATTTTCCTATGCCAAATATCATAGTTGGTACCCTCAAGTTTGTCTCCCTTATTTAGGTCAGCAACAACATTTTTGGTGGCCATTATCTATAAAACACAAGGATTGACTTTAGTATTAGCGTTTTGCACATTTCTATTTGTTTCAAAAATAACTTGAAAAGAATTATCCTTCCTTACAAATTTGGACTCGAAAATTTGCTATGCTTATAATCATCACCCAAAAAAGCAAGTCTAAATAAACATTTTCAATTACTTTTAAACAAATTTCTACTTAGAAAACACAAAGTTTCCAACCAAACAAATGTTTGCGCAGTCTCATAAAAGCGCATGGGCCTCTCATAAATCTAAAATTGGGAATCCATTTAATAGGTTAACCAATGAAAGTCCACCGAAAAAATGTGACCAGGTAAGTTGCGGGAGTAGTGGTGGAGATGAACTCGCTTAAATACCATTTCCTCTTAAACACCAAAGGTGTTTCCTAAATAACTTGCCTAGACATCACACATTTTTGGGTAGTCAATTCCACTAGTATGACCCATAAATTAACTCAACCAATCTTAAGTCCATATTTGGCATGCTAAATATGAACAACTTAATAACATATTTAGTTTCTAAATGACATGTCATTATGTTGCAACTTCATAAACAAACAATTATTCATTTATTCCAAGTGATACTTAGCGAAATGATTTTTAGAAAATAGACGGGAGGAGTCCACAATTGGATTCCATTTGTCTAAGATGAAGCTCTACAAAGGACATACGTGCTCTCACGCGCCTTCAAAGAGGATGTGTTCACAAAGAACACTGTTCACGAAGAACACTATTCATCTTGCTGAAATTTCCAGATTTTCATGATCATTTGGCCATCTTTGGAGACCTCTATCTCCTTCGTTATGCATCCAAATGACGCATACGATATATCATTGGAAAGCTCATGCAACAGAGAATATGCTAAGGCAAAGAAACAGCATAGAAAAACAGTTTAACAGCATACAAACATGCTCTAAAAAACTCGAAAACAAATTGTTTTTCATGCTCTTTGGTTTCAATTTTTTTCCTAAACCACTCCTTTAATTTGTACGAAAATTTAAAGGTAAGTTCTCATCACATAGAGGAACATACTTCATGGAAAGAAAACATCAAAAAACAATCGAACAAAAAACGAAGTTTCTTGGTTCATGCTTTCATGGTGGTTCTTGCGGAAGAAAAAACATATTCTCATGCATCAATCAACATGGCGAAAAACAAGCATACAAGCTCTGATACCACTGTTAATAATCGTTAATATATATTCGGAATAAGGTACTACATACCTTGCGGAAGATTCCAAGTGAAAAACCGCTTGCAATTACTAGCCCACCGTGATGCTTCCACGTCACGAACACGCCAACAAGATTCTACACGTTCTTCGTCTCCAAGGTCGTTGGATTGGCTATGAAAGTTACTCCATTGATTCCACGTACCCAAGACCAAGGCTCTTGGTGAATTGCCTAAAGGAGAGTGTTTAGGGAGATATGAGGTTTCTCTCTTTGTGGGTGTAAAACTCACTACAACTCTTTGATATGCACTCACACTTCTTGTCTCACACACACCAACTTAGAGAGTATGCACTAATGCTTCTCATCATCTCTTCACTTGCACACACTCCATCTATTTATAGGAGTTGTTTTAGCTCATCTCAAGAGAGCATAAAACATGCATTAGTGCTTAGGTTGGTAGTGCCTTAAAACAAGGTTTAGTGCCTCAAAACAAGGATTAGTGTAGTGCCATAAAACAAGGATTAGTGTAGTGCCATAAAACAAGGCTAAGTGCCTTAATTTGTGTAGTGCCATAAAACAAGGATTAGTGCATAATCATTGTTTTATTACATATATATACAACACATTTAAATAATAATAATACAAAAGAAGTACCAAAAGCTTAATATATTTTTGGTTCCTAAGCAGATATCAAGCCCAGAGAGTACCATCATCCATTCTTGTTGAAGGTCAGGATCTGCCTGCATATGCTCGCAAGCCAGTTGCAAGCAATGTCCCACGCTTTATTCCAACCCAAATGCTCTTCATCAACAAGCACTCTCATGACCTCAGCTATTTTCTAGAGATGGGTGAGTAACTGACCTGCAGAGCACCCTAATTAAGACAAGGAAAAAAGGAAACACAGACAAGCAAACCTGAATGACTAGCTATCAGAGGAAAGTAATAAATATAATGTCATTGTAGCTAAAACAAGCTGCCAGATTGGGTAATAACATGGTTTATTCCCTAGAAATCAACATATGATAAAACACATATTATTAAGACTTAGACCTTCTCTAGAAATTCATCAAAGTTACTGTGAGCCTCTTTAAATCTCCGAATTATGTCTTGTATGGATGTTGAGGCAAAGACATATATTGTTGCTTCAACCTCAGTCCTTCCCCTGTAATACAAAATATAGTGAAAAGGGAAACATACGAAATGAGAATATATATGAGTCATCCACATAGAAACCAGGTAACTGAGTTGATGATTTTTCTCCAAACTTCCAAGAGAGTACATTTTCTCAGAAACATGCAGATAAAACAAAAGAATAATAATGATGTTTAATGTTTACATGGTGGATAGAAACGCAGGGTAACAAGAAGTGCGAAAGTAAGAAGGAAAGCTTGGTGTTGGTGAGAGATAAGACTTTGGGGGCATAGACACGAAGAAGACGTGCAAAAGTAAACAAGGAAGGAAAAAAAAAAAGGGACAAGACGTTAAGTTTGACATTAGTTGGGTTAGGGTAATTATTATTTTTAATTAAGAGTAAATTGGATTTTTGCTTAATAATGATGTGTCAATTTTTAAAGTCTCATATATTAAAATTTAATGAGGTGGCGTATCAAGGACAAAAGTCAAGCAGAATCTGAGAAAATCCAAGCAAAGGATCCGGATCCTTCATGTTTTCGTTAATAAATAAATAAACTATAATCAACCATATCACAGCAGATGACAAAGGATCAGATAAGGAGAGAATCAATGTTGATTAGGAAACTACACTTGCTATCGCAAGCTTTAGCAGAGCAAGAACAAAGAAATAAACACCATATTAGTACCTGGCCAGTGCCACCAAACCTAAGAGCATGTCCAGCCTTGAGCCAAGACTGGGAAAAAGGCCCCCCAAGGCAGCTCAAGAGAGCTAGCGCGGGAGAAATGGCCCGGGCAAATGGTGGGTCCCACCAAATTGGGCAAGACCACGAGCAGATCTTGCCTGGGCTGCAGCCCAAAGGTGCCGACGTCATCGTGACGTCAGGTGACTGACAGCTCCCAACGGGAAGACGCCACATGGCGCTTCCGGGATGCTTTGATCGTTTTTTTTTCCAAAAATCCGACGGACTCGAATTTTTTTGGGTAAAAAAATTGCAAAAAAATCCGAAAAAAATTCAATTTTTTTTTTAAAAAAAAACCAAAAAATTCTGGATTTTTTTCCCTATAAATACATAACCATTTTATTCACTGTCCACACCAAATCTTCATACCAACTCTTCTCCTTCCAATATTTTTTACTTTCCACTCACATTTTTCTATTACAAAATTTCATTTGTGCAAAAATATAAATGGCCTCTTCCATCGAAGCCGGAGGGTCGTGGACAAACTTTCGAAGAGGTCAAAATCTTGGCGACGAGGTAAAAAATAATAATTTCCGTTTTATTCAATTTAATGTCATATATATATATATATATATATATATTTCTTTCTTGCATTTCTAATTTCATTTTTTTAAATAGATTATTCAAGGCAAAACAAAAAAGAGGAAAACCATTACACATGTCGGAATAATGGCACTATTACATCCTCCGAAGGAAAATACTCCCCCACGTCGTGATGGGGTGGAACCGCCTCCGCCAATGATTGATTCGTCCTTGTACTCAATTAACTCGGACTATGAAGACCGGAAGTATTTCAATTGTATGATGAGTGAGTAGGTATTTCAATTGTATGATAAGTGAGATGTGAATTTTATAATAAAAATGGACACATGGCAACCGAAAATATTATCTGAAAAGGTTATCAAAATTAATGGTTTAAAGTATTAAAAAAATAGAAAATAAAGTACAATGAATAATATTTGCCCTTGCTCTAGCATTCCAAGGGTGGAACCAACTAAGGCAAGGCTAGCACTATTCATGTGAATAGTGGCAACCCTTACCTTGCCTTAGCCTTGCCTTAGCTTACATGGGTGGACATGCTCTAATGGGCTGGATTGGCAAGATTTTTTTACTGCTGTCATCCAATGGTTCACGTTCAAACTTTTTTTTGTTTTCCAAATAACTAACAGCCATCTCAATTTCTAACGGCCCACATTCAATCAAATAAAGTTCAACAGTGGAAAATAAAATCCAAAGTTTTACTATCTATCAATCTAGCTCATATCCAAATTTTCACAAACTCCTTCCTGCATATATATCATGATGGCTTTAACTTTTCAAGCTCCATCAACGTGCACAAAGGCATCGATCTCATCACCATCTCCATTCCAAGCTGCACAAAGTTAAGTAGCAACTAAGAAACAATGGATACCTGATTGAAAACAGAAATATATAGTGCTTGACTTTAAATTCCACAAGTACAACTTTTGTTCAAATTGGCTTTGATGCATCAAAGGGCATCAGCTAGTAAGTAGCCAATCACATATTCGTAGCACAAAGTTTTCCATACTTCAACCATCATCTCCTTCCCCTCTCTCTATATAACCTTCAAATATTAGTGAATCTATCTAAGAGCAGAAACACATCGATTTCATCACTATCTTCCATGTGATGCTGCACAAAGTCATGAAGTAACAAGGAGTTGATCATGAGAAATAGAAACATATAAGTTTAGAGGGATAATCTATAATAAGGTAACAAATCATTTAAGCAACAACAAATTATTTTTATAAGTAACATTATATACAGTGGTTTTTATGAAGTCTTACCTCCTCAACAGTCTTTTGCTTGTAATTTTGGTCGTTCTCAAACAAAATTATTAATGATTCAGGATCTAGGGAACGGTGGTACACAAAGCACCAACCAGCTTCTGTAGCTTTGTACTTCTTTTGATCCTGAAGAAAACTTCACTTTCATCCTACAAGTGGAAACATAAAAATCACAAGACTAGAAATTGCAAGAAAAAGCATGGTGCTAGATTGGCCCAAGAGCTTTGACATTATTAATGGAATTTCTTGGGGGCTCCTCTATCTTCATCATGTAGGTCTTTCAAGTGTGCAACGTAACCCGCAGGATAGGCCGGGCATGCCAGCTGCAGTTGTAATGTAGAGTGGTGAAGGGTCATTGCCTCAACCTCAAAAACCTGGTTTTTATAACGAAAGGGATCTCAATGAACTGGAAGTCAATCCTTCTTCTAAAGCATTTTCAGGTAATGAAGTGTTGGCGAGTCCTTAGTTAGGATTTTGGTTCCTTATTTCATTAGAATTTTGATTACTTACAATTAGTCCTATTGTAATAGAGATTTATTTTATATTGTAATTTAGATATATTTCCTATTTTATTTAGAGTTAACACATCTTTTTACTTGTATAAATACCTCCATATTGGAGAAGAATAAGAATATGAGCATATCTGAATATTTACCCTACTTTGTTTGACATGGTATAAGAGTCTAGGTTTTCTTGTGACCTGTGTTTGCGTTCTCCTTGCAATTTAAGTGCTCTCCTCCCCTCCTCTTTAAGGGGGGGAGGGGGAGTGAAAAGGATATGTTTATTGACGTATCCCCATTAGCTTGACATATTCCTGTAAAGATGTTGCTTATTTCTTGACTCCGACGACCTCTTCTCTTCAGGGGAGGAGGAGTAAAGAGAAGTTGTCTGTGTGAATTAGCTAAAGTTGATATGGAAGAACTATTGTTGTTGCCGTTACCTCAACTATTGTCATTGATGTTACTGTTGCCGCTATTGTTCCCGTTGATGTTGCCGTTGTTATGGTGATTGCCGATGATGTGCTATGGTCATTGCCGATGATGTTGCTGTGTTTTGATCCGTCTCTACAACATAAAAAAACCTAACCCTAAACACTACCTATTTCCGCTGCACTATATACCTAGCCTATAATCCTAGCCTGCTGCCGTTGTCTACCTTGCTATTGCCGTCGCTACCGCTCACCAAGCCGTTGCTTTCCTCCGTGAGCATCGTCACCGCTCACCGAGCTGTTGCTTTCCTCCACAAGCCTCATCACCGCTTGCCGAGCCTTTCCTTTGACTGTTCTGCCGTCTCTGTCTTCTTCATCTGCTATCTTGAGTTGCCTTTCCGCTTCTCAGTTTTGAGCACCCTTTCTCTCTTTATCTCTTTGCTCTAATTCCCGTTTGAGCACCCTTTCTCTTTTTCTCTCCTGCCTCTTATGATGCCAGTATTGTTGCTCATGACTTTGCTGGTGTGTTTCCATTGTGGTTATGCCCGTTGACCTTGCCTTTGCTCTTGACTTTCTTTGCCTTGCCTTACCCTATTTGTTAGGGTTTGGCCTTGCCTTACCCTATTTTTAGGGTTTGGTTTCTGCCTTATCTTCTGCCGTGCTCACAGGGCTTCTGTGTTCTGCCTTATCTGCTACCGTGCTCACAGGGTTTCTGTGTTCTGCTATATGCCTTATCTTCTGCCGTACTCACAAGGCTTCTGTGTTCTGCCTTACCCCTGCCGCCGTGCTCACAGGGTTTCTGTGTTCTACTATGTGCCCTATTTTTTAGGGTTTGCTCTTGTGTTTCCGCTGCGAACTTTGCTTTAATTTGTCACTTGTTTCACTCGTGGTTGACGAAAAGACCTTCTCTACAATTGGTGCTTCTCAAGTATGGTGTTCTGTGACTCGCTTGTCAAGTTGGGCGTGCGAAATATCTTTGCCCAACTTGAGGGAGGGGGGGGGGTGTTGGCGAGTCCTTAGTTAGGATTTTGGTTCCTTATTTCATTAGAATTTTGATTACTTACAATTAGTCCTATTGTAATAGAGATTTATTTCATATTGTAATTTAGATATATTTCCTATTTTATTTAGAGTTAATACATCTTTGTACTTGTATAAATACCTCCATATTGGAGAAGAATAAGAATATGAGCATATCTGAATATTTACCCTACTTTGTTTGACATGAAGTCACAGTCCTTTTACACTAATGGAGGCTCGATAAACTATATTTCATGTTGGTGTGTTAATCTGGTGCTTTTTAAGTCAGTTTGAAAAGTTAAATATAATTAAGAGAATCCCAACCCATCCGTCAGCAAATGCACCCTCTAATTTGTTTATTTGTATTCTTTGGAGTTGAGGTGGAGTTCACACTCCAGAAACACAAGTGCTGATACAAGAACAAATATAAAAGCTTAAATGAATTAGATTTTTCACTTGAGGTGGTGTAATATTTCAATTTTTTTTTCCTGTTCTTTGGTTTTGTGTTCCTATGAGCAAGATGAGGAGACAATTCTTTTTTTTTTTTTTTCTCTCTCAGCAAACAAGAGGGCATGATCAAATGTCAAAATCTATAACAGAAATGCAATATCCAAAGAAAGAAAAGCAATCCAACCAAGAAGAACCATCAATGGATGAATATTGAATGCATAAAGATTAATCAAGTTTCATGCGAGTTGGCAGAGGGGAGGAATTGTCATCGTTGTGGTTGGTGTGGTGAGGTGAACAAGTCGTTTGGGAAAGAGCCAAGAGAGAAGAGAATAAGGCGGGAAACATGGAGAGGAATGCAATTAGATGAATTAAGAGTCTCATGATCTCTTCTTCTACGGAACTGACTTGTGGTTCCCAATTACAATCTCAAGCTCGAATTTACAGAGAATTTTTTTCAATTTCAGGTTTCAGACTTTCAGTCAATTGCAGTGTTTGAAAAATCGGCCTAGGCGGCTAGGCGGGTTGGGTCATTTTTCAGCGCCGAACTTGGAGGACGAAGCAGCCGAAAACGAAGAAAACAAATTGAAGGTTGAGTTGACAGAGAAGCGAAATGGTTGTGATTGCAAGTGCAAGCTTCGTGTTCGTGTTGAATATATTGAAAGCGTAGAGCTTCGCGGCTATACTTTTAGAATATTCGAATATACTAATATTTAAAGAGAGTAGCCGAACGGCTATACACGAGTATAGCCGCGCAACTATACTTTTTTAACTATAAAATTTTGCCATATCACTTAAGGGTTTAGGGCTAAAATACCACTTTAGCCCATTGGGCTACAGTTATTTCTTCAATTATTCTATTTATACAAGTGATGTTGGGGAATGAGAATTAAATTCTTTCCGATACCTTCCATTCAAATATGTAAAATGTTGCTACTGGGGTGTGGATGAGGGTGAGGGTGAGGGTGAGGGTGAGGGTGAGGGTGAGCTAGCCATCATAAGGGAATCTGATCCTTCCATTCCCCAAGTCTTCTCCGACCTGACTGTGCTAAGGATGCTCATCTGAGTCCACTTATTTGGATCCCCAAATGCTTTATCAGCAGCAGCCTGTAGTCATATCGATTCAAATCCCATGCACCATAGTAAGTTATACAATACCAAACTCAAACTGCATATATATGCTTTGGGTTGGGACTGCCAAGTAAACAGAAAAAATTACCTGAGCCTCTAAATAGCTCTCAAAATCAGAACCAAGAAAATAGAAGTCTTTACCACCGTCCACAGTATCACATAGAGATTGAAAATAGTCTTTAAAGCCAAAATAGCCATCTCGGACCATCCTGCACATAATAAATATCACAGGAGAATTAGAACCTGAGGAAAAGTTCGCTCAGAACATCACACAATGGTAAAAAAACGATACCAAACACATTCCCTCTAAAGAATCTGAAAATTCTAGATTGGTCACCCCAATCACTAACTGGCTGAGTGAGTATGATTGAAGTGACTGTAATTGCGTACCTTATAACACATGCATGCACATTGCAGTGGAATTTCAGGAGATCCTTCCTCACGCAATTTGGGAACTTCATGAATCTTTGCCCTAAACAAAAACTGGAGAAAGCAAATTCTAAGAGAATTGTCACTGCTATACTACAAACAAGTATATACTATATACCAATCTAAAATCTTGAAATAGTCAATACACAGATTCCATCTTGCAGAAGTTACAGCAATAGAAAATTTCATTTTATCGACAATACTTGACATCACAATCAGCTAAGCTGAATACAACTACTTTAAGTTGGCTACATAAATCTCGCTCGGCCTTTTCATTCTCTAAGGAAGCTCATGTTGTGTTCAGTCACACTTCATCTATCTTTAGAGAAGGTCAAAGATCAATTCATATCACAGTGATTATACTAATTTTTTGTTATCCCGGACACGGCCCACTAATATTTCGGGCTGATGCCGTGCCATGCCCCATTTAAATGGGCTGGGCTTGTGCCATGCTGGGCCGGCCCGTCCCGTTTGACACCTCGATGATTGACATCAACATCAACAAACAGATTGAAAATATACTAGAGGAGTGGTTCGATGGGATAGTTCATTAGGATCTTTGATTTAGGGCCATTTGGAACATAAGAAAATCTAACAAAAATGTGCATCGGATATCTTTCAAACTATTATACATTCATGTTTGTAATGGTTAAGTTCAGCGCGTTGTAGGCCAACATGGTAACAGTTGCTATCAAATATACCTGTTAACAATATCAAATTCTCGAAAATTTCTTTCAGTCAAAACTTGTGATGCTTTCAGCTAGTGAGTTTTGATGAGAGGCAGCTTCTACTTATTACGGAGAATACCACAAGAAAATGCTTAAATGGGACGTATTTCTTGAGAAAAAGTTGCGGCAGAAAAAGAGTACAGAAATAATTAAAAAGAAAGAAAATTGACTACTTACCATAAAGAAAACTAATTCCTCATTTGCAAGAGCTGCTGTGAATTCATTCTTTTCCAGTTTCTCTTTGATGAAATGTTGTAACTGCATAAAGAAAATTGGCCTAGGCAGTCGTGATTGTACATAATGGTGCATTCCTCAACAATATAGCATATGCATTCATGGTAAAAAAAAACCTGCTAAATGAGATTATTTAGGGTAATACAAGCATCTGTCATGTAATTCTCAGTGTTTTACAACTAATAATTTTGGAGGTAGGAAGAGACAATCCGTTACATGTTTAAGTTTTGCAAAGATTTGTGGCTCAACATCTTCAAGATTGAAGTGATGTAGTTACACGTACCTTCAAGAAGTTCTTGAAAATTAGAAAACCAACCACCAAAATTTGGAAACTATTCTATAAAAGTAAAGAGATATGCAAATGTAAACAACAGCAGACTTAATGGAAGAAAACTATAAAGATGTATCATAGGAGTGGCCTCAGTGTCCTCCTAAGAACATTGAAGAAATATTTTTCGTTTCCAAACGCTGTTACAGACCAATTAACAAAGGACCTTTGATACATACCTCATGGTGAGACCTTTTAAATTTTGCAAAGACTCTCTTGAACTGATGAAAAGCTCGATAGAAATAGGATCTGAAGTTAGGCCCAAGCTTCTTCAGCAGAGGGTCATCAAAAAGGTTGTTTATGAACTGCAAAACATCAGACTTGTTGAGTTAATGTAAGATTATATTTTGTAAAAAGCCAAATAGGTCAATTGTCGAAAAGACTTGATGCTGTCAGTCCTCTACGGGATTTAAATTCCGCGACAGTTCACAGATGGTCAGAATATTATATTGACTATATATCAACCTATCTGAAGTTCTGAACTACTACTACGAGTGTGGGATATCCAATATTACCTTCAAGAATGTGCATCTTGTGAATTGTCTTTGAACCCTTCAAGAACGCGCGCTGGCGGCTAGGCGGTCTCAGGCGGTCGCTCCAGGCGGCTGGCAGTCGCTCCAGGCGGCTGTCAGGCGCCTAGGCGGGTTGGGTCTTTTTCCGCTGCCGAACCCGGAGGACGAAGCAGTGTGACTGCGAGAGCAAGTGCCGTCCTCTGCTAGTGCAAGCCAGTCGCTAGGAGGTCTCTAGGCGGCTAGGCGGTCGCTAGGCGGCTCTAGGAGGCCAGGTGGTGCCTAGGAGGGTTGGGTCTTTTTCCGGTGCTGAACTTGGAGAAGAAGCGGTGACTGCAAGAGTAAGTTCCGTCCTCTGCGAGTGCAAGCTTCATGTTCATCTGGGATATATTTAAAGAGTATAGCCGCTCGGCTGTACTTTTAAAATTTTCGAATGTATTTATCCGTATACATTTAAAGCGTATAGCCGTTCAGCTATACTCTTTAAATATACAATTTTGTCATATTATTTTAGGGTTAAGGGCTAAAATACCATAAACATGAGAAGAAAGCTCCAACTACACATCATATCTCATTGAAAAATCAACAAATTACTGTTCAACAACTTCTTAAATTACCGTGACAAAAAGATGAATTAAGTATGCACCATCGAATGGAATCCAATTTAGTGTATAAATCCAACATATGATCTTGTGTTGGATAATGATGAAGTATATTATGGTTATAAGCTTCTCAACAGCTCAACTCTTTTCAGGCTGGCGTTGACTCAAGATGGATTTGTGCTTGAGCTACATTGGGAGTGATGGAAACCAAGGTTGGGTTGTTTATCTAATAGCACCAACTGATATCTGTGATAAATATGGAATAGGTGGTCCAAATGGTGCATGTAGTACCTGACAAGTCCCCAGGATGTAGCTGCTTGAATGGATTTATACCGAACTTTCAACAAGACTGGGACTTGGTGGATTGGTCATATAGCTATGTGAGAAAGACCTAACTGAATTGCAGTGGAGACATCTTTAAGAAGTACTATGGGTGAAATTGCCAAGTCCAGAACAATCCTGGTATAACACAAGTATGAACCAAAAGGAATGTGAGATGATGTGCATGAACAACTGCTCCTGCACTGCTTTTGCAAAGTCGGATCCAAGAATGGAGGAAGGGGGTGCTTGCTGTGGTTCAGCGATCTGATTGATATAATATATTCCAATATACATGGGCAAGATATCTACATAAGAATGGCTTCATCAGAACTAGGTATGGAATCGTCTTGCTGTTTAAAACAAAGTTTGAAAGAAAAATAAAAGCCACCAAGAAAAAAAGAAGAAAGAAATCTTCCAACAGTGACATGATTAGAAACAAGATAGAGTCAGAAAACTTATGACATTATTAGAAAAATATTTCTTTAGAATTGTCTCAGAAACTAGCATTAATTGTTTGTTGGATGACAAAAAGTAAAGATTTTCTTCTTTATGAATTTCTGACTCCTCAATCTTCTGCTTTCAAATACTTCATTCCTAGATCAAGGAGACAATACAAAGATCATAGTAACCAGTAGTGTGTTGTCTACCTGGACTGCTGATCCTGGGCCTAGCCCTGCTATTATATGTGAGGAAGAACCAGCCACAAAAATATGGTAAGCTATTTGATTTTGTACTCTTCTGCCCCTCCATTTTCTAAGATAGGTAGGTTCAGTTCTATAGGGAATTTTTGCTGTTGCCTCTCTGTTTTCTAATCTAAGGTTCCATGCTACATTATTTACTTCACTACGTATTTCACAGGAAAAAAGCTGAAACCAGCCAAAAGGAAGATCTGGAATTACCATTATTTGACTTGGCCGCTGTTGTTTGTTTGTGCAACCAATAACTTTTCAAAAAACAATAAACTTGGAGAAGGTGGTTTCGGATCAGTCTTTAAGGTAAAATCAAATATAATCCTCCCTACAGTTAGCTTGACAGTTTCCACTTGTCATTTGGGTCAGGACTATGGATACAAGCCGTATATTGAACGTTTGCAAACAACATAGTATGGATTTTGGTCATCACATGTGGCTTATGAATTTCATGGTACATTGAAAGATGGACAAGAAATAGCTGTGAAAAGGCTCTCAAAACATTCTAGACAAGGACTCAATGAGTTGAAGAATGAGGTTACACATGAAGAGAAACAGAGGATTTCAATGAGTTGAAGAATAGGTGTGTTGGTGCTAGAGATAGTGAGTGGGAAGAGGAACAAAGGATTTACTCATTACTTGTTTCTGTTTCTTCTTTTAATTAAGCACAATGGTTTTGAACTTTTGATCAATTCTTCTAGGCATGGATGCTATACACAGAGGGCAGGTCCATTGAACTGCTAGATACATCAGTATGGGACTCCTGTGATCCACATGAAGTTGTGAGATCAATTCATGTGGGTCTTTCAAGTGTAGAGCGTAACCTGGCAGGATAGGCCGAGCATGCCAGCTGCAGTTGTAATGTAGAGTGGTGAAGGGTCATTGCCACAACCTCAAAAACATTGTTTTTATAACGAAAGGGATCGCAATGAACTGGAAGTCAATCCTTCTTCTAAAGCATTTTCAGCTAATGAAGTCACAGTCCCTTTACACTAATGGAGTCTCGATAAACTATATTTCATGTTGATGTGTTAATCTGGTGCTTTTGAAGTCAGTCAGTTAGCAAATGCACCCTCTAATTTTTTTATTATTTTTTTTCTTTGGAGTTGAGGTGGAGTTCACACTACAGAAAACACAGATGCTGATACAAGCACAAATATAAAAGCTTAAATGAATTAGATTTTTCACTTGCGGTGGTGTAATATTTCAATTTTTTTCTTCTGTTCTTTGGTGGGTTGGTTTTGTGTTCCTATGCAAGAGGAGGAGGAGACAAATATTTCATTTTTTCTTTCTCTCAGCAAACAAGAGGGCATGATCAAATGTGAACATCTATAACAGAAATGCAATATCCAATGAATGAAAAGCAGTCCAATCAAGAAGAACCATCCATTGATGAATATTGAATGCTTAAAGATTTATCAAGTTTCAGGCAAGAAGAACCAAACCAGAAATAAATAGTCAGAATTTGAGATTGAGGTCTAAAAACCGAACCTTGTTATTGGCAAGACCATAGAAACTCCATGATAGGATAGCTTCATCATTTCCTTCCACTGAAGACAGACACCAAGTCAGCAAATTTTTTATTTTTTTTCTTCTGTGCCATGCCGTCAATGCGAAGAGAGAAGAGAATAAGGCGGAGTTGGCAGAGGGCGGCTAGGTTAATCGCAGTCGATCGCACTGATTGAAAAATCGGCCTAGGCCGACGTCTAGGCGGCTGAGGCTGCTAGGCGATCGCTCAGGCGGCTAGGCGGCTGAGCGGTTGCTAGGCAGGCGCTAGGCAGCTGAGGCGGTCGTTTGGCGGCAGGGCGGGTTTGGTCTTTTTTCAGTGCCGAACCCGTAGGACGAAGCACTGCGAGTGCAAGTTCCGTCATGTCAGAGAAAGCTTCGTGTTTGCTCTAATATATTTAGAGAGTATAGCCAGTCGGCTATACTTTTAAAATATTCAAATGTATTTAGAGAGTATAGCCGATCGGCTATACGTTCAAAATATTGCTAAAATATACAATTTTGTCATATTATTTTAAAAAGTATAGCCGCGCGGCTATATCATTTGCATAAGAAAATCAAACACAAACGTGCATCAGATATCTTTCAAACTATTATACATTCATGTTTGTAATGGTTACAGTCGCTGTTGTAAGCATTGATCTATGCATCAAATCTCCTAACTTAGGCCAACATGGTAACAGTTGCTATCAAATATACTTGTTAACAATATCAAATTCTCGAAAATTTCTTTCAATTAGAACTTGTGACGCTTTCAGCTAGTGAGTTTTGATTAGAGCAACTCTTGATTAAGGACAATACCACAAGAAAATGTTTATATGGGACGTATTTCTTGAGAAAAAGTTGCGGAGAAAAAGAGTACAGAAATAATTAAAAAGAAAGAAAATTGACTACATACCATAAAGAAAACTAATTCCTCATTTGCAAGAGCTGCTGTGAATTCATTCTTTTCCAGTTTCTCTTTGATGAAATGTTGTAACTGCATAAAGAAAATTGGCCTAGGAGGTCGTGATTGTACATAATGGTGCAGTCCTCAACAATATAGCATATGCATTCATGGTAAGAAAACTTGCTAAATGAGATTATTTAGGGTAATACTGTTGCAACTTTATTTGGGTGTTACTTTCTCCAAATCTCGACTCTCATACATCGTCGGATTTGAGGGGGAGTGACACCGCTGCTCATCTATTTCGTTGCAATTTAACCACCTATCTGCCATGGCTGATTCTGCTACATCTCAGTGTTAATCAGTGCATGTTTCTCAAGTATCATTGATCATATGACTCCATCGACCCCTTATCTTCAGGGGGAGATGGGGAGTGAAGAAAAGTTGTCTCTGCTATTGCTGGTGACAGTGTGTCTTGTATTGCTATTGATGATGCCTGTTATGTCTCTTGCCTTGTTGCTCCTACCTCTTGTTGGCGCCAGTATTGAGTCCCCATTTGGCTCCACGTAGGCCAAATGTGCCACGTGATGGGTGGGTCCCCGTTTGGCCCTGCGATGGGTGAGTCCCTACATGGCTCCACGTGGTTGCCGATGTGGATCTCCACGTGTGACCCATAAAAATAGGGTCTCATGTGCGTGGGAGTGTTGGAACTCATTGTTGTCCCACATCAGCCAGAGGGCCAAAGAGAAAGTAGTTTAAATAGAAATACCCCTCTCTAAACGAACACCGAGGCCTTTTGTTATAAAACCCCACACTTGAGGATTGTGCAGGTGGTAAAGTGGGGACAGTATCGGTGTTGTTGGAGTGGGCCCTCAGCCCGTTAACCTGGAAAATTTGACATGGTATCAAGAGCCTAGTTTCGATCCTATGATAACCTCTGCCAAATTGAGAGTCGTTGGCACTCCTCATTCCTAACCCATCATGCTGCCGTGCTCACAGGGTTTCTGTGTTCTGCTATGTGCCCTATTTTTTAGGGTTTGCTCTTGTGTTTCCGCTGCGAACTTTACTTAAGTTTGTCACTTGTTTCACTCGTGGTTGACGAAAAAACCTTCTATACAATTGGTGCTTCTCAAGTATGGTGTTCTGTGACTCGCTTGTCCAGTTGGGCGTGCGAAATATCTTTGCCCAACTTGAGGGGGAGTGTTGGCGAGTCCTTAGTTAGGATTTTGGTTCCTTATTTTATTAGTATTTTGGTTACTTACCAATTATTATTTAGTCATATTATAATTTAGATTTATTTTCTATTGTAATTTAGATTTATTTCCTATTTTATTTAGGGTTGTACTTATATAAATACCTTCATATTGGAGAAGAATAAAAATATGAGCTTATAGGAGCATATTTGAATATTTGCCCTACTTTGTTTGACAGGAGTATATAAATGAATGAAGAGGTTTGACTCGCAACCATGAATACACTGTTTCTTCACCAATGACTATTTGAATATTTGCCCTACTTTCAATGACTAATTACTAACCTTGGAAAGACTTTGACCTCACTTGTAACACATATGTAGAACAAAGAAAAAAAGCTTCAAAGAAATTGACAAAAATGGGTTCTTCTTTCTGTAGCATAACCTCAATCTCCATACCTTGCATTGTGCAAATGTCCTTCTTGGATATGGCTTCCTAACATGCATTTGATCTTGTCACGCCCCGAATTTTCAACAACAATTAATCTGCAAATTTAAACAGAACAACCAACAATCCGGGACGCGAAGCTCGGAACCTTCAACAAAAGTACCTAGAAATTTAAACTTTTCTTTCTTGATACAACACCACTGTTCCGAACCACAATGTCAATAATGACTCAACTCTTCTGAGTCAAATATTACATTACAAACTCACATAATAAAATGAACAATCATATATTACATAAACTGTTCCTCAGAGTTTATTTCACACAGCGGAAGTCTAACACTCACCAACACTCTCACACCACACTTTACACTCTGTGGAACCACCAATGAGCCTCCTGCTCCTCACCTTAATTCTCTTGCTCACTGTCTCTACCACCTGCAGGATTTTCCCCTACACCATTGAATAGTGCACCGGGTTCACCAAGAACAACCCGGTAAGCTTTCTAAAGCTCGTATGAGTAAACCACGTCCACAGTATAATATGTCAATTGCACATAATATACAAACACATGCACTTACGTTAGCACACCACAATCCTTGTATAACCAAGGTAATCATAATCATCAATATTATCACAATCACAATTCTTTTGTTTTATTTAAAGAACTGTTACGATCACCACCTGTGACCACACCAAAACTCTTTATTTCAAAGTAGTTTTCACACGTCAATTGTTTGACAGATAGAAGAGAGAATACTATGAACCTCTAATCTATAACACTAGAAAACACCATAGTAGTGTTCACTCATGATTACACGCCAGTCATGAGTACTAGATGGCGCCAGACTAGAGCTCTAACTGTTCTTGGGTCTTGCTCCCTAGGGTAATTTATCCCTCATTATTTGCCACGAGAATGCCCACCTGACAAACTCAGAAGGGATTCAAGGTATTCTCACCTAAATCCGTCAACACCAAAACAATATAAAATGTAATTTCACATTAAACATTGTTTTATAGCCAAATACACCAATCACAGCAATATATATTTATTATATATATTTATGTGGTTATTCACGAATGAATTTCCACCATACATCCACAACATATGTTATATGGTTAAATACCAAAATCTCCAATAATAATAATTAATTCAAAACAAAATATAATTCAATTACCTCATGAACCATTGAAGAACAAGTTCATGTGTTTTTAAAACAATTAAAACATGTTATAAAAACACAACCAACATGTTAATTATAGCCATTAACATTCTCCAAGGTCACATTATAATAAATATAATAATTCATGATTTTACTCACGATTAGGATGGTTTTACTCACCTTTCGTCCAAGCTGCGTCTTCAACAACTTAACGAATCCTCAATCTCAAACCTCAACGAGCAACTCAATCTCCAACAGTACCTAAGCAATGTACAAACCTCAACTTAGCACAAACCTCCAAAATCCAAGATTTCACAACTAATGACGAAAATGCCCTTTGGACCAACCGGGGTCCAAAGTGATCAAATCTCAACCAACCAACTCCAAAACTGTGACGTACGTGCTGTCGACGTCAAATCATGACCAATGATACCCATTGTCCAAAAGGTCACTATTTGGGTCCGATGGGTCCGCCTTGGGCCCACAACCTCAGATTCCAAATCCGATCGCAACAATGGACTCTAAATAGTCCCGACATCACCCTGCAACAATTTGGGCCCAATCCAACGGTCGGATTATTCTACAGACTCCTCACAACACCAGCTACAACATAATTAAAATTGGACACGATCCAACGGTCCGATCATCTTCAATCAATGGTTCACATTTGTGAGGCTCCGAATCGTCGATTAAACGACGGAATCTCAACAATTTTAAACATACAAACATGTTCATTAACTCCAGGACTACATTCTGTCTCTAAAGCCCTAACTCAGAATCGCCACCCAGCGCCGCCACGCGCCGCCACCGCCGGTGGTGGTTTGGATACTATTCTGCGACGGACCAACCTTAGAATCGCCGGTCAAGACCTATGCCAAAATGTTCGTAATACTGAGTAGAACAACTTTAATTCTTACCTCGAGGTCCAATTCGAAGTGTAAGTAGCTCAAACCACCGGGTGAAGTTGCTGATTTCACTCTTGACGAGCCAACTTCACGGCGTCGTCCCGCCTTCCCTGCACCTCCGATGACTCCGATTCTTCTTGGGTTATGTTCCAAAGATAGCAGGCTTCCTATCTGGGTTGGTGGTGTCGATCACCTCCACCGTACGCCGCCGTAGAAGCCACCGGCAATCGCTTCTCCGACGAGCTCTCAAACTTCCGGATTCAATTGCAAAATATGAATCCAAACAGTGCCCCTCTGAAATTTATAGGCAAAGTTTCAGTTTGCAATTTAGTCCCTGAAACTTCAAACGAGTATAACTTCTTCGTTTCAACTTGGATTCACGAACCGTTTGCGCCTACGCGTTCGTGAGATCAATCTCGATTTTCCAAATCAAAATTCATAATTTTCTCGCTTCAATTTCTTGTACTTCCTTTGTAAAATCATAAACTTAATCATAAAGGTATTTTTTGTCCCAATTTGAGATTAAGTCACTTAATTCCAATATTTTTACATCAAACCAAATTCATACAATATCCAAAATAGTCACACGACTTAATAACATATTCCACAAAAATAATAAAACCAAATATTATTTTTGAGGGTATTACATTCTACCCTCCTTAAAGGAATTTCGTCCCGAAATTCAACCTGCCTGATCCTCAAAAAGATGAGGATACTTCTTCCTCATTTCAGACTCCAATTCCCAAGAAGCATCACCCTCGTCATGGTGACTCCACAACACTTTGACCAAATCCACTTGAGCTGTTACACGCCAGTCATGAGTACTAGATGGCGCCAGACTAGAGCTCTAACTGTTCTTGGGTCTTGCTCCCTAGGGTAATTTATCCCTCATTATTTGCCACGAGAATGCCCACCCGACAAACTCAGAAGGGATTCAAGGTATTCTCACCTAAATCCGTCAACACCAAAACTCCAACACCAAAACAATATAAAATGTAATTTCACATTAAACATTGTTTTATAGCCAAATACACCAATCACAGCAATATATATTTATTATATATATATTTATGTGGTTATTCACGAATGAATTTCCACCATACATCCACAACATATGTTATATGGTTAAATACTAAATCTCCAATAATAATAATTAATTCAAAACAAAATATAATTCAATTACCTCATGAACCATTGAAGAACAGGTTCATGTGTTTTTAAAACAATTAAAACATTTTATAAAAACACAACCAACATGTTAATTATAGCCATTAACATTCTCCAATGTCACATTATAATAAATATAATAATTCGTGATTTTACTCACGAATAGCATGGTTTTACTCACTTTTCGTCCAGCTTGCCTCTTCAACAACTTAACGAATCCTCAATCTCAAACCTCAACGAGCAACTCAATCTCCAACAGTACCTAAGCAATGTACAAACCTCAACTTAGCACAAACCTCCAAAATCCAAGATTTCGCAACTAATGACGAAAATGCCCTTTGGACCAACTGGGGTCCAAAGTGATCAAATCTCAACTAACCAACTCTAAAACTGTGACGTACGTGCTGCCGACGTCAAATCATGACCAATGACACCCATTGTCCAAAAGGTCACTATTTGGGTCCCGTGGGTCCCACATGTCTAACCGACACACCAAAAATCCGCCTTGGGCCCACAACCTCATATTCCAAATCCGATCGCAACAATGGACTCTAAATAGTCCCGACATCACCCTGCAACAATTTGGGCCCAATCCAACGGTCGGATTATTCTACATTACACGATCGAAAGGCGATTGCTAGCCTTAACTTTGAAATTTAATAACTTAAGATCGGGACGTCCGATCATCAATCCTACTGAACCTACAGACTCCTCACAACACCAGCTACAACATAATTAAAATTGGACACGATCCAACGGTCCGATCATCTTCAATCAATGGTCCACATTTGTGAGGCTCCGAATCGTCGATTAAACGACGGAATCTCAACAATTTTAAACATACAAACATGTTCAGTAACTCCAGGACTACATTCTGTCTCTAAAGCCCTAACTCAGAATGGCCACCTAGCGCCGCCACGCGCCACCACCGCCGGTGGTGGTTTGGGTACTATTCCGGTGACGGACCAACCTTAGAATCGCCGGTCAATACCTATGCCAAAATGTTCGTAATACTGAGTAGAACAACTTTAATTCTTACCTCGAGGTCCAATTCGAAGTGTAAGTAGCTCAAACCGCCGGGTGAAGTTGCTGATTTCACTGTTGACGAGCCAACTTCACGGCGTCGTCCCGCCTTCACCGCACCTCCGATGACTCCGATTCTTCTTGGGTTATATTCACAAGATAGTAGGCTTCCTATCTGGGTTGGTGGTGTCGATCACCTCCACCGTACACCGCCGCAGAAGCCGCCGGAAATCGCCTCTCCGACGAGCTCTCAAACTTCCGGATTCAATTGCAAAATATGAATCCAAACAGTGCCCCTCTGAAATTTATAGGCAAAGTTTCAGTTTGCAATTTAGTCCCTGAAACTTCAAACGAGTATAACTTCTTCGTTTCAACTCGGATTCACGAACCGTTTGCCCTACGCGTTCGTGAGATCAATATCTCGATTTTCCAAATCAAAATTCATAATTTTCTCGCTTCAATTTCTTGTACTTCCTTTGTAAAATCATAAACTTAATCATAAAGGTATTTTTGTCCCAATTTGAGATTAAGTCTCTTAATTCCAATATTTTTACATCAAACCAAATTCATACAACATCCAAAATAGTCACACGACTTAATAACATTTTCCACAAAAATAATAAAACCAAATATTATTTTTGAGGGTATTACATATCTAAACTCTATTTGCTCTGAAACCTTGAACGCTTCTTTTTGTTCACATGTCCTGACTTCAGATCCCCGCGTGACCAAGTCACTTCTTCACAGCCTTGTCTATGTCACTGTAGATTTGGCAAATTCTAATGCCAGTCACTAGAGACCACCTAGTCCAGTGGCAAAAACGTACGGACAATCCTCAGTTGAGGGCAAGGTACACATCTTGTTCCAGCAATTACAATGACGCCATTGCTGATTTCCAGCAAGCCAGGCAAAGTGTAAGGCTTGGTGACTATAGTGGTATAAGAGATGCAGCATCTGGTGCCTTGGGAGAATTCAATGGGTGTGCAGATAAGTTCAGGCAGCCACCAGCTGAACCATCTACACTCTGGCAAGATACTCGGGATTTGTTAGATCTTTCTAGTATGGTTTTAGTTATCTCTCGTATGCTGCTTCAACCATACTGATGCATTTATGTACCCTTTTGTGGCCCTGGATGTCAAATTTGGTTGCTTTAAGAAATAACCATATGCAGCTCGTGCTTGACAGTTTCTATAGATTGGAGATTTTAGCAACAAAATATAAATTGACATCAACGTCAGTACAGAGTTCAAACAATCAAATGCAATGAAATGAAAATTTGAGACCCAAGCAATGACTCGGAACAACATTAGCTCATCTCTTTCATTATTGAATTTTACATAGGGTTCGTAAATCGGATAGAACAGAGCCAAATCAAACTCTTACAGAGAAAATTAAGTTCTGTTCAGAGCAATAGCATGATATATGACACCTTTGATAGGCCTTCCAATTTAGACACGAACCGTAGTCGGTTTGTAATCGAACACGATGACTTTCTCCACATGGGAAAGGAACAAATTTGCAAAATCAACATGGGCAGGATGAGCTACATACTCCGCCACACCCTCCATACTCTCAAAGGTAGACTCAAAGATGTGAGTGAAACCTTGATGCAGGTTCTCAATGCTCACGTCCTTTCCCCTGATTACAAAACATTAACGAATAATTAAGAAGTTATGCAGACCACATATCCTAATGCTTGAGTCACAAAAATTAACTGCAACTTATCTAACTGTTGAGAAAACTTGGTGATAGCTTTGAGTGCAGGGGCACTATCTAGGAAAATTCCATGGCCACACAAAAACTACAAAGTCGTGTCTAATAATCTATGAAATGCTCAAGAAATATTTCAGGTTAAAAGATTGGCATTTCAGTTAGATGCTCAGGTCTTGGGTCATAATCCTAAATGTTCTTGGGACGACACAAGGAACCACAGAGTGATATGCCAAATATGAAAATAGTGAACCTGACCACAAGAAGATGGTCTAGCATTTTGAGTCCCAGGAAAAATAACAAAAATTTACCAATCTAATACAAATAACCCTTTTTTTGAAGACAAAAACTGCAGCTTTAACCAATATTTGATGCTTGAACCCCTTTCAAGAATCAAATTTTCAACAAAAGTTGCAATTTTTGAAAAATGGGTGCTAAGTTTTCCAAAAATCTAACCTTGTGAGGACCCATCTGACTCCCACACTGATTCAGGAAACGCAAAGTGACACAAAAAAATATAAGCTAAAAACTCTGTTTTACAATGAAAGATGATACTGGACACAAATTAGGTGAATACACCACAAGATATGTGTATTTGGCTAGAACATAACTTCCCAGGTTAACAAATTGCGGTTAAAGACAGGTACCAAAATGCATCAAGTCTTTAAATTCAATCTAAGAATTTGAAATATGAATTACCAAGAAGATCTGAGAATTGAACTCAATATAAAACAGAGATTAGTGTGAAGAAAAATGGGAGAGGGAAAGGGTTGGGTAGTGGGTACCAGTGGAAGGACTTCATGGGTTCAATGAGATCGACGAGTTTTGCATAGCCTTTGGTGAGTTCCTCAATCTGATTCTCTGAGATTCCTTCTTTGAACTTTGCTAACAATACATGCTTCACCACTCCCTTCGATTCCTCCATCTTCCTCTGTCTCTTCCGTCTTCCGAATCTTCTCCTTTTTCTAATGTTTCTCGCTCCGCAGTCCACTCTACACCTACTTACTCAATGAAAAAGAAATAAAATGTACCAACCATTTTCTTTTTTCTTTATTCTTTTTTTATTATTTATAAATTATAGGATATTTTTATAATCGGATAACGCACCCACCACAAAAGCTGTGCCGAAAATACTTGCCTCCTTTCTTAGATGTAAAAATTCATACTTTCCTGCCAATTAGAGCACTTCTACCCTATACCCTTCTGCCATGTCCTAGGCTCCAAAAACGACCTCTACACAAGGAAAAATTGTCATGGCAAGAAGTGGGTCATGAAATTAGGCAAGCCCGGAGGCAAGACTTGCCTGGCTACTGCTTGAGCAAGTTGATGTCATGCTAATGTAAGTATGACGTCAGCGACCAATTAAAATACTAAAAGAGTTGAAAAAAAGGGGGGAAAATACCGAAAAATTCTGATTTTTTTTTTCTATAAATACATAGCCATGTTCTTCACTTCCCACACCAAAATCCATACAAACTCCTCTCCTCATATCTCATGTGAATAGTGGTTGCCATGACAATGCGTGGAAATGCATCAAAAAAATTGCTAGGGCAATCACTATTCACTTGAATAGTGTCTTCCCTTACTTGCCCATACCCTTTGCCATGGCACAACGGGTGGAAGTGCTCTTAGTTTGATATGTGTGTAGAGATTTCTCTTTCTGTGATTTTTATGAATTATTTTTGGGATATTTTTATATATGTGTCAAATTGTGATTTGCATGAAATATGAATACCTCCTTCCTTGGAAAGAAGAGGAAAGCAATGCTAAAAAAATAAATACATAAATAAACGCTCTTAAGCACTTAAGTTACAAACATTTGTTTAACTTTTATAATTTATTTTAAATTATATATTTATTTTGTTTCTATTGAAACCATTCCTTCAATAGTGAAAGAAAACTAAGAGAGAACCTATTCCTACTATAATTTAACTTTCAGTGCACCCACTAAATTACTTTTAACACAACCAATGAGTACCAACAATTATCTCAAATTTTTAATAGAATAATTGCAACGAAGTACGATTATTATAAACAATTAATTATAATGCTTCATTTCGATAGGAATATTTCAAAATTAAGGACTTTATTCAAATGTTTAATAGTTAAATTACTTTTTTTTAGGAACAATATTCTACTTGATTCTAATCTAAAGTATAGGGAGAAGGATTTGAACTTGGGTGCAAAGTGGGGATTACACATGCTCTACCCAACTTGACTAAACTCATGTCTGCTAATAGTTAATTTATCTTGTATGGAAAAGGAAAAAAAGAAAGAAATTATTATTAATTTTTCAAAACGGTCTTCAAATGATAGAGTAATTGTAGCTAGTACTTTCAAAGCACAAATATCATAATTTATGGTTCTTCCAACAAATATAAATTTTGTGTTGATTTGGAAAATATCTTTTCTTAAATACTTACATCAAATTAAAAATGCTCTCATATTGTAGGTTTTTTTTTAAATATAGAAGCGACATGGAAAAAGGGAGAATCAAACCTGGGACTTCGGTACATGGATAAACGTTCATGGTGAGAATAGATAACCTTTATAATGTAGAAAAACATGCCTCAAACCCCAACCCAAAAAGTACATAACAAAAAGAAGGTAAATAAATCAGAATAAAACTCTAAATAGTGCAATATAGTACTGTATTATTGCAAACTGATCGGGTCACATTACCAACACAATCCACGACTTATACACTATAAAAGTATAGTTTCCTACACTACACAAGTTGGTAGTTTTTTATCCATAACCCCATGCACTTCATATCCATATATATTTAGTTCATACATAATATGTCTGGGAGCCTAATTAAAGGGCTACTAATTAATCCCTTAATTAAGTAGTAATTAACCAAATCAAGCGGCAGATGGTGCACTCCTTTGGTCAACAGCATCAGTCTCCGATATTACATCAATGAAGGGTGGTCCAACCTTTACATGCTCGTCTGCCTTCACCACAATTTCATCATCATCATCATCATCATCATCATTATTCTTAAGATAATCCAATGACGGGTCCTCATAAATATCCCACCACTTCTTCACCACCATCTTTATGTCTTCTCTCTCCATATTCTCTTCCTCTCCTGTGTACCTCCATGGCTTTGATCCCTGCACCAACATATTATAGTATGTGCAACGTTCTCTTGTCAGATAAATATTTATATATCGCCAAACAGTCTACTTAGAGAACATTTTTGTATACGTATATAGATGAGATGTGTTTTGATTATCACATACCGCAGCACAGTAATGAACAACCTTCACTTGGTCAATGTCCACATTTTCAGGGTGGCGCCACAAGAAAGCCAATACAAGATTGTATGTAGGTGGGATAGGCTTGTATACATCCTTGAAGAACATGTTCAAAAAGTCCTGCACATCATCAAAATTAATTTTCAAAAATCCCTAGCCGAGTTATACAGATGAAATCAACAGAGAAAATACAAGCAGAGGATAGTATTGGATTATAATTACCTGCTCAGCAAATGAGGAAGGAGGGGTGACTTTGAGGGTCTCTAAGAGATCATAGTAAGTCAGAAGACGAGGCTCATAGACAAACATGCCAGCATTGAAGTAAAGTGGTGGTGGTGAGCCCAAGTCGGCTGGCCATTGAACCTTCTCAGGGCGCTGCTGGCAGTATCCAATCTTATACTGAGGAGTCTTACTCCATGTCTTCTCACAAAAGCAATCCATCACAGCATAAAAATAACCCTCCGGCATGTCGAAAAGGTGATCGATATTATCAAACACTTGTATGTCTCCATCCAAGTATATCATCTTCTCATACTCCACAAACTACAAATGTATACATATACTCGAATTCATTCATTTACATATATTGGTACATAGTTAACTTGCATGATTGAAATGCACTCATGACTGGTAAATTAATCAATTAAGGGAAATTTTTCTCTTTCCAAATAGAGTAACATGTTTTATTTATTTAACAACACTATCGATGTACATGAGATTTGAACCCAAAATATGAAGTACAAACCGGATGTTACTAAACCAAATGATCATGCATAATACTTTGACAAGTTATTTTGAAAAAGTGTTGATCCGTTTCAATAATCATGCGAAACTTTGTTCATATGTATGGTTTAAATCAGTGATCCGGTATGTCCTAAATACAAATAGGGTGTTACTAAACCAAATGATCATCCGTAATAGTGTGATAAGTTATGTTGACAAAGTATCTAGGTGGGACCCAAAAAAAGTGTCGGTCGGTTTTGAAAAATGAATTATGCGAAATTTAATTTTGTTTATATGCATGGTTTAGGTGGGTGGTCCGATATGTTATGTTCTGAAGTACAAACCGAATGTACGATAAGTTATGTTAACAGAGTGTGAGTCAGTAGGTTTGAATAACGAATTATGCGAAATTTAATCTTAAAGGTTTAAATCGGCAGACCGACATAAGATACAATATTTACCACTAAACAAAACAATAACACACAAGGTTTATTAGTTTGGTACCTCCCAAATACGAAGCTTTGAGTAGTTGATAACATAATAAGCCATGGCAAATTGGGTTTGGTTTTCAGGAGGGTAGACAGGCTCAATCTGGCGCACAATGCATCCTTGAGATTCAAGAATCTGAAGGTGCTCCTCAGGAACATCAGGCAGGACGGCCACCACAAGCGGGTACGCAGATTTGGTCTTTCTAAGGCCCTTGGCCAGGCCAACCACACCTTTCCAATAGTCTCCATTTCCAGCCAAGAAGGTCACATAGGCCCTCTTTGGTTCTTTTGTCTGTGCAGGCGACATATCTTTGGATAAAAAAGAAAGAGAGAGAAAAAACACAGAACAAAGCAGAAAATTATTTGAGAGGAGGGTTTTGGAAAGCAGAAGATCAAGAAAATTGGATGCTGAAGATTTATTGAGGATATTGAAGAAGTAGAGATGAGTTTATATAGAGGCATGAATGTTTGATGCGGTGGCATTTGATATGGGAAAATGCCAAGTCTGGAAAAAGCTTGAGTCAAGTGTACATGATTCTGTGTAACCTTTTTTAATTTATCAGCACCTACGTGGCAACAAAATAAAGAGATTGGACTGTTTGCATGAGGCTCTCAACTTTTCCTGTTTCAGCACATCACTCACTCATATTTAATAATCATTTGATTTTTTTTAATATTTGATCATATATATGTGCTGAAAGTTAGGGTTTGATACTAAATAATCTTTTCCTTAATAAACAGCAGAAATTCTTATTTAAGGATGCTTACCATATGACATAAGTTTCTTTTCTTTGAAGCTATGGTGTTGGTTCTGGCCGTTGAGGCTTTTGTATATGTACTACGCTTATGACGTAAATCTCCCTAACGTTTGACTCCAAAAAAAAACAAAAAATGTTCCCTCTATTTTATAATGTTTTTTCTTTGAGGAGAAGTTAATACCAATTTGGAAATCATTATTTTGTTATCCTTGATCAACTTTAGGATCCTGAGTGACTAGGTTTTAGAGATTTTCTGATCATTTTGGGAATTAATTCCATAAGTAAATATCAGAAATCAATTTCAATTCTTTCTAGTTGAAGCTTTAAAAAGATACAAGTTCAGATTCAATCGGTTTAATGTTTTTTCCTTTTCCATTTAGGTACCAACAATAATGTTTTACCTTAACTGAGTAAGATTCTTCTAGATAGCAAACATACTTGCGGTTCTAACTTTTAACTACACCCCGTATGAGATTTATCTTTAATCAACTTATTTTTAATTAAAAACCAGTAAGACAAAAATAAATTGGGTTTTATGCTTAAAATTAATGGTCTAAAATGAAAAATATACTAGCCAAAAATCATTCTTTGTATAGAATTTAGAAGGCTAACCATTTTGCATTGATCTTTTATACGTTTTTTTTTTTTGCTTTAGTCAAGATAGGTTGAGTTCCCCCGAGACGGAGGATTTCTTTTATTTATTTTTTGGGTGACGAATTCCACACTCTCATTTTATCTATTTACACTTTTCCATCAAATTATTGTGTTATAATAATTGAACACACAAAATGAGAATCAAAGACTAAACACAATGAAATCAGTGCAAAACGGATAAAAGGGGAGTGTGAAAATCAACTTTTTTTTTCTCATGCAAAAAGATTCAGTTTTCAAAAATGAGCCAATATTTTTTAATAATACTTTTCACCTTGAGCCATATATAATAGGGATAGTTTAAGCACAAAACCAATATACAACTTAATACTGGACAAAAGCAAAAGAAATTCTCAAAGTATATTTTGTACACTTGAATTGTAAATTTAAAGTATTAAGAGTTCATTTGGAAGTGATTTTGGGAGTGCCATAATCACTTATGAGAAAAAGCACATCCCACATGCTTCTCAATATAATTATTTTAAGTGATTTTAAGCGATTGGTCTATCCAGAATCACTCTCAAATGAGCTCTTAATAACATTCTACTTTTCTCCCACGAAAACTCCTCCATCAAAATTAGGGGAAGACATATTGCTTTGGTAAAGAATCAATTTTTGACTTGTACACAAACAAGCAAAAGAAGATCAAAGCAAAAGGCTACTCAGAGGAATATCTTTTTGTTTTTGTTTTTGAAGAACAAAATGTTCCACACGGTTGAAACACCCATAGTGGAGAGATCGATCAGTTTGCCATTGCAAAGATAGTATATGATATTATGCACAAAAGCTGAAGATCCCTAGCTATTGTCGTTTACTACAGCTCATTACATATACTAGTTGTTGTGGAGCAAGTCGTTTTGATGTGAACCAAACACATATTGAAATCTGTAAGCACTTTTTTTGACATATTGGTTAATTAGGGTAAGTCATGAGCAAACGATAACATTTTATAAAGGGTAGTTTAGTAACTAACCAACTTAAACAGATAATTTTAAATAATAAATAATCATTCTATAGTTGGTTGTGATCTTATTAATTGTTCGAGTTGGCACAATGTAGAGGCTTAGGATCCATGCAGTTCGACAGCAGCAACATCTTATTTACCCCTCTATTTGTTGCATCTTCCTGTTATCTTGGCTGGGCAGCGGACAACTTGGCAATATATTTTCATCTACTTTCTACAACAAAAAAGTATTTTCTAATTCTCTAATTTTTCTAAATCTTTAATTATAGTTTTATTTTAAAATTGAGTATTCTAGGATTTACATAGGGATTGAATTAAAATTTTGTGATTTTGTTGAAATTACTTGTGGTTTTTATTTTGTTGTTAAGCTTTTATTTATGTATTGATGCATTTGAGGATAAGACTCATATGTCTTCCTGACTAGGAGTATCTTTTTCTGCTTATTCGTTTTATTCTTTGGTTTGGCTCCTGGACATGTATATACTCTATACTTGTATCCTGCGAACAAGTGTACAAAATCATGGGAATCTGCCTGAATAATTCTGCATGCTTTATTTATTTATTTTTTCTGAGGTTTGGAAGCTGTACAAAGTAGAAGGAGAAGAGAAAGCATAACATGATATAGTTGCTTTAGCCTTTAAACGAATGAGGTCATTCTCATTGCAGTGAAAACTATATATCGCATACGTGGAGAATCATAGAAGTGTTGCTTTGGGTAGGTTGAGGATAATGTATAAATTCCAAAATTTCTGTGCCTTTTTTCAGTGTAGTAAAAAAGGATTTACTTGCATTACGTGGAACGTTGATAAAATGTATACAAATTTTCGTGGAAAGAACTTTACAATTTATCAGAAGATATAATTTAAACAAATTTACCTTTTTCTTTTTGACATTGCTTCTAGTAAATTAGGTGAATTATATTGGAGATGCACTCAAAGTTGGGTAAGAAAACTATGGGTTGTGATCTTCCACGATTACGATGTTTCAATTTTTCCTTATTAGAAAACAGTTACCAAAAAGAAAGAAAGAAAAACGTTAATTAAAGTGAAAGCTTTAGGGTGTTGGTTGAATTGGCACAGGTCTTTGGTGTGCTCCCAATGACGGGGGTTTATGCTCCTATGATACACATGTGTGTGAGTTTTCCCCTCCTCTTCTTAACTTTGGCAAAAAATAAAAACAAAAAAGTGAAAATTTGAGTAATAATTTTACAAAAAAATGATAAAAACATAAAATTACACCAGCCGGGAATTGAACCCGGGTCTGTACCGTGGCAGGGTACTATTCTACCACTAGACCACTGGTGCTTTTCTGCAATGTCGGCGTATTATTTTGTTTTAATAAGTGGCTGAAAAATGAAACAATTCAAAAACCTAACTACACATGTATTAGCTCAATACATGTTACAATTATACCATTATGGTGTTGCATGCTGCTGCTACTCTAGCAGTGCCGACCTCTCCTGCGGTAAATATAAAGAGCAGGTTAAAACTAGCAGTGTCTCAAAGCAAATCTCAACTGAGTACTCTTCAAATACGATTTAGACCTTCGGGGTGGGCTAACTGATGCCTAGCTGTAGGAGCAATCATTATAGGTGCTGAGATTTTGTAACCCCCAATACAGTAGTTGACATATCCATTCTCCTAACATCTACAAGAACTCTAGGCCGCAACCTGAAAGAAATACATAGGAATCACTCAAGCAAATATATTGTATTTGACGGTATTCGTCAGCAGGTTTAAACATTACATGATTCATCAACATTCTGCTTTAGCGTGTGCTGGTCCTCAGCTCCCCCAGTATAGAAATCATAGTACATTTTTGGAAGAACTTGCCTAGCCAATTCTCGGAACTCATTCAAATTGACAGGTTCGGAGGCCATTTATCCTGGGAACATACACATTGATCAATCATAGCTTTTGAGTTTCGAACAATCCATCCTAGATGATATGACATAAACATCAGAAACTACAAGGAAAGGAAAGGGCTATATATTTTACTTAGAATCTACAGAACTGGATGAACATCCATTGCAATTTTATAATGGACATTTCAGAAGGAAATAAAGGGAAAAATTATGGGGCCTCTATAATCCCAAACAATTTGTGTTTGTCAAATATTCACCAACTACTGAATTATGTGTTTTGCTATCCAAAAAACTTACTTCACAATTAGCACTAAAACAACCAAGAACTGCTTCAAAAGCTTTGAATCAAAACCATCAGGAAGAAAGCATGTTTTTCTTTTTTTATTGGATGGGAAAAAAAAAAAGCATGTTGATCCACTAAAAATATGTGCACTCAAGCTCACATGGTAATCAAATAAGCTGATCTTAAACCAAAAAGTAAGCTACGCACCTCTAACTTCAATCTCACCCTTCATAAATAAATACATGATATTTTTTTCACCAATATAAACGTATAAACCTCGTTAAGGTCGTAGGAACATGATGGTTTGAGAAAAAAGTCTAACTAGGGTTGCAGGAACATATGTGGAGTGTAGTGAGCAATTTTAATTTTAATTTTAAATGTTTTATGTCCTTAACTGTAATTATGTACAAGGGTAAAATAGGTTATTTATATTTAAAATTAGTATGGGGTGCCAATAAAATCACCCATATTTATTTTGTTTCTATTGAAACCATTCCTTCAATAGTGAAAGAAAACTAAGAGAGAACCTATTCCTAATATAATTTAACTTTCAGTGCACCCACTAAATTACTCTTAACACAACCAATGAGTACCAGCAATTATCTCAAATTTTTAATAGAATAATTTCAACGAAGTACGATTATTATAAACAATTAAGGGTACAATTAATTATAATGCTTCATTTCGATAGGAATATTTCAAATGTAAGGACTTTATTCAAATGTTTAATAGTTAAATTAGTTTTTTATACAAATGATATTCTATTTTAATCTTAGCTAAACTATAGAGAGGGGGATTCGAACTCCAATGCAGAGTGGGGATCACACCCGCTCTACCTAACTTGGCTAATAGTTAATTTAACTTGTATGAAAAAGGAAAAAAAGAAAGAAATTATTATTAATTTTTCAAAATGGACTTCAAATGATAGAGTAATTGTAGCTAGTACTTTCAAAGCACAAAGATCATAATTTATGGTTCTTCCAACAAATATAAATTTTGTGTTGATTTGGAAAATCTCCTTTCTTAAATACGTACATCAAATTAAAAACACTCGCATATTGTAAGATTTTTTTTTAAATATAGAAGCGATATGGAAAAGGCAGGGCCGGCCCTGACTTTTGGGTGGCCCTAGGCGATAAACTAAATGAGGCCCTTCCCTTAGTATACAATTGAGAAAATACAACAAATAAAATAATTTTATGTAGAGCGTAACGTGTGAATAAAAAGGTAGCATGCATAATAGGACATATCTCTGAAAAAAAATTCAGATTAGATATTTAATATCATGAAGGAAATTACAAATTTACAAACCAACATTCCAGCAACCATTAATGGAACATGTCAAGATACATTAAAACTAAGTATTTGTTCAAAATACTAATCTGGATCACAAAAAGTAGCTTTGAAAACAACATATGAAATGGTTGCAGCAAATTTGGACAGGTCCAAAATCTGCCTGGAGCCTTCTTCCTCCCAAACAGGCAGCCAATAAGAGATCCACACCCCATTACAATGCGCAAATATCCGATGCTTTCCCTTTATCAAATACACAAATAGCTGGTTGATTTCCTCTGCACCATCTACAATCCAAAAACTAAAAACAGTAACATTAAAAGTACAATCAGTCATGAAAAATCCTTGATCTTCTAGCATTTTGAGAAGCAAAATCTTCAATAACATCTTCAAAATCAAGTTTTTCCAACATATTCTTTTCAATGCATAAGATTGCCAATCCATTCAACCTTTCTTGTGACATAGTTGAACGCAAGTAAGATTTTATTAATTTTAATTTTGAAAAACTTCTTTCTCCAAGATGCCACAGTCACTGGCACAGTCAATATAATTCTATAAGCAACCGAGACATTTGGAAAGCAATCTACAAATTTTACATAATCAAGAACTTGAATGGCTGTCTTTGCCTCTTGTGGTAAATACAATCGTAAAACTTCCAATTCAGAACACAAATCATCAGCATTAATATCAAATTCATTGCCATGTGTTAAAGCATTTTCAAGATTAACACAACATTCATGCAACATTTGATAATTCATTCCAAATAACTTTTTAGGATTCAACAAAAAACCAAAAATACCTTCAAATATTTCTAATTGTTCAAATCTACTCCTCAAAGAAGAAATAGCAGCATCAACCACAACAAGAAAATAATTAACCCTAAAAGATTCTTCAGCAGATTGAAAAGTCTCTTCATAATCATTTTCATCAAATTGTTTTCTCCTACGACTTTGACGTTTTTCAAGAAATATTGGGTTAATTTCCATCTTAGATGCAATATCTTTGGCAGAAAGTAAAGCAGATGTGAACCCATTTTGCCTATAGTCTTCAAAATAAGAAACAAGCCCCTTCAAATATTTTATTGCAGCATCAATTTGCATATCTCCAGATTGCAATTTTTGGCTAACTAAGTCAATTTTTTTCAAAATGTTATGCCATATAGTCATGCTCAACAAAAATTCAAAACTTTCAAGTTCATGTGTTGCTAAAGATTCAGCTTCACTCTTTGTTTTGGCATCTTCACTAACTCTAGACAATTCAAACAAAGCTTCTCTTATATCATCAGTTTTGGGTTATTATGGCTCTAACACTATTAATATGACTTTCCCATCTTGTTGCTGACAATGGTTTAAGAGTTAATCCATGGACATGATCTTGAAAAAATTTCCATCTCTTTGTAGAACTAGAAAATAGAGTATACAAGCGTTGCACAACTCCAAAAAATGACACAGCTTTAACACTTGAGTTTGCTATATCACAAACTGTCAAATTAAGAGAATGACAAGCACATGGCATATAAAATGCCCTAGGATTTATTTCAAGAAACCTCTTTTGCACACCACTGTTTTTCCCCTTCATGTTAGATCCATTATCATAACCTTGGCCCCTTACATTATTAATATCAAGTTCAAGAGACTGCAATACAGCTCGTAACTCATTAAAAAGCCCAAATCCAGATGTATCATTCACTATCAAGAACTCTAAAAAATACTCTTCTACCTTTATTGGAACATTTGACACATCTACACATCAAATTATTAAAGTCATTTGCTCATGGTGACTTGCATATGGAGTACAATCAAGTATCACAGAAAAATATTTTGCCTCTTTGATTTTTTCAATTATAGCACTTCTAACTTTGGAGCCTAGCATACCAATCAACTCATTTTGAATTTTATGGCTAAGATAGTGATAATGAATCTCATTATTTTGAATACGTCTAAAATGCTCTTTCATTACCACATCAAATTCTGCAATCAATTCAAGCAGCCCCAAAAAGTTACCATTATTATCTTGGTAAATTTTCTGCAATCAATTCAAATTCTGCAATCAATTCAAGCAGCCCCCAACAGGGCCGGCCTTGGGGGTAGGTGAGAAGGGCCAAGAAGATCTGAATTACCAAGAAGATCTGAGAATTGAACTCAATATAAAACCGAGATTAGTGTGAAGAAAAATGGGAGAGGGAAAGGGTTGGGTTGGTTAGTGGGTACCAGTGGAAGGACTTCATGGGTTCAATAAGATCGACGAGTTTTGCATAGCCTTTGGTGAGTTCCTCAATCTGATTCTCTGAGGTTCCTGATATGATTAATTGCAAGTGGACAATATCGCTCAAATTAATGTAATAGTAAGTAGAGTATCGTTCCACAGGGATCAAGTAATCTATTAAATACTAGAGTGATTTATATCTAATTATATTTGAATTAAACGAAAAGAGAATTATGATGATTAAAATCTAATTAAGCAAGCAAAATAAATTGAGATTAAGGAAATAATGTAAAATATGAAAACAAAGATGATAAAGCACTAGGGCACCGATTTCACCTAGCTAATCCCACCCAAATCCTTCTAGCTTGTTAATTCTAATTACCTAACATGTTGATAATCGTTTTCCCTTACCTCACCAATACTCTCTTCCGAGTTATATTATTTGTATTCCTTACCATCAACCCACTCTATTCCTAGTTATGAATTTAGATAGCTAAGAACCCATTAAGATTTGTGGAAAATAATAAAGACTACACAAACCATAACCTAGTCTTCCAGTCGGCTATGTAATTTACTAGAAGCTTTTTATTAGGAATCTCCTTCCGGTTTCAACCTAATTCTTCCAATCATGCAATTAGTGGCCAATTAATTGAAAGCATTAAGAACGGTAACAAGCACTCAACATGTATAGATAAATAAAATTAACAATATCAAAGAATTTGAGTATTCATAGCTAGGCTACATCGTAGCCCTAGTAAAAGAAATTAGTTCATGAATGACTTATTGAGAATCATGATGGTTGATGAAGACATGGAAGACACCGAATTCTCCAAGTAGAATGCCAAGGTTGCGTAAGCTTTCTTCGTATTCTCCTTTGGAGATTTCGACTATGAGTATGAATATGTAGGATGATTGATGATGGGTAATTGGATCCTTGAACAATGACCTAAACTCCCTATATATTTATAATACTCCTACAAATCCTACCTATCTAAGGTATAATTACAATTGTTATAAAAGTAGGATTCTTTCTAAAATAGGGTCTTCTTTATTTCTCCTTGTTTGACTTCATAAGACTTGAAACATCTTGAACTAGGAAATTTGACAATATTCCTTGCGACAAAAGGAATGACTTGGCTTCTTGACTTGATTAATCTCCAATCTTTATCTTCTTGCCCTTTTTAGCACACTTTCTCCTATTTCCACAATTTCTTCACAAATCTCACAAAACCAATTAAAACAACCAATTTAATCCAAGGAAGTTAACAAATAAATAAGTAAAGGAGGCATAAAATATATATATAATATAGGCTTATCAGTTCCTTCTTTAAACTTTGCTAACAATACATGCTTCACCACTCCCTTCGATTCCTCCATCTTTCTCTGTCTCTTCCGTCTTCTGAATCTTCTCCTTTTTCTAATGTTTCTCGCTCCGCAGTCCACTCAACGCCTACTTACTCAATGAAAAAGAAATAAAACGTACCAACCATTTTCATTTTTCTTTTTCCTTTTTTTATTATTTATAAATTATAGGATATTTTTATAATCGAATAACGCACCCACCACAAAACTGCGCCGAAAATACTTGTCTCCATCCTTAGAAGTAAAAATTCCTACTTTCCTGCCAATTAGAGCACTTCCACCCCATCCCTTTTTGCCATGGCCTAGGCTCCAAAAACAACCTCCAACCCAGAAAAAATTGACATGAAGTGCGCCATGAAACTAGGCAAGTCCGAAGGCAAGACTTGCTTGGGCTACTACTTGAGCAAGTTGACGTCATGCTAATGTCAATGTGAGGTCATGCTGACATCAACAACCAATTAAAATACTAAAAAAGTTTTAAAAAATGGGGAAAATACCAAAAAAATCCACACTCTTTCTGGAACATCAAGGCCCAAGGGAACTGATGGGGTTCTGTTGATCAGATGACAGGCTGTCGTCACGGCTTCACCCCAAAACTGCTTGGATAACTTTGCAGTCCTCAGCATACATCTGACTTTTTCCATGATGGTCCGGTTCATTCTTTTTGCTACACCGTTGTGTTGTGGAGTACCAGGAACTGTCTTTTCGTGCCTTATGCCATGCTTTGCACAATATTCTCTGAATTGTTGAGACGTATATTCTCCACCATTATCGCTGCGGAGACACTTGAGAGATCTCCCGGTTTCTCTCTCTACCATGGCATGGAACTCCTGGAATGTCTGGAACACCTGGTCTTTGGTTTTCAACAAATACACCCAAACCTTTCGTGAAGCATCATCAATATAAGTAACAAAATATTTATTTCTTCCTAGCGACTCCACTTCCATGGGACCACACACATCAGAGTAAACAAGTTCCAACAAATTTTCTTTCTTTGTAGATGGTGTAGAAAAACTAACTCTATGTTGTTTTCCAAATAAACAAAACTCACAGGAATTTTTATGCGTACCTTTGGCAAAGGGAATAAAAGACTTCTTTGCCAGAACTTGTAGGCCTTTCTCACTCATGTGGCCTAACCTCTTGTGCCACAATTCTGGTGAAGAGTCCTCCACTGGGTTCAACTCATTTTTGCAGACTTTGGCATATGACCTGGATAAGGTGCTACAAAGAGTTGCTCTAGCAATCACCATAGATCCCTTGGTAAGCTTTAATTTTTCTTGGCCAATATAATGCTCAATGAAATTTTTTCTATAAATACCTAGCCAATGTTCTTCACTTCCCACACCAAAATTCATCTCCTCATATGCCATGTGAATAGTGGTTGTCATGGCAATGGGTGGGAATGCATAAAATAAATATAAAAAAATTGATACGGTAGTCACTATTCACATGAATAGTATTTGCCCTTGCCCATACCCTTTGCCATGGCACAATGGGTGGAAGTGCTGATGTAGAACAGATGGCAGATTTTATCGCGGTTGAGCAAGAAAAGGGACGTGGTGGGAATTTGCAGAATTGTCGTCCGAGCTCCGATTAGGGCGCAAAATACCATTTCGGAAAGGGAACGATGCCACGAGTCAAACTGACGTACGATGGATTTTGGCATTCTGGGGTCGTTTGGCCTTTCAAAACTGCATTCAAAGTTCGAAGTTAATTCTCCAAATAAATTCTGTTTTTTTCCGTTTCGGAGTTACGTAGTTAATTCTCCAAATAAATTCTGTTTTGTTCAGTTTCGGAGTTACGTAGTTAAGTCTCTGAATTAATTCTGTTTTTCGGTTTAATTGTAATAACTCCCCTAGCAGTTACAAGGGTTGAGAGTTGTGTATTTAGAGGTTTTGTCTAACGTTTTTCGACACCTCAGATTTTAATCAAATTAATCAAAGAGAGTTTCTCTTAATTTCTGGTGGAATCCAGTTTCCTTGTTACTCAAGGTTTTCGTTTGAAACCTTTATTGCTTGTGCAGCGTCAAGTGGTATCAGATCAAGGCAATCGTTGACTGGCCAGCTCCAAAGACAGTTTCTGAAGTTCGAAGTTTCCATGGCTTGGCCACCTTTTACAGAAGATTTGTGAAGCATTTTAGCTCCATTGCTGCACCTATCACAGAGTGTTTGAAGAAGGGCCGGTTCAGCTGGGGAGAGAAGCAAGAGAGAAGCTTTGCAGAAATAAAAGAAAAGCTTTGCACCGCACCGGTTCTAGCTCTTCCAAACTTTGAGAAAGTTTTCGAAGTTGAATGTGATGCCAGCGGTGTGGGAGTTCGGAGCTGTGCTTTCACAAGACAAGCGGCCAATTGTGTTCTTTTCTGAAAAGTTGAGCGATGCACGTCAAAAGTGGAGTACTTATGACCAAGAGTTCTATGTGGTTGTTCGAGCTTTGAAGCAATGGGAGGACTATCTTATCCAGAAGGAATTTGTTTTGTTTACAGATCGTCAAGCGTTGAAGTATATTAACAGCCAGAAAAATATTGATAAAATGCATGCTAGATGGATGACTTTTTTGCAGAAATTTTCGTTCGTTATCAAGCATATTTCCGGCAAGACAAATCGTGTGGCGGATGCGCTAAGTAGAAGAGCTTCATTATTAGTCACGCTGACTCAAGAAGTTGTGGGGTTTGAATGTCTGAAGGAATTATATGTAGGTGACGATGATTTCCAGGAAATTTGGATTAAGTGCACCAATCAAGAGCCAATGGCAGATTACTTTCTTAATGAAGGTTATTTGTTCAAAGGCAAAACAATTGCATGGTGGAGGGTTGAGTGGCCACCTAGGCCGTGACAAAACAATTGCATTGATGGAGGAGAGATTTTACTGGCCACAGCTCAAACGTGATGTTGGAACTATTGTGCGCAAGTGCTACATTTGTCAAACTTCGAAGGGGCAGGTACAAAACACTGGATTATATATGCCATTACCAGTTCCTAACGATATTTGGTAGGATCTTGCTATGGATTTTGTCCTCGGATTGCCCCGAACACAAAGGGGAGTGGACTCGGTATTTGTGGTGGTTGATCGGTTCTCAAAAATGGCGCATTTCATAGCATGCAAAAAGACTGTCGATGCATCAAATATAGCCAAATTGTTTTTCAGGGAGGTTGTTCGCTTGCATGGGGTTCCTACATCCATTACATCTGATCGTGACACCAAGTTCTTGAGCCATTTTTGGATCACTTTGTGGAGACTGTTTTGGGACTACTTTGAATCGTAGAGGACTGCCCCATCCCCAAACTGATGGCCATACTGAGGTTACAAACCGGACATTGGGCAATATGGTACGAAGCGTCTGCGGAGAGAAGCCGAAACAATGGGATTATGCATTACCACAGGTGGAGTTTGCATACAACAGTGCAGTCCATAGTGCTACTGGGAAGTCTCCATTTTCCATTGTTTATACTGCTATACCTAACCATGTTGTAGATTTGGTGAAACTGCCTAGAGGCCAGCAAACCAGTGTGGCAGCGAAAAATTTGGCTAAGGAAGTGGTAGCCGTTCGAGATGAGGTCAAGCAGAAACTTGAGCAAACAAATGCTAAGTACAAAGCCGCCTCCGGATAGGCATCGACGTGTTAAAGTGTTTCAAGAAGGCGATTCTGTGATGATATTTCTGAGGAAGGAGAGGTTTCCAGTTGGCACTTACAGCAAGCTTAAACCAAAGAAATATGGTCCTTACAAAGTGCTCAAACGGATCAATGATAATGCTTATGTTATTGAGTTACCGGATTCCATGGGAATTTCCAATATTTTTAATGTTGCAGATTTATATGAGTTCCGTGAAGATGAGGTTCTTTATCCAGATCATAACTCGGGGTCAAGTTCTTCAGAGGTGGAGGGGACTGATGTAGAACATATGGCAGATTTTATCACGGTTGAGCAAGAAAAGGGACGTGGTGGGAATTTGCAGAATTGTCGTCCGAGCTCCGATTAGGGTGCAAAATACCATTTCGGAAAGGGAACGATGCCACGAGTCAAACTCACAACTTTGTTGTGATGTACGATGGATTTTGGCATTCTGGGGTCGTTTGGCCTTTCAAAACTGCATTCAAAGTTCGAAGTTAATTCTCCAAATAAATTCTGTTTTTTTTTCCGTTTCGGAGTTACGTAGTTAATTCTCCAAATAAATTCTGTTTTGTTCAGTTTCGGAGTTACGTAGTTAAGTCTCCGAATTAATTCTGTTTTTCGGTTTAATTGTAATAACTCCCCTAGCAGTTACAAGGGTTGAGAGTTGTGTATTTAGAGAGGTTTGTCTAACGTTTTTCGACACTTCAGATTTTAATCAAATTAATCAAATAGAGTTTCTCTTAATTTCTGGTGGAATCCAGTTTCCTTGTTACTCAAGGTTTTCGTTTGAAACCTTTATTGCTTGTGCTGCGTCAAGTGCTCTTACAATTTGACATGTGTGTAGAAATTTCTCTTTCTGAGGTTTTAATGAATTATTTTTGGGATATTTTTATATATGTGTCAAATTGTGATTTGCATGAAGTATGAACGTCTCCTTCCATAGAAAAAAGAGGAAAGCAATGCTAAAAAAATAAATACATAAATAAACGCTCCTTAAGTTACAAACATTTGTTTAACTTTTATTATTTATTTTAAATTATATATTTACTTTATTTCTATTGAAACCATTCCTTCAATAGTGAAAGAAAACTAAGAGAGAACCCATTCCTACTATAACTTAACTTTCAGTGCACCCACTAAATTACTCTTAACACAACCAATGAGTACCAACAATTATCTCAAATTTTTAATAGAATAATTTCAACGAAGTACGATTATTATAAACAATTAATTATAATGCTTCATTTCGATAGGAATATTTCAAATTTAAGGACTTTATTCAAATGTTTAATAGTTAAATTACTTTTTTATACAAACGATATTCTACTTTAATCTAATCTAAACTATAGGAAGGAGGATTTGAACTCGGATGGAGAGTGGAGATCACACCCACTCTAGCCAACTTTGGCTAAACTCCTATATGCTAATTGTTGGCACTAAAACTGAATAGATAGAGATAGATGCAACTTACAGGTGATGTGAATGATCAAGGATCGATTGAGTGTTCGACACAAGTTCTTTCCGTCCTGGGATGCCGATCCTGAATCAAAGGAAGCCGAGGCTCGTGAGGTCTATGGCATCGGTGTGGAACCAGCCTAAGACCCTCTAATGCCGAAGTAAGTTTCTTTCTAAGAGCTTTTGCTATTGACAATGTATTTATCATAAAAGTCAAGCTGAAAAGTCTTACCTCTCTTATTGTAGTGAAGGGGTCTATTTATAGAGGGCATTTGGTATGCTCTTAGTACTTAATTTCGATGTGGGACTCGTGAGAAGGTCCTACGAGGTTGACACGAGTCTTTGGATATTTAGGGCGGGGCCTTCGAGGTTTTGTTCCGCAGAATCGTCCGCCAGGACCGATTGTGGACTTTGCTAGGAGCTATTGGTAGCTGATGCTGATTGATCGCTTGTCTTAGGCGATTTGGGAGAGCTAACCATTCCATGTGTCACCGAATGAGTGGAGGGTCAGATATGGTACAAACACTAATAGTTAATTTAACTTGTATGAAAAGGAAAAAAAGAAAGAAATTATTATTAATATTTCAAAATGGACTTCAAATGATAGAGTAATTGTAGCTAGTACTTTCAAAGCACAAAGATCATAATTTATGGTTCTTCCAACAAATATAAATTTTGTGTTGATTTGGAAAATCCCTTTTCTTAAATACTTAAATCAAATTAAAAACGCTCGCATATTGTGAGATTTTTTTTGAAGGAAAATGCTAGGCTTATCACATTTTTATACCACATTGTATACTTCCTCTTTAATAGAGGTGAGCTCCATTGTATTGGTGGGCTCCACCTCTATTAGAGAGGTGGTACACAATGTGGTAAGCCTAGCATTACCTTTTTTTAAATATACTAGCGATATGGAAAAGGGGAGAATTGAATATGGGACTTCGGTACATGGATAAACGTTAATGGTGAAAATAGATTACCTTTATAACGTAGAAAAACATGCCTCAAACCCCAACCCAAAAAGTACATAACAAAAAGAAGGTAAATAAATCAGAATAAAACTCTAAATAGTGCAATATAGTACTGTATTATTGCAAACTGATCGGGTCACATTACCAACACAACCCACGACTTATACACTATTAAAGTGTAGTTTCCTACACTACACAAGTTGGTAGTTTTTTATCCATAATCCCATGCATATTTAGTTCATACATAATATGTCTGGGAGCCTAATTAAAGGGCTACTAATTAATCCCTTAATTAAGTAGTAATTAACCAAATCAAGCGGCAGATGGTGCACTCCTTTGGTCAACAGCATCAGTCTCCGATATTACATCAATGAAGGGTGGTCCAACCTTTACATGCTCGTCTGCCTTCACCACAATTTCATCATCATCATCATCATCATTATTCTTAAGACAATCCAGTGACGGGTCCTCATAAATATCCCACCACTTCTTCACCACCATCTTTATGTCTTCTCTCTCCATATTCTCTTCCTCTCCTGTGTACCTCCATGGCTTTGATCCCTTCACCAACATATTATAGTATGCGCAACGTTCTCTTGTCAGATAAATATTTATATATCGCCAAACAGTCTACTTAGAGAACATTTTTGTATATGTATATAGATGAGATATGTTTTGATTATCACATACCGCAGCACAGTAATGAACAACCTTCGCTTGGTCAATGTCCACATTTTCAGGGTGGCGCCACAAGAGAGCCAATACAAGATTGTATGCAGGTGGGATAGGCTTGTATACATCCTTGAAGAACATGTTCAAAAAGTCCTGCACATCATCAAAATTAATTTTCAAAAATCCCTAGCCGAGTTATAAGGATGAAATCAACAGAGAAAATACAAGCAGAGGATCGTATTGGATTATAATTACCTGCTCGGCAAATGAGGAAGGAGGGGTGACTTTGAGGGTCTCTAAGAGATCATAGTAAGTCAGAAGACGAGGCTCATAGACAAACATGCCAGCATTGAAGTAAGGTGGTGGTGGTGAGCCCAAGTCGGCTGGCCATTGAACCTTCTCAGGGCACTGCCTGGCAGTTGTTGGAAATTGGCTCAAATGTAGAAGAATTTTGGAGTTGCCCATGTGAGTCAAAGTTAGTTGCCCATGTGAGTAAATGTTGGCTTACTATGAGGTCAAAAAGGGTGGATTGTTTGGTAGCCATCAATTGGTAAGTTTGGTAGCCAACAAATGAATAGTTGAAGCTTGCATTCACACTCTTGCATTTTTGGCTATAAATTGGAAGCAAATGGTTCCATTTGAAGCATCCCACCAAGTGTTGGGTAGAAGAGAAAAATAGCAAGAAAGGTATCTTGCCAAAGAGAGAAACATTTCTCTCTAATTGTTCTTTGCTTTGTATCATTGTTTTCTCTTCAATTGTTGTGAGAGTGAGACTTGGGTGTATTTGGGGCTTTGGGTTTTCTTGAGTGATAAACACTTTGTATACTCTCTTTGAATATAGTGAATTACTCCATCGTCTCCAAACTGGATGTAGGCATTGCCGAACCAGGATAAATCTTGGTGTTCTTGTTGGTGTTGTTTTGTGTTCCATTTATCTCCTGCCAGTTGTTGTTTATTTTTCACTCATATTTGGTTGACGCTTCCGCACAACAAGTGGTATCAGAGCTCCAGTTTTTCGACTGGGTTTCGTAGGAGTGAAAAATTCGTTGGAGCTACAGTTCCGTGAATAGTGCTGGCGCTACAGTTTCATGAACAGTGAACCTGCTACAGTTGTGAACAGTGCTGTATTTGTGAACAGTGCCGGAGTAGATGGCTGGAAATAAAGATGAACTCGTGAAGGAGAAGGAGTCGACATCGTCTTCGTCGACATCCAATAGACATCCAATCGCTACTACAAGGTTAGAGGTTGATAAATTCAATGGCTCTAATAATTTTGGTATGTGGCAATGTGAAGTTATGGATGTGTTGTATCAACAAGAGTTGGATATTGTTTTGGAGGATAAACCCAAAGAAATTGATGATAAGCAGTGGAAGAGACTTAATCTTCATGCTTGTGGCTCTATTCGATCGTTCCTTGATAAGGAGTTGAAATACCCGTATATGAAGGAAACTTCTGCTAAGGAGTTTTGGATGAAATTGGAGGAAAAGTATATGACCAAGAGCGCAGAAAATCGGCTCTTCTTGAAAAAGCGACTCTTCCGATTTTCAATATCGTTCGGGTATTTCTATGCACGAACACCTCAATGATTATAATAAAATACTTGCTGATTTAGCAAACCTTGATGTGAAAATTCCTGACGAGGATAAGGCACTATGTTTGTTAAATTCATTGCCTGATGATTATGATCATTTGACAACTACTTTGTTGTATGGAAAATTCGAGGTGAAACTTGAGGAGGTGTCTGCGGCATTGGTGAATCATGAGTGTCGTAAGAAGGACTAGATGACTCACAATTCACAAACTGAGGCACTAGTTGCAAGGAGTCGAACAGAGGAAAGAAAAAAATGGGAAGCGGGGAAAGTTTCCTGCTAAAGATGAATGTGCCTTTTGTCGCCAAAAGGGTCATTGGAAGAAAGACTGCCCCAAATTGAAGAACAAAGAGAAGGAGAAAGCGGATTTTGAAGCAAATGTTGCAAAATCTGGAGATGATGATTTTGAGTTTGCTTTGGCTAGTTCATCTGCTGATGGTCACTCCGAGGAGTGGATTTTGGATTCAGGTTGCACCTATCATATGTGTCCCATTCGGAATGGTTTTCTAGCTTCGAGGAGCTGGATGGTGGAGTTGTTTTGATGGGCAATAATAATGCTTGCAAAACACAAGGGATAGGCAAAATCTATTTGAAGATGCATGATGGAACAGTCAGAGAATTGAGTGATGTTCGGTATGTACCGGATATGAAGAAGAATCTCATCTCATTGGGCGCTTTGGAATCCAAGGGTCTCAAGACCACCATGGACGGTGGAGTTCTTAAAGCTGTGTACGGGGCACTGGTGGTGATGAAAGGTACAAGAAGAAATAACTTGTATTTCTTGCAGGGGAGTACAGTTATTGGTGGAGCAGCTGCGATTCAGAAGCTCCTGACGCAGAGCAGCAGACACACCACGAGGTTATGGCATATGCGTCTTGGGCATGCTGGTGAAAAAGCGTTGCAAGGATTGGTGAAGCAATGCTTATTGAAGGGTGCAAAGGCATGCAAATTGGAATTTTGTGAACACTGTGTGCTTGGTAAGCAAACTATAGTGAAATTTGATACCGCTATTCACCACACTAAAGGCATTCTAGATTATGTTCACACTGATGTTTGGGAACCTTCCAAGAATGCACCTTGGGGAGGTTACCATTATTTGGTCTCCGTTGTTGATGACTTCTCTAGAAGAGTATGGGTGTACACCATGAAGCGTAAAGATGAAGTCTTGAAGATTTTCCTAAAGTGTAAAAAGATGATTGAAACGTAAAGCGATCGAAAGATCAAGACTCTAGATTAGACAATGGTGGTGAATATAGGTCTGATCCTTTCTTGAAAGTTTGTCAAGATGAGGGTATTGTGAGGCACTTCACGGTTAGGGAGACACCGCAACAGAATGGGGTGGCGGAGCGCATGAACCGTACTTTGCTTGAGAAAGTTCGGTGTATGTTGTCTAATGCTGGATTAGGCAAGGCGTTTTGGGCTGAGGCGATTAGTTATGCAAGCCATCTCATTAATCGGTTGCCGGCTGCTGCGAACGAGGGCAAAACGCCCATGGAGGTATGGTCTGGTAAACCTTGTACCTGATTACAAGTATTTACACATATTTGGTTGTTCTGCTTACTACCATGTCAGGGAAAGCAAGTTGAATCCAAGAGCAAAGAAAGCTCTGTTTATGGGCTTTAGCACTGGCATGAAGGGATACCGACTCTGGTGTCCAGACGAGAAGAAATTTTTTGTAAGCAGATATGTGACTTTTGATGAGACTGCTATGGTTAATCAGAACAAGCATGAAGATGAAATTGAAGCTACCAATACCATGAGTAGTTCAAAGCAGGTGGAGTTACTAAAGACTCCAGTTGTTCCAGGAAGGTCTGATGAAAAGGACAAAGATGATGAAGAGGAGGCACCTACCCAAGAGCCTCCACAGCAACAAAATTGGGTGTATGCCAAGAAGATGGAATCATTGGAAAAGGATAATGTAAGATTCGGAAGCCAGATTGATAGCTAAAGGCTATGCTCAGAAGGAAGGCATTGACTACAATGAGGTATTTTCTCCGGAGTAAAACATTCTTCTATTCGTATTTTGTTGGCTTTGGTTGTGCAATTTGACTTTGAGTTGGCTCAACTTGATGTCAAGACTGCTTTCTTACATGGTGATTTGGAGATATATATGTCTCAGCCAAAAGGTTTTAGTGTTGCTGGAAAGGAAAATTGGGTTTGTAAATTGCAGAAATCATTGTATGGCTTGAAGCAGTCTCCAAGACAATGGTACAAGCAATTTGATAAGTCAACGAAGCCAGTTTCGTTGTTCAAGTTTAAGCATTGCTTGGACTTGATTGAAATTCGTAAAATTTGTTGATTGCCCCTTGGGGGATTGGGAGACGGCTATTGGGAGTGTTACTATGAGAGTTTGTTACATGTTGAGCCAAGGTGGAGATTGTTGGAAATTGGCTCAAATGTAGAAGAATTTTGGAGTTGCCCATGTGAGTCAAAGTTAGTTGCCCATGTGAGTAAATGTTGGCTTACTATGAGGTCAAAAAGGGTGGATTGTTTGGTAGCCATCAATTGGTAAGTTTGGTAGCCAACAAATGAATAGTTGAAGCTTGCATTCACACTCTTGCATTTTTGGCTATAAATTGGAAGCAAATGGTTCCATTTGAAGCATCCCACCAAGTGTTGGGTAGAAGAGAAAAATAGCAAGAAAGGTATCTTGCCAAAGAGAGAAACATTTCTCTCTAATTGTTCTTTGCTTTGTATCATTGTTTTCTCTTCAATTGTTGTGAGAGTGAGACTTGGGTGTATTTGGGGCTTTGGGTTTTCTTGAGTGATAAACACTTTGTATACTCTCTTTGAATATAGTGAATTACTCCGTCGTCTCCAAACTGGATGTAGGCATTGCCGAACCAGGATAAATCTTGGTGTTCTTGTTGGTGTTGTTTTGTGTTCCATTTATCTCCTGCCAGTTGTTGTTTATTTTTCACTCATATTTGGTTGACGCTTCCGCACAACAGCAGTATCCAATCTTATACCTAGGAGTCTTACTCCATGACTTCTCACAAAAGCAATCCATAACAGCATAAAAATAACCCTCCGGCATGTCGAAAAGGTGATCGATATTATCAAACACTTGTATGTCTCCATCCAAGTATATCATCTTCTCATACTCCACAAACTACAAATGTATACATATACTCGAATTCATTCATTTATGTTAATAATCGTTAATATATATTCGGAATAAGGTACTACATACCTTGCGGAAGATTCCAAGTGAAAAACCGCTTGCAATTACTAGCCCACCGTGATGCTTCCACGTCACGAACACGCCAACAAGATTCTACACGTTCTTCGTCTCCAAGGTCGTTGGATTGGCTATGAAAGTTACTCCATTGATTCCACGTACCCAAGACCAAGGCTCTTGGTGAATTGCCTAAAGGAGAGTGTTTAGGGAGATATGAGGTTTCTCTCTTTGTGGGTGTAAAACTCACTACAACTCTTTGATATGCACTCACACTTCTTGTCTCACACACACCAACTTAGAGAGTATGCACTAATGCTTCTCATCATCTCTTCACTTGCACACACTCCATCTATTTATAGGAGTTGTTTTAGCTCATCTCAAGAGAGCATAAAACATGCATTAGTGCTTAGGTTGGTAGTGCCTTAAAACAAGGTTTAGTGCCTCAAAACAAGGATTAGTGTAGTGCCATAAAACAAGGATTAGTGTAGTGCCATAAAACAAGGCTAAGTGCCTTAATTTGTGTAGTGCCATAAAACAAGGATTAGTGCATAATAATTGTTTTATTACATCTCCCACTCACCCCACATAGAGTGTGATAATAACCTTGTTTTATTACATCTCCTACTCACCCACATAGGGTGTGATAACCTCATAATCATCTTAAACCTCTTGTATACTCTTCTTCTCATACAGGAAATGGGTCGTGCGACCTTGCGAGAAAAAACGTACAGCTACAAGAGCACATTTTATTAAGTCATCACCAAACTAATAAAAGTGCATCATTTGAAATCATCTCGTACATACCCCAGACTTATTCAGACTACACCGGTATCAGCACTCTTAACCCCTCATAAAAGCAGTGCTACACCCCAAATATGTTTTGTACTCATGACATGTCAACAACAAATATGACATAGACGTCGGCCAGCTATGAGTCACAAAAACATGGTGTATTGTCTAACAGTCTTCCTTAAGCGCTCATATCAATCCAACTAGACTTAACTGCTTTCTTAGACATGCCCCTTGAGACCTTATAATTGATCCTAGGAAAACAAGCTAAAGTAGCAACATCAAGCATCCACTTCATGACATAGGCTAAAGTCAACTAAGGGTTCATTTTTTTAGGATCTAAATTAATGATCCAAGTGGCTCACATAGTGATGAAGCAGGGATTCATTCATCACTCCCACTGTCGATCGCATCTAGCACATACAGTATGAAATGTATGCTATAACGTATTCTCATAAAACGAGCATGTCACTTGTCCAAGAATTGGACATACGTCATACGAATCTTAGTCTAGACATTACACAAATGTCTAACTTGAGTTCTAGTCTGTCAGTCACCCTCTCGCGCCCGTCCGGATTCTCACATTCGGCTCAATACAGGCTTCATAGATTTTATGGCAATTTTCTATGATCGACCTCTTTTCTTTTTCAAGGTCTCATCTTAGCTCCAACTAAGGCGATATTTAGAGAAGTGTTTTATCTTGCTGCCTACTTAGGCGCAGATATACATATATGTCATAATATGTTGTCTAAGCATTTTAGAACATAACACAAATGTCTCATCTTGCTCGCTATCTCAGCTGCCAAGGTGAATCTCCCATGTGAGTGGGCTGACTCAAGCCTGGTGACAAATCTTTGTGCAAAAATCATATCAATCATTCTAAAACAAGTACCATGGAAAAAACGATTAACATTGCATTAATAATAAAGTCAATTACAAAATAGGTATATTAAAACCTTCGTAGTCCCATACTCCTAATATGAGAAAGGAACACATCTCTAGCAATGGGTTTAGTGAGAGGATCAGCAACCATATTGCCACTTGAGATATGCTTTAATATAACCTCTCCTTGTGCTACCCTCTGTCTGATATAGTGATATCTGACATCTATGTGTTTGGATTTTCCATGGTATTTCGGATCCTTTACATATGCCAAAGCAGATGTACTATCTAGTAAACAAGTACCTCCTCACAGGTTTTGGCTATATAGTTTAGTCGTTGCAAGAATCTTCTTAACCAAACAGCTTCCTGAACCTCCTCTGAGCAAGCAACATATTCCGACTCCATGGTGGATAGGGCTATGCAAGACTGTTTCTTGCTACACCAAGAGATAGCTCCACCTCCAAGTATAAAAGCATAACCAGAGGTGGATTTGCGTTCATCTCTGTCATTGGCCCAATCTGCATCGCTGTAACCTCTAAGTCTCAAATCGCCACCATGGTAGCATAAGACAAGATCAGCGGTACCTTGCAGATATCGAAAAATTCTCTTTACCTGCTTTCCAATGAGCAGGTCCAGGATTACTTTGATAACGGCTCACCATACCAACTGCATGACAGATGTCTGGCCGTGTACACAACATAGCGTACATTAGACTTCCTATCGGAGATGCACTATATCTGACATCTATGTGTTTGGATTTTCCATGGTATTTCGGATCCTTTACATATGCCAAAGCAGATGTACTATCTGAGTAAACAAGTACTGCCTCACAGGTTTTGGCTATATAGTTTAGTCGTTGCAAGAATCTTCTTAACCAAACAGCTTCCTGAACTCTGCCTGAGCAAGCAACATATTCCGACTCCATGGTGGATAGGGCTATGCAAGACTGTTTTTTGCTACACCAAGAGATAGCTCCACCTCCAAGTATAAAAGCATAACCAGAGGTGGATTTGCGTTCATCTCTGTCATTGGCCCAATCTGCATCGCTGTAACCTCTAAGTCTCAAATCGCCACCATGGTAGCATAAGACAAGATCAGCGGTACCTTGCAGATATCGAAAAATTCTCTTTCCTGCTTTCCAATGAGCAGGTCCAGGATTACTTTGATAACGGCTCACCATACCAACTGCATGACAGATGTCTGGCCGTGTACACAACATAGCGTACATTAGACTTCCTATCGCAGATGCATAAGGAACTTTGGTCATTTGGTTTCTTTCCTCATCATTTTTAGGACATTGGTCAAGGGTTAGGACACATCCTTTTTCCATTGGTGTGTCTATGGGTTTGGAGTGATGCATACGAAAACGTTCAAGTATCTTCTTAATGTAAGTCTCTTGAGACAAACTGAGAAGTCCTTTTGAACGGTCTCTTATGATTTTCACTCCTAGCACATAATTTGCCTCACCCATGTCCTTCATTTCAAACTTTGCGGACAACCACTTCTTAGTGGCGACAATGGAATCCATGTCATTTCCTGCTATGAGAATGTCATCAACATATAATGAAAGAATCTGAACATTTTCCTTGGATCGTTTTAGATACACACAGTGGTCTTCTTCAACCATCTCAAAACCAAAGGAGATGATTGAGGTATGAAATCTAATGTTCCACTGTCTAGACGCTTGTTTGAGGCCATAAATAGAACGTTTGAGGCGGCAAACTTTGCGCTCTTGTCCTTTGACCTCAAAACCCATTGGTTGATCCATATAGATCTCTTCGTCTAGATCTCCATTGAGAAATGCAGTCTTAACATCCATTTGGAAAAGGTTCAAATCCTTTTGTGCGACAATAGCTAGGATTAGGCGAATAGATGCAAATCTCACCACTTGGGGAGAAAGTATCATCATAGTCTATACCCTCTCGTTGAGTATAGCCTTTCGCCACAAGACGTGCCTTGTACTTGTCAATTGAACCGTCCGCTTTGCGTTTGATTTTCAAGACCCATTTGTTTCCAACGGTCTTGCGCCCAGGCGGAAGGTCAACTAACTCCCAGACCTTGTTTTTGTCCATTGAGCTTATCTCATCTTGCATAGCAGTCATCCACTCTTTTCCAGCTCCAGATGATAGCGCTTCCTTATAAGAAGCAGGCTCTTCTTCATCTATTGGAGTACACAAGAAGGTTTCCCCTTCAATTTCAAAAAATCGACGGGGAATATTTCCTCGTTTGCTCTTGCGCACCATTAAATCTTGAGTTTCTAGCGGTGTACCATCATTTGGTATACTCCCACTAGGTTGCAGATCATTGTCACTTTCTTTAGCGATTACTGGATTAGGAGTCAATTCCCCATCCTCGCTTAAAGATTGTGAAATATCTTCACTTCCTTCCAACTCATGGAGGTCAAGATTCTTTTGGGCATCACCAATGCTAGGAAAATCATTCTCTATGAAATTCACATTTCGGGAATCTATTTCAGTCATTCCTCCATCAGCATGTTCACCATACATCACATAGCCTTTCGAGTGCTCGCAATACCTTATGAAGATATGTTTTTTACCTCGAGGGCCAAGCTTTCCATGCTTGTGAAAAGTATTATGAACAAAACCAGCTGATCCCCAAGGGCGCAAATGCCCCAAATTGGGCTTTTCGCCTTTCCATAATTCGTAAGGGGTTGAAGTGACTGATTGGGAAGGCACTCGGTTAAGAATGTAGGCAGCAGTTAATATTGCATCTCCCCAAAACGAAATTGGGAGATTAGCTTGCGCCATCATAGACCTAACCATGTCTAATAAAGTTCTATTCCTTCTTTCCGCAACACCATTTTGTTGCGGTGTATAAGGAACAGTAGTTGTCTGCGTATCCCCTTATTTTCACATAGTTCTTTAAACCGTCAGATAAGTACTCGCGTCCGCCGGTCTGTGCGAAGAGCCTTTAAACTCTTCTCTGTCCCGATTCTCAACCTCAGCTATAAAACGCTTGAAACAATCCAAGGCTTCATAGCGGTGAGCGATCGAGATAGACATAACCATATCGCGTGTAATCATCAATAAATGTGAGAAAATAAGAGGCGCCATGACGTGCCTTCACACTCATAGGTCCACAAATGTCCGAGTGAACTAACTCTAGCGGTTGAGTAGCTCTCTTAGCCTTATCAAAAGGCTTTCTTATAGCTTTACCAGCTAGACAACATTCGCATATAGGTAGGTCAACTTTAGCGAGTGAGCCTAAAAGACCTTCTCTCAGCTAACCTTGTCATCCTATCACGTCCTATATGTCCTAGTCTAGCATGCCAAGTTGCAGAATCAACATGTACATCAGCATAAGCTATATAAGAAGATGAGTAATCGAAATCATTCAAATCCAAATAAAAGAAGTTATTCCTTAAAAAACCATGACCAACAATTGTACCATCCAATAACACATCCAAACCAAAAGAAGAAAACTTAAAACAATATCCATCACGCAAACACTCTAAAACTGAAAATAGATTATGCTGAATTCCAGGAACGTAGAGCACATTATTGAGGAGCAATGTGCGCCCATTGCGCATTTGAAGTTGATATGAACCAACTCCCAAAGCTTCTATACGGCTTCCATCACCCATGAACACACCAGAGGTGCCCTTTGGAATTCATCGATAATCCAAAAAACCTTCTCGATCTCGAGTCACATGTTTGGTTGCTCCCGTATCTACAATCCACCCAGAGGACGTATTAGCAACTAAAACATGTTCACATACATATATGTGGGAAGGTTTAGTTAAGAAAGATACCTTCTTCGGCTCAGTACAATCACGAGCGAAGTGACCCTTCTTATCACAGGTTATAGCATTTGACTTTGGACAAGTCTTTCTTCCCACCACGCTTGCCCCTACGGCGCTTGGTTTTGTTGTCATCCTTTGGTGCAAGTCTGTTTGCCCCATCCTGCTTATTCTGTCTTTCCTTTTACTTTACGCTTAGACCCTTTAGTCTTAGACGTGCCACCCTGGGCGAAAAGGGCAGTAGCATTGGTCGCCTCTTGGCGCTCCGATTCTAGCTCAACATGACGAGAAATATCAGAAAAATCCTTGATATTCTCATTATGTGTCATGATTTGTTTCATGGAGCTCCATGAATCTGGGAGGGGATCTGATGACTGCCTGCACTTGCTGCTCATCAGTGAGGGTATTTCCAGCAGCCTTTAAGTCACGTATCATGCTAGAAAGCACCCTTAAGTGCTCATGAATCGTGTGCTTAGGATTTTTGCGGTATACCTCAAACTTTAGAACCAAGCTTCTAAGTTGAGTGGTGGACGTACCACCAAAATCAAACTTTAGTTGATTCCATAAAGCCTTGGCAGTAGGGTAGCTCTCATATCCCCCAATAAGATCATTGTGCATGCTGCTTAGCATAGTAAAGCGCGCACAACGATCCTTTTTGAACCAAGTCTGATAAGCTTCAAGATCACGGCGATGTTGGGCCGTTTGCCCAACCTCAGGTTCGATCATTGAATTGGTTAATGTTTCCAATAACTCCTGCTCATTCAAGAGATATTGAATTTTCCTATGCCAAATATCATAGTTGGTACCCTCAAGTTTGTCTCCCTTATTTAGGTCAGCAACAACATTTTTGGTGGCCATTATCTATAAAACACAAGGATTGACTTTAGTATTAGCGTTTTGCACATTTCTATTTGTTTCAAAAATAACTTGAAAAGAATTATCCTTCCTTACAAATTTGGACTCGAAAATTTGCTATGCTTATAATCATCACCCAAAAAAGCAAGTCTAAATAAACATTTTCAATTACTTTTAAACAAATTTCTACTTAGAAAACACAAAGTTTCCAACCAAACAAATGTTTGCGCAGTCTCATAAAAGCGCATGGGCCTCTCATAGATCTAAAATTGGGAATCCATTTAATAGGTTAACCAATGAAAGTCCACCGAAAAAATGTGACCAGGTAAGTTGCGGGAGTAGTGGTGGAGATGAACTCGCTTAAATACCATTTCCTCTTAAACACCAAAGGTGTTTCCTAAATAACTTGCCTAGACATCACACATTTTTGGGTAGTCAATTCCACTAGTATGACCCATAAATTAACTCAACCAATCTTAAGTCCATATTTGGCATGCTAAATATGAACAACTTAATAACATATTTAGTTTCTAAATGACATGTCATTATGTTGCAACTTCATAAACAAACAATTATTCATTTATTCCAAGTGATACTTAGCGAAATGATTTTTAGAAAATAGACGGGAGGAGTCCACAATTGGATTCCATTTGTCTAAGATGAAGCTCTACAAAGGACATACGTGCTCTCACGCGCCTTCAAAGAGGATGTGTTCACAAAGAACACTGTTCACGAAGAACACTATTCATCTTGCTGAAATTTCCAGATTTTCATGATCATTTGGCCATCTTTGGAGACCTCTATCTCCTTCGTTATGCATCCAAATGACGCATACAATATATCATTGGAAAGCTCATGCAATAGAGAATATGCTAAGGCAAAGAAACAGCATAGAAAAATAATTTAACAGCATACAAACGTGCTCTCAAAAACTCGAAAACAAACCGTTTTTCATGCTCTTTGGTTTTAGTTTTTCTCCTAAACCACTCCTTTAAAAAGTACGAAAATTTAAAGGTAAGTTCTCATCACATAGAGGAACATAGGAAAGAAAACATCAAAAAACAATCGAACAAAAAACGAAGTTTCTTGGTTCATGCTTTCATGGTGGTTCTTGCGGAAGAAAAAACATATTCTCATGCATCAATCAACATGGCGAAAAGCAAGCATACAGGCTCTGATACCACTGTTAATAATCGTTAATATATATTCGGAATAAGGTACTACATACCTTGCGGAAGATTCCAAGTGAAAAACCGCTTGCAATTACTAGCCCACCGTGATGCTTCCACGTCACGAACACGCCAACAAGATTCTACACGTTCTTCGTCTCCAAGGTCGTTGGATTGGCTATGAAAGTTACTCCATTGATTCCACGTACCCAAGACCAAGGCTCTTGGTGAATTGCCTAAAGGAGAGTGTTTAGGGAGATATGAGGTTTCTCTCTTTGTGGGTGTAAAACTCACTACAACTCTTTGATATGCACTCACACTTCTTGTCTCACACACACCAACTTAGAGAGTATGCACTAATGCTTCTCATCATCTCTTCACTTGCACACACTCCATCTATTTATAGGAGTTGTTTTAGCTCATCTCAAGAGAGCATAAAACATGCATTAGTGCTTAGGTTGGTAGTGCCTTAAAACAAGGTTTAGTGCCTCAAAACAAGGATTAGTGTAGTGCCATAAAACAAGGATTAGTGTAGTGCCATAAAACAAGGCTAAGTGCCTTAATTTGTGTAGTGCCATAAAACAAGGATTAGTGCATAATAATTGTTTTATTACATCTCCCACTCACCCCACATAGAGTGTGATAATAACCTTGTTTTATTACATCTCCTACTCACCCACATAGGGTGTGATAACCTCATAATCATCTTAAACCTCTTGTATACTCTTCTTCTCATACAGGAAATGGGTCGTGCGACCTTGCGAGAAAAAACGTACAGCTACAAGAGCACATTTTATTAAGTCATCACCAAACTAATAATGAATTATGCGAAATTTAATTTTTTTTTATATGCATGGTTTGAGTGGGTGGTCCGATATGTTATGTTCTGAAGTACAAACCAAATGTTATTAAATCAAATCAATATGTGTAATAGTGCGATAAGTTATGTTAACAGAGTGTCAATCAGTAGGTTTGAAAAACTAATTATGCGAAATTTCATCTTAAAGGTTTAAATCGGCAGACCGACATAAGATATAATATTTACCACTAAACAAAACAATAACACACAAGGTTTATTAGTTTAGTACCTCCCAAATTCGAAGCTTTGAGTAGTTGATGACAAAATAAGCCATGGAAAATTGGGTTTGGTTTTCAGGAGGGTAGACAGGCTCAATCTGGCGCACAATGCATCCTTGAGATTCAAGAATCTGGAGGTGCTCCTCAGGAACATCAGGCAGGACGGCCACCACAAGCGGGTATGCAGATTTGGTCTTTCTAAGGCCCTTGGCCAGGCCAACCACACCTTTCCAATAGTCTCCATTTCCAGCCAAGAAGGTCACATAGGCCCTCTTTGGTTCTTTTGTCTGTGCAGGCGACATATCTTTGGATAAAAAAGAAAGAGAGAGAAAAAACACAGAACAAAGCAGAAAATTATTTGAGAGGAGGGTTTTGGAAAGCAGAAGATCAAGAAAATTGGATGCTGAAGATTTATTGAGGATATTGAAGAAGTAGAGATGAGTTTATATAGAGGCATGAATGTTTGATGCGGTGGCATTTGATATGGGAAAATGCCAAGTCTGGAAAAAACTTGAGTCAAGTGTACATGATTCTGTGTAACCTTTTTTAATTTATCAGCACCTACGTGGCAACAAAATAAAGAGATTGGACTGTTTGCATGAGGCTCTCAACTTTTCCTGTTTCAGCACATCACTCACTCATATTTAATAATTATTTGATTTTTTTTAATATTTGATCATATATATGTGCTGAAAGTTAGGGTTTGATACTAAATAATCTTTTCCTTAATAAACAGCAGAAATTCTTATTTAAGGATGCTTACCGTATGACATAAGTTTCTTTTCTTTGAAGCTATGGTGTTGGTTCTGGCCGTTGAGGCTATTGTATATGTACTACGCTTATGATGTAAATCTCCCTAACGTTTGACTCCAAAAAAAAAACAAAAAATGTTCCCTCTATTTTATAATTTTTTTTTCTTTGAGGAGAAGTTAATACCAATTTGGAAATCATTATTTTGTTATCCTCAATCAACTTTAGGATCCTGAGTGACTAGGTTTTAGAGATTTTCTGATCATTTTGGGAATTAATTCCATAAGTAAATATCAGAAATCAATTTCAATTCTTTCTAGTTGAAGCTTTAAAAAGATACAAGTTCAGATTCAATCGGTTTAATGTTTTTTCCTTTTCCATTTAGGTACCAACAATAATGTTTTACCTTAATTGAGTAAGATTCTTCTAGATAGCAAACATACTTGCGGTTCTAACTTTTAACTACACCCCGTATGAGATTTATCTTCAATCAACTTATTTTTAATTAAAAACCAGTAAGACAAAATTAAATTGGGTTTTATGCTTAAAATAAATGGTCTAAAATGAAAAATATTCTAGCCAAAAATTATTCTTTTTTATAGAATTTAGAAGGCTAACCATTTTGCATGGATCTTTTATACTACTTTTTTTTTTTTTTGCTTTAGTCAAAATAGGTTGAGTTCCCCCGAGACGGAGGATTTATTTTTTTTGGTGACGAATTTCACACTCTCATTTTATCTATTTACATTTTTCCATCAAATTATTGTGTTATAGTAATTGAACACACAAAATGAGAATCAAAGACTAAACACAATGAAATCAGTGCAAAACGGATAAAAGGAGAGTGAAAATCACTTCTTTTTTTCCTCATGCAAAAAGAGTCAGTTTTCAAACGATTTTTAAAAATGAGTCAATATTTTTTAATAATACTTTTCACCTTGAGCCATAATAGGGATAGTTCAAGCACAAACCAATATCACTACTACATTTAACCTTTTGCGCGACGGAGAATAATCGTCGCGCAAAGAACAATAGAGTCGCTATACTATTTGCGCGACGAAAACAAACACCGTCGCGCAAAATTCGTAAAGACTGACTTTGCGTGACAAATATATGTTTGAGTCGCGCAGAGTGCGACAAATACCACTTTTAGTCGCGCAAAGATAGCGACAGATAGTATTCGTCGCACAAATATTTGTCTCACCATAGTAAGCGCGACGATATCAGAATCGTCTCACTAATAAATGAGCGACGATAACTTCTTCGTCGCGCAAAATTATAACGCGACGATATCTAAATAGTCTCAAAACAGTACGCGCGACGACAAAAACACGTCGCGCTTTAGCGTCCCAAAAATATGCGCGACGGAGGTATATAGTCGCATTGTCTTTGAAGAGACGAAAATGTTTCGTCGCGCAAACATAATTATATAGTTTACAAAATTAATTTATATTTATTCTTTTGTAAATGCGCGACGAAAAATGTCGTCGCGCAAAAGTATATATTTTAATTTAATTTTAATTTTTCCGTTTTGTTTTGTAATAAAATATATTTAAATTGTACGTTTTTTTTTTGCAATAAAATATATTTTATGTAGTTTAAATTTTATTTTATTTTTGTAATAAAATAAAATTGCAATAAAAAACCATAATGAAAAGATAATATAAATTGAAATAGTTCAAGACAAAATGTTTAAAATGTAATTAAGAAAGTAAAAAACTAATTAAAAAATGTAGTAACATCTATGTTGTCATCTTGCAAATGCGGCTCGAAGTCTGGACGTCGACATGGGCAGAAGTGTGGTGGCCATGCTCTGGTTGAGGGGGCATAGAGGTCGACGATGAACCAAAATGTGACGGGAGTGGAATGCCGGACCGAGAGATAGACTCTATAAGCTGTGACATCTGGGCATTATACGAGGCCATTTGGGAAGCCATTTGGGTCTTAAGCTCGGCCACCTCAGCTTTCAAAGCAATCACTTCAGTGTCTGATTGGGACGATGGAGGGGCTCTAGGTTCCCGCCGTCTGGCATTCCCCATCCCTCGACAGTATGCCCCTGGCCTCCTCCCGAGAGTCTGATCTAAGGCCTCCGTCAGGATCTGAAACCCCGCATCCTGTGGAGGATCCACAACATCGAGCGGAGTATCGGGAGGAAGCTGGAGGCGGACTCTTGAAGAACCAACTGGCTCTTCTCCTTCATCACCGCCTAACATAACATAAAATATTAATTAAAATCCTCATATAATAACCATGAACTCATGAGTAAAACAATAATTAAAATTAAAGAATACTTACATGAAGGGACTCCGCCAACTCATTCCCGGTTCGAACATAAACGTCGCCAAAGACGTCGATCTCCGGGAATTTAGACCCCCCCTTAATTGAACAAGAGAAGACAATTGTTAGTACAAAAAAAAAACAAATTGATATTAATGACATTAAAATTTTTAAAAAAACGATATAATTATTACCCGCGCGCGCTTCCATCCTATATGAGAAGGGCCTGGAACCGGAATGATGGAGAAGAGTCTTCTTGTCCCTATTGCCCTTATTTGCTTTCGCCATCTTCTGTTATACAAAAAATAAACGTATTAGTTGAAAATTAAATGAAATTTTAAAAAAAAAAGTAAATAAACATTAATAAAAAAAACATGTAATAAATTTCAACTTAATATAAAAAAATTACCACATAATCGGACTCTTGAAAATGACCGCAGAGCCACTCCCAACTATCCTCCCGCCCCTCAAGCTCCTTCCGGCAACCTCCTGAAGAGCTACCTGCGGATCATCATATGCCATAAAATGATGGTGCAGATCGCTCTTCCACTGCTTGTACCTCTCACCAAAGAGTCTGTTGACGTACGCCAACGACTCGTCGGAGAGGTTCTCTAAATTGTAGTTCGTCTACAATACATTAATTACATTCATTAAGTATTAGAAATATATAAAATTTGAAAGCAAAACAATTAAAAGGCATACATACCGACATGTGTTCGCGCACCACCGTCCGCATCTCGTCAGGCATGACCTTCCAAGACTTCCATTTCATCGGACAATGGGTCCGAACGACGTGACCAATGTCGTGGGCCAATGAGCTATGTTGGTCAGCCGTTGGTGCAGCTCGATGTCGCTCGTCGTATCCGATGTTGACATGACTGTTGTGAATCCGGGTGGACTTTGCCGTCTTCAACTGGCGACAAGGTCCCCGGTGTTCCTCTTGGCTGCAAACACATATCACATAAACGTTAAATATATAATCCTAGTAAAATATTGGTATGAAACAACTGGAGTTGAAGGAAATCTTTACCTGGTTGTGAATCCGATGCACCAGCAGCAGCGGACGAAGTGGAGTCGATCAAGTGGGGAGGGCGATGACGCCGTCTGGCACTAACAGGCTGCGCCACTGATGACTCAGATGACACCGGCCCATGGGAAACCTGACGAGAAACCTGCATAACATCCACCTGTGGTGGAGCACTAACAGGTGACGTCGAATTCGGGGGTGGCAAAGGTTGTGCACTCGTCATCGCCTTACGGGTTCTGATAAGGTTCGACATCTGCACGAAACAAGCATTTAAAGTACCTCCTGGGGCAAAAATTTATAATTTATAAAAAAAAAATTAAAAAAACATCAACAACTAATCAAGAACAGATTCAATATCAAAGTAGCAATAAAGAAAAAAATCAATCAAGAAAATTTAATTGCAAAATATACTAGAATAATTTCTACCTAAATAAAAAAGAAAAACACATCATTCCATTCTGTGAAGCAAACCCAAGAACCTCAACTCCAAAAAAATTCAGATTTACAAAATGAAATGGATGAATGCAATCTGAAAAATAAAACAAACCGAAGAACCACAATTCCAAAAATTTCAGATTTAGAGAATTAGAAACCTAAGATTGAGTTGAGAGATATAGTAAGGAACTAACATCATTACCGCAAAGTTACACCTCAAATCACTGCTATTTCTTAATCTGGGTTCCCTATATACGTATATTTGACAAAATTTCAGCAAGAGAAAAGTAACGTAAATCCTAACCAACCATCAGACTAAGCAAAATTTCACAAAATCATCCCTGCATATTAGAATAAGAAAAGAAATTGCGCAATAAAAATTCAGCTCCTCTGTTTAACCCCATACTAGAATAATTTCTACCTAAATAAAAAAGAAAAACACAGAAAAACAGAGACTAAGCCAATACAAAAAGGAAATTGAAACATAAAATCCTAACCAACCATCAGACTAAGCAATTTCAACACTTACAAACTAAATTGAGAAATCGAAACAGCGAAACAAAATCACAAATGCATTAACAAAATTGAAAGAAAAAGAAAACATATATTATACCTTCCCAGAGACACGCCTGGAGGAGACCGTGAGAGGAAGATGGAGATGGTGACAGAGACCGTGGGATTTCACCGTTGAGGATTTTTGCGGGATTTCACCGATGGTGACGGCGTCGACGGTGGGCGGCTGGTGGGCGGGGGAGTTTAGGTTGGAGAGAGAGGGAGAGAATTTGAGGTCAGTGAGGAGGAAAGGGAGACGGCTGGAGGAATGTGACGGCGTAGGTAGGCACGGCTGGTGGTGGTCTGGACGAAAGGGCACGGCTGGAAAAAGATTGGGGATTTTCGCGAGGAAGACAGAGTGAAACAGAGAGTCGCGTTCTTATGAAAAATATACAGGACCTTGCGCGACGGACACATATCCGTCCCTCAAATTCAATTTTTCACTTTGCGCGACAAAATTTTATAATAACGTCGCGCAATAAAAATTGTTAATATTGCGCGACAAATAATATTACGTCGCGCACAGTCGAATTTTCAATCTTGCGCGACATAAAAGGAGAAACTCGACGCGCAAATTCAATATTTGCATCTTGCGCGAAGAATAACCTTTAGTCGAGCATATATTTTTTAATGCGCGGGAAGTGAAGCGCCACAATTTCGCCGCATTGCGCGACGTAACTATCTTTGCGTCGCGCAAACCCTGAACCATGAAACCCTAAACCCTAAACCCTAAACCCTAAACCCTGAACCATAAGCCCTAAACACTAAACCCTGAAAACTTTAACATTGCGCGACGATAATATCCGTCTCGCAAAACCATTTTGCGCGACTTCTATACCACAGCATCGCAAAAAGATATCTTGCGCGACGAAACTCTGCGTCTCGCAAACATTTTCATTTATAGCCGTTAAATATATTGTCCCATTTGTGGATCTCTGAATTTTTTTTATTTGCCATTTTTGGGGTATCCGATCTCAGTATATACAAACACGTTTGACGGTTGGAATTGCTTGAACCGAGTTTCGTATAATGCGTATGCCATCAAACCAATTCATTCTCTATAACAATAGAAAGTTTGCTTATACTTTTGTTATATATACCTTTAGATTTTATGGTATCCACTAGTGTACATCATTTTAATTGAAGATCAAATTCAGTCATTGTATTTATACAGGGTCAATGAGTCTAGTTGTAAAAAACTATGAAAATTGGAATGAAAATAACCGTTAAATCGTGATTTTTCATTTATAACCGTTGAAAATTTTTGTTTATTACAAGATTTTTGAATATTTGTTTTTTGTGATTTTTGGGGTATACGATCTTGCTGTATATACAAACATGTTTGATGGTTGGATCGTTGAAACTAGTTTTGTAGAGTTGAAAGAACACTTTTTAGTTTCAAAATATATTTCGCACATTTGTCTTTCATGTACTCTCCTGGCTAGAAAACAAGCGTTCCCGCACAAAGAAGGTCGTGACCAATTTACTGATATTTAAAGTGTAATTATTTGAGCTGCAAAAGAAATTTTTTATATTTTTTTCTATTATTGGACTAATTTAGCAGATTTTTCGGAGTTTGAACATGTTTGCGCGACGAATAAAGTCGTCGGAAATAATCTTACGCGACGAATATGTCATTCTCCGTCGCGGAAACATGGTCCTATCATTTCTGGAAATTTGTTATATTTTTATTATTGTGAAAATATTAATTGCGACGATCATATTCGTCGCGCAAAATATTAATTGCGACAAGGGTTCTCTATTCGTCGCGCATAGAGTTCCCTTATAAATTTTCCATATTTGTTAAATTTATTGCGCGACGCAATCATTCTTCGTCGCGCAAAAGGGTCGTTTTTATAGAGTCTACGCGGAAAATTCACTTTTATTTCAAAAAAAAATTGTTATTGTGCGACGACGAAATGCGTCCCGCAAAGTTATCTCGCGCGACGCTAAAACCTTATTCGTCGCGCAAAAAGGTCATTGTCTGTCTTTAAAAAAAAAATTAAAAAGATTCTCCTGATTATGCAATTTTATATTTTACAATTTCTCCTGATTATGCAAGTATATATATTCAAATAAGCATACTTTGCCAAAATCTTTACACTAACATTATTAAATGACCAATAATTTCACATTACTATGTTTTACATGGCAAGTCGCAAATAAATTACATTATTCATCATCTGAACTATAATAATCTTCGTTATCGTCGCGTCATCACTTTGGGTCTCCCAATCCTCCTCCTCCTCCTCCTCCTCCTCCTCCTCCTCCTCCTCCTCATCCTCATCCTCTTCCTCCTCCTCCTCCATAAGTACATCATCATCGTTGTTGCGGGGCCGTGGTTGGATCGTATCGCGGAAGAAAACCGAGGTCAATTGTAATTGACTGAATCGGTATTTCTCTTGAAGACACTCCTTCAAGCTGAAAGAGTTCTTGTACGACATTTGTATCTAGAAGTGTTTCTGCATCATGTTCCATGGAAGATTCAAAACGTTGGTCAGCGACGTCGTTGTCAGATGGGTCGTGTTCTGGTATAGCATACACATTCCTCTTATCCATCTGCGAACAACTTTCCACCCGCTCCCTGCTTTCTGGTCATCTAGATAAACAATCTGTTTTGCCATGTTTGCCAAAATATAAGGGTCGTCATCATACCAAGTTTTGTTGATGTTCACAGATAGTAACCCATGATCAATTTTAACACTTCCCTGCCTATTTGGGTTCGTATCAAACCATCGACACTTAAACATGATCACTTGGTATCGGTCTTTGTAAAGCAATTGCACAACAGTTGTGAGTTTGCCATAGAAATTAATGTCCGTACTTTCGCCTCCACCAGGAACAAGGACACCGTTGTTTTGCGTACACAACTTGTCATCTCGTGCAGTCCCCAAAAACTCTGACGCCGTTAACATGACAACCCGAGAACAATTCAGCCGTAATTGGGCCGAATGCTAAGTTATATAACTCTTCACTGTAAGAGGGGGAATTCTCTGATTTCAACTTATTCACCTAATATTAATTACAAACATTAACATATTAGTTTTAGAAAATTAAATACTACAATATATATGTCAAATACAAACACTTATAACTTACATATTCCAAAAACCATTTTGGAAACAATTCACGGTGTTTCTTGGAATACAAATGTGATGGATGTTCTCGCTTCATCATCTCTTCATGCTCCTCTAAGTATGCTATTATCTCATCACAATTGTTCAATACGAACCAATGAGCTACCTCCATGTCATTCATGGAAAATGACTCTCCTCGTCCAGGATCTCCAAAGGGTCGTGCGCTTTGGGCAAAAATCGAAAGTTGTTCATTTCTCACACCGCCGTCATTATTGCGCTGAGGTCGATTGAAAGCTGTGTCTACATCCTTTAAATACATTGCACAGAAAGTAAGCGCCTCATATTGAACCCAAGCCTCTACAATGGATCCTTCGGGCTTCGCTCTGTTGCGTACGATTTTTTTCAGCTCACCAAGAAGCCTGTCAAATTAAAACAAAAATATGCAAATTAGCAAGTAACAAACATGTGATAAACATGCATACAGAAATAATAATGATCATATACCTTTCAACTGGATACATCCAGCGATAGTTGACTGGACCAGCGAGCAATGCCTCTTCTGGCAAGTGAACCATCACGTGAATCATACTCGTGAAGAAAGCCGAAGGGAATATCATCTCAAACTTGCATAAGACTTGGACAATGTCATGGCGCAATTGATCAATGTCTGTCTTTCGCAATGTTTTTGCCGTCAGTTGGGAAAAAAATCTGGACAACAATATGATTGGCTTGACTACATCTTCCGGCAATAAGTGTCGAATCCCCACAGGAAGTAGGCGTTGCATAAACACATGACAGTCATGGCTCTTGAGTCCAGGAAACTTACCCCCGTCAACATTCACGCAACGGGCGATATTAGAAGCATACCCGTCAGGAAACTGTACAGACAATAGAAACTGTAGAAACTCTTTTTTGTCATTCGGTTTCATGGAAAAAAATGCAAGATCTCTTATAACTTTATCACTGGCTCTTTTCAGCCATAAACCTCTTCGTATGCCCATTCTTTCTAAATCAAGACGAGCTTTTATCGTGTCCTTAGTCTTCTCCTTGATATCTAGAATCGTTCCAATCAATGTGTCAAACACATTTTTCTCAACATGCATAACGTCGAGATTGTGCCTCATTTTTAGTTTCGACCAATATGGGAGCTCAAAAAACATAGACTTGTGCGTCCAGTTCATATGTGTAGCAGGTCTGGTCCGACTAACTTTTTTTCCCGAACGGAGCAAAATCCAAACGGTTCAGCTGTTCCAAGATCTGATCACCGGACGATTCTCTAGGTCTTGCGCGACGCTCTTTGTTCCCGTCAAACTCTTTATCCTTTTCCCGCCACTCGTGGTCCCATGGCAACCATCTTCGATGCCCAAGATAACACACTTTTCCAGCTGTGCCAACCAGAAGTCACATCTTCCTTGCATACAGGGCATGTCATATAACCCTTTGTGCTCCACCCCGACACCATTGCATATGCGGGAAAATCATTCATAGTCCACATAACTGCCGCCCGCAAAGTGAACATCTTCCCGGTGGATTTATCGTACGTGCGCACGCCGTTTATCCATAAATCCTTGAGCTCATCAATCAACGGCCTTAAGTACACATCGATTGACCTGCCAGGATCCTCAGTTATCAAAACAGTCATCATCATGTACTCTTTTTTCATGCATTTCCAAGGCGGCAAATTATATGGAAATACGAAAATCGGCCAAGTGCTGTGGTGTTGGTTTAGAACCCCGTACGGATTGAATCCGTCTGGGCAAGTCCCAATCTAACATTCCGGGATCAGCAGCAAACTCGGGAACGTTCGATTCGAACTCTTTCCATGCCTCCCCATCTCAGGATGCCGCATCACATCGTCGTCTACCCGTTTTTCCGTATGCCATCTCATGTCTGTGGTAGTATGCGTCGACATATACAGTCGCTGCAATCTTGGTTTTAGGGGCAAATAACGCATGACTTTTTGTGGAACCTTAGTCATTCTATTATGAGACGTCCTGTTTGAACCTCGACTCATTGCATATAGGGCATGTATCCAACGTTTCATACTCTTTGTAGAATAACATGCAATTGTTTTTGCAAGCGTGGATTTTTTCATAACCCAATCCAAGACCACTCAACATCTTCTGCGCCGCCCTGTGGTGTTTCGGCAAACAATTGTCTGTTGGAAGCATTTTCTTGAAAACCCCCAAAAAGTAATCGAAAACAGAGATTTTCGACATACGATACTTTATTTTTCCTTGCATTAGCTCCACAATCGCCGTCAGAACGGAAAAGCTCTCGCACCCGGGTATAACTCTTGGTTGGCATTTCTTAACAGGTTTTCATACTGTTCGAACTCTGCATTGTCCATTTCTGTAGGCACGTCATCTTCCCCTTCCTGATTGCTGCTAGTCGATGCAAATGGAAATGCATCATTTATAATATCCCTAACTTGTTCATTAGGATCAACACTGGGTTCAACATTATCTACTCTTGTGGCCCTTGAAGACGAAGCAATGTCTAATTGTTCCCCGTGATGGTTCCAAGTGATGTATGTCTCAATCATTCCATTCCTCACTAAATGAAATCGAACATTTTCAATTGTGTCCCACAACGTGTTGTTACAGCTCCTACAAGGACAACGTATTCTAGTTGCACCTGAGTTGTGTGTCCGTGCAAAGTCAATGAAATCCTCGATTCCATCCAAGTATTCGTCTGCACCTATTCGGGTTCTGGATCCACCTCCTGCTCATCGTTCCTGGAACCACAATCACAATACAACAATCATGTTGTATTCGTACAAAATCTTTCCTTATGCCTCCGGTAAGGGCCTATCCCATTCAGAAATGCATAGTCACGTCATGTAATTTACAGCTACATGAGATTAGATTTCGACGTGGATGAATTTCGGCAGCATTTCGGTACAGTTCTTGAGGTGTACCATAGATATAAAATACCTACGTACCACCCGAAGAACGTATCGAGATGACATCGAAATCTCCACAATCGAAACCTAATCATGTAGCTGTAAACTACGTGACACGACTATACATTTCCAAACTGTCCAAAATATGGGACAATTCAAGAATTAATTGGACCGTAGTCGTGGTTTACCCACCCATGCGCGGTCCAACTAACCTCGAACGGGAACTAAGCTTTACCAAAAAAAAAATGTACGAAGTTAATTTCAATTCACTTCGTACATCCACGTACATGCATAATTTAACAACATATTGTAAATATAATTTCATAAATCAATATAAACATAATGTAATAAAAAAAAATTAAATTAAAAAATGACAAAAATACCTTATCAATCGTTCTCCACCAATCGCTAATCACATATAATATCCCTATAGACAATGAAATTAATAGTGTTAGTATAAATTTACATTAATACATTTAAACTAATGACAAAAGATACATACCCAACGAACTTAGTAGTTGTATAGGTAGTTCAACTCATACAAGAAATGAAATTGAATTGCTTTTTGGGACTGAGACGTTTGAGAGAGAGGGAGAGGTAAGCTGCAGATTTTTTTTGCAGTTTGCCTCTGCCATGGCTCAGCTTGATGTAGACGACGTTGGTTTGCGCGACGAATATAGTTCGTCGCGCAAGAATACATACGGTCGCGTAAAAAATCAACTTTGCGCGACGATATTTTTCGCCTGCAAAGACCCCAAAATCGTGGCGCAAAGTTTGGGATTTTTGCGCGACGAAGATATTTCTCGTCGCACAATAATTTTCGTCGCAAACGTTTATGTCGTGCGCGCAACATCACTAGCCGACAAACGATCATATGCGACGTTCATATTTTGTCAAAATATTTTGCGCGACGAAATGTTTCGTCGTAGGTATATTTACTGTCGCACAAAATGTTTTTTCGACGCGCAAAAATGCTCTGCCGACAATCGACTCTGTGCGACGACTACGTAGATTCGTCGCGCAACATTTGTCGCTCAAGAGTAAAAATCGTCGCGTAAAGAAAATAGGGCGACGAAAATATAACTGTCGCGCGAAGATGTCTTGTGCGACGATCAAAGCAAAAGGCTACTCAGAGGAATATCTTTTTGTTTTTGTTTTTGTTTTTGAAGAACAAAATGTTCCACACGGTTGAAACACCCGTAGTGGAAAGATCGATCAGTTTGCCATTGCAAAGATAGTATATGATATTATGCACAAAAGCTGAAGATTCCTAGCTATTGTCGTTTACTACAGCTCATTACATATACTAGTTGTTGTGGAGCAAGTCGTTTTGATTTGAACCAAACACATGTTGAAATCTGCAAGCACTTTTTTTGACATATTGGTTGGACCAAATTAAGGTAAAGTCATGAGCAAACGATAACATTTTATAAAGGGTTTAGTTTAGTAACTAACCAACTTAAACAGATAATTTTAAATAATAAATAATAATTCTATAGTTGGTTGTGATCTTATTAATTGATTGGCGTTGGCACAATGTAGAAGCTTGGGATTCATGCAATGGCGGATCTATGCACAGGGTAAGATGGGTGCCCGCCCATAACAAAGTTTTTTTTAATTTTTAAAACCTCCATATGCTATAAGGGCAGCCCCAAATTTAAAAAAATTAAAAGCTAACCCAATGCACATGTTGGCCATCCAAGAGGAAGTGATCCCAAACCTTACTCTCTTCTTTTGGCTACATCACATCAGCTTGTTTATCTCTTCTATTCTATAGCAATTCGACGGCAGCAACATCTTCTTTACCCCTCTGTTTGTTGCATCTTCCTGTTATCTTGACTGGGCAGTGGACAACTTGGCAATACATTTTCATCTCATTTCTACAACAAAAAGTATTTTCTAATTCTCTAAAGTTTTCTAAATCTTTAATTATAGTTTTATTTTAAAATTGAGTATTCTAGGATTTACGTAGGGATTGAATTAAAATTTTGTGATTTTGTTGAAATTACTTGTGGTTTTTGTTTTTGTTGTTAAGCTTTTATTTATGTATTGATGCATTTGAAGGTAAGACTCATTATGTCCCCCTAATGACTAGGAGTATCTTTTTATGCTTATTAATACGTAAGTTCCACCCAGTTTCGCTTTCCAATCCTGGATCCCACTTGATCCATGAAAAATACTCATGCAATAATAATATATAGTTTTCTTTTTTCTATAAATTAAAAGAAGAAAAAACGTCACATTCTTTTTATTCTTTGGTTTGGCTCCTGGACATGTATATACTCTATACTTGTATCCTGCGAACAAGTGTACATGGTGACACAAAATCATGGGAATCTGCCTGAATAATTCTGCATGCTTTATTTATTTATTTTTTCTGAGATTTGGAAGCTGTACAAAGTAGAAGGAGAAGAGAAAGCATAACATGATATAGTTGCTTTAGCCTTTAAACGAATGAGGTCATTGCAGCTGAAAACTATATATCGCATACGTGGAGAATCATAGAAGTGTTGCTTTGGGTAGGTTGAGGATAATGTATAAATTCCAAAATTTCGGTGCCTTTTTTAAGTGTAGTAAAAAAGGATTTACTTGCATTACGTGGAACGTTGATAAAATGTATACAAATTTTCGTGGAAAGAACTTTCCAGTTTATCAGAAGATATGATTTAAACAAATTTACCTTTTTCTTTTTTACATTGCTTCCAGTAAATTAGGTGAATTATTATTGGAGATGCACTCAAAGTTTGGTAAGAAAACTATGGGTTGTGATCTTCCACGATTACGATGTTTCAAATTTTCCTTATTAGAAAACACTTACCAAAAAAAGAAAGAAAAATGTTAATTAAAGTGAAAGGTTAGGGTGTTGGTTGAATTGGCACATATCTTTGGTGTGCTACAAATGGCGGAGGTTTATGCTCCTATAATACACGTGTGTGTGAGTTTTCCCCTCATCTTCTTAACTTTGGCAAAAAAACAAAAACAAAAAAGTAAAAATTTGAATAATAATTTTAGATATTTATAAAAATACCCAATTCTAGACATATATTTATAAAAACATCCAGCTACTATTTAAACATAGAATCATACCTACCCAATCGAACCCGGGTCTGTACCGTGGCAGGGTACTATTCTACCACTAGACCACTGGTGCTTTTCTGCGATGTCGGCGTATTATTTTGTTTTAATAAGTGGCTGAAAAATGATTTAAAATTCTTTTTAAAAAGTTACAAATGCACCAGCCGGGAATCGAATCCGGGTCTGTACCGTGGCAGGGTACTATTCTACCACTAGACCACTGGTGCTCTTCTGCAATGTCGGCGTATTATTTTGTTTTAATAAGTGGCTGAAAAATGATTTAAAATTCTTTTCATAAAAAGATGAAAACTTACAAATGCTGCCGGGAATCGAACCCGGTCTGTACCGTGGCAGGGTACTATTCTACCACTAGACCACTGGTGCTGCTTGCATGTCACTGTCAGTATTATGGTATTTAATGTTTGTTTCCCATTTTTTTAGTTATTTTTTTATGAAACGGTTTATTAGTTACTAGAAAACAAGAGCTAGATTTAGCAGTTTCTGAAACCGAGGGAAGATAACAAGAAAGGGTTGAAAGAAGTTATAGATTGGGCAACAAAAGAGGACAATGAGAGTACATAAATGAAGGTTAAGATTAAATAGAGGGTTGGTGGTAATTTGATGTGAGACGATAGGTGATAAGCATAAACAATATTAAGAGTATCTAGAATGAGCTCGTCAAAAGTATGTTATTAGCAAAATAAATAATGATGGAACATTCCACTCTCTTAGTATGGGGGCACAAAACCAACTTATTATTGATCCATTTGTAATTGTTTTCACAATTTCGAATTCTACTCTGTGGTAAAAGAACAATGATGGGTGCTCTAATTAAATCTTAGGGTTCATTTATGTTATTAAAAACACCCTATGATTGAAGGGACTCAGATCAATAATATGGGAACATGGTCCAATCTTCCCTTGCGTTGTGTACCAATTTCTTAATAGCACCTCAATAAAAAGGGAGTTTCTATAATAAGGAGCTAATTTGAGGAGGTTATATAAGGAGGCCCACATTAGCTCATCATGTATTTTGTTTTTGGTTATTGATGGTGAGATTTCACCTCCTCAAATTAGCTCATCATTCTAGTCTCTCCGCAATAAAAAAGTCTTTAATTGGGATGATGGCCCCAAAAGGGATCTTGATAAATTTCAATGGGCCTAATTTCATCTTGACCCATGAAATTCAACATAATCACATTATCCATGAAAGTATTCTCTCTCTCTCCAAATCACCACTGCCTTATCTAAGCGAGACCAAAAGCGTTCAATTTCCTCAATAGCACTGTGAGCGATAGAGAAGCAGAGACATGGCGTCTTTGGCTCAACAATTCACAGGCTTGAGATGCCCGCCACTCTCAACCTCGCGGCTCTCAAAGCCATCAGTCTTTCCAAAGCAAAACAAAATGCCGGGTTTGCTTCCCATAGTCTCAGCTGTGGCCATTTCCAACGCACAGACCAAAGAGCGCCTCAAGCTCAAAGAACTCTTCGAAGATGCCCACGAACGGTGTCGTACTGCCCCCATGGAAGGCGTCTCTTTCAATCTTGACTCTTTTTACTCCGCTCTGGAGAAGTATGACTTCAATTCTGAGATTGGAACTAAGGTCTGTCTTGTAAAGTTTGTTTCTTTTTCTTTTCCTTTGAGTTTAAGTGAAAATGAGTTAATGGGTATGAGCTCAAATAAAGAAATTACATGTCTGTATGTCAAATTTGACACTGGGTCTGTGACTGTGTTATTGGGCTCACATTAAGCATACCCAAAAGAACTCTTTTTTATTTCTCTTCTATCTTTTAAAGTTGTATAAAGTTGTAGAAATGGGCACTAGTTTGTTGGTGGTTATGTAAGTTTATTTATTATATGGATTTGAGATTTTTTTTCACTTAGCCTATAGCTTGGCAACGTGAGTTTGAGTGAGTAACCGTTACTGCATAGTCTTTGTGATTCCATGGAAGATTAATTTGTTAACTTTGTGCATCTGCATTTCTTTTTCTTTATCAGGTAAAGGGTACAGTTTTCAATATAGATAACTACGGAGCATTAGTCGACATTACTGCAAAGTCTTCGGCGTACTTGCCTGTGCAAGAGGCATGCATTCACAAAATAAAGAGTGTAGAAGAAGTAGGCATAGTTCCTGGAGTGAGAGAGGAGTTTGTGATTATTGGTGAAAATGAAGCTGACGATAGCTTGATTTTGAGTTTAAAGTCTATCCAGTATGACCTTGCATGGGAAAGATGTAGACAGCTCCAAGCTGAGGATGTTGTTGTCAAGGGTAAGGTGGGTATCTGCTTGTCTTGGTTCCTTCTCTGGAGTTCTTGTATATTTGAAGCATAAAAATGAAAAAAAAATTGTAGTCTTCCAGACAAATTTCTTCGTCATCTTTGCAGACAAATTCACGTGTTTAACTATTTATTCTTTATATTCTTAGAAAGCTCTGTTAAAATGTATTTATGCAGGTTGTTGGTGCAAACAAAGGTGGAGTGGTGGCTGTGGTGGAAGGCCTTAGAGGTTTTGTTCCTTTCTCACAGATATCAACAGTTAGTTCTTTAACCTGGCTTCTAAACTTCCAAGCGTCTTCTTAGCTTGATATTTACGCTACTTTCTGATTGCATTTTCTTGTATGGTAAAATAATACAGTTGTAACTTGTAAGTAATAATAGCCAAAATGAACAGGCAGTGATTCTCCATTACATTTTTCGCTTCTTTCTCCCGAAATTGTTTTCAATCCTGCATTCAGCCGTCACTAGCGTAGTTCCAAATTTTAATCACTTTTAGCCCTTAATGTTTCAGTATCTGAGTTTGTCACATTTACTTTTGTATATCTTAGAAATCAACGGCAGAAGAGCTTCTTGATAAAGAGATTCCTCTGAAGTTTGTGGAGGTTGATGAAGAACAGTCCAGGCTTGTCCTCAGCAACCGTAAGGCCATGGCAGACAACCAAGCGCAGCTTGGAATTGGATCAGTTGTCCTGGGAACTGTTCAAAGCCTGAAGCCATATGGTGCCTTTATTGACATTGGTGGAATCAACGGCCTACTTCATGTTAGTCAGATCAGTCATGACCGAGTCTCTGATATTGCAACAGTTCTCCAACCTGGTGACACTCTCAAGGTATAGATACTATATCCTAGGCAAGTTATTGGTTGAGAATTTTTTTCCACTCTGTTAAGCATTTCTAAACTGCTACTCTTTGTGTAGGTCATGATATTGAGCCATGACCGTGAGAGAGGCCGTGTAAGTCTTTCTACCAAGAAGTTAGAACCTACTCCTGGAGATATGATTCGCAATCCAAAGCTTGTCTTTGAGAAGGTATTTTCTGGATAATAAACTCCAAAGATCTTTACTAGTTGCACTTACTGGATAGTTAATTCTAGTAGTGAAGGTCGGTCTTGTCTTCTTGTTGTGTTTTTTCCCCCATAGATAGTAATTTCTCGTAGTGAACATGGTCTTATAATCTTGTAGTCTGACAGGACAGGAAAAGCTAAAGTTTTATCATGTGTTTCCCTCTTCTCCTAATATTTAACATAATTGTACACTAGTTAGCTTTCCTGAAACCAGATAAATGACTGTATATATGTTTGTGATTTGTTCCAATAGGCGGAGGAGATGGCGCAGACATTCAGGCAGAGAATTGCTCAAGCAGAAGCTATGGCTCGTGCAGACATGCTCCGTTTCCAGCCTGAGGTACTTGCTGCGTTATTTCCTTATTATAGGTTATATGACTTGATCTGAATATAAAATGGAAAAACGAAGGGTAGATTAGGAAACCAAAATTGGATTGACTTAAATCAGCTTTTCGGACGGATGAAAGGAGCCATCCAATGGGAAAATTTTACGTTTCATTTCAATTGCGTCAAAAAGTGTTTAATCTTGAAAGTTCTCATTTTTATTAACTTAACCATGTGTCTGTCCTTAATTTGCAGAGTGGATTAACCCTCAGCTCTGATGGGATCTTGGGTCCGCTTACTTCAGACTTGCCAGTAGAGGGTTTAGATTTGAGTGATGTTCCCCCGGCTGAGGTGACCGAGTGAGACAAAAGTTCTTCAGCATTTTGGGGTTTTTCCTGCAGAAATTTTCTTGTAGAAATTGTTGTAAAAGCACATACCCCAGTCTGCCTGTAATGCTAATTCAAAATCGCATTGCTTTAACCAGACTGTTTATATTTGTTATTCATTTTGAATATATATGTAGCTTTCAAAATGATTGCAAGTGTGGCGCATAAATCATAATTCTGTACTTATATGGCCGAGCCAAGCAACAAAACTTCTGTATGATTTTTAGGATGTTTATCAACTAAACAGGCTTAGTTCTTTTTCTAGGTATCTACCAGTAAATGATATTGAACAAATGAAATGCGATTTACTTTAACTATGGATCAATCACAATTAACTAAATTCAATTTTTCTTTCATTTGGTCTGATATCATTCAAAAATATGATCCAAGGAGAGGCTCCATTTCTATGGAAACACCCTTGATAATTGATATCAGTCTTTTTCTCTAACACGTAAAAATGCTCTTGCATTCAAGTTGCCTAACAGGATTATGTCGATAGCTGCTTTTTTACAGTAAAGATTATACTAAGTAACATATTGGAGACAGCCTCCAAACAGAGAAAACTAGTGTTGTCAGTCTTTACAAAACTTCACGCAGCACTAAGCTGTCTAGCTTCCAGCTTTGCTGTTGCTCTTCTTGACTTTCTTTTGCTTCTGCTTCAATTGAGTGAGGCCGGCAGATGTTATTTTCACATTGCCAATAATTGCAGCAACCAGCTCAGGATCAGTGCATGCTTTCATCAACTCTTTCTCTCTAATTGTTGCTTCCGTCATGTGACTAAACAAATTCATGGCAGTTTTTGCAGCTACAAAAGATTAGAAAGATAGAGGTCAATGATCAATCTATGCGATAAAAGAAAGCTCTTGAAACTAAAATTCCATACTTAATCCCACGAGTGTTACTATTTGTACCACATTGTTGGCCACCTCTCTAATACAGGTGGGTCCAACATATCTTAGTGGGTCCTACCTCTATTAGAGAGGTGGTCAGCAAAGTTGTCAATGAATGTGGTACAAATAGTATTATTGTATTAGTCCACTCTCTACGAACGGAAAAACTAGTTTATTACTTCCTTTGCCAGAGTTAAGGGAAAAAGAAATTTCCTAGCAATGCCTGTGCCTACTGCCATGGAAAGCATAAATACAAAAAAGCAAGTAGCAAGTGGGATAGTCATTTACCTTTCCCTCTCTTCACAGAGCCAGGAGTTATCTTCACACGATATTTGTAAGATTGGACTGAGCTATAAGGACCACAGACAGGGACCGCATATAACAGAATATCACTGGGCAGTGGATTGCCAGTCAAGTAATCCACATCATTTAATTTCTCTTTTTCTTCTTCACCGATCTCATGAATATCATCCTCCTCAATTGTCACCTTGTCTAGTTCAGAAGCAGATTTATCCAAATCCGGAGGGTCATCTTCAACTCCAACATTTGCATGACTATGTAATGAATCATCTTGATGTTCTTGGCAATCCCGGGACAGATGACCTGGCTTTTTACATCTATAACATATTTTCGGAGCATCCTCAGGACCTGCTAGATTTAAGAGAATTGATGTTATTACCAAAAACTAATAGACTTCCATTAAACACAGTACTAATAAAAATTAACCAGTAAAGCCTTGGAGGAAGTACAGAAGATGATAATCATCACATACAGTTTGAAACAATAATGAACCTTTGAAGATTGAAGATGACATACCAGGTTTCTTATCTTCAGCTGGAGCTGAATTTTCATTTTGAGGCTCTCCATTCTTCTGTACTCTTCCAGCAGACTGAAAATTCACAAACATTGTCATTTAGATCGATGATCAGGTCTTTTGAACAAAAATATGAGGTAACTTCGGAGAATTGAGGGTATAATTCCAAAGGACGTATTTGATTTTCCCACATTCAATATGGAAATTATACTTTTATAGTTATTCATTCATATGGACATATCAGAATAAGAATTCCAAACAACTTGTGCGCCTACAAAGTTACAAATGCATGAGTGGCGAGAGAAAATATGCCAACAGAAAAGGTAGGAAACTCTTATAGATAATCAACTTTAAAGGCATGAAGACTCAAATTGGGAGCTGAGAACAGACAAATTTATAGGCTAGAAAGAATCAAATGGTTATGACGATCAATATAAGGATGGTGCAAGTTACTGTACTCACAGCTAGTAAAGCCATACGGATCCTTCTTTCTTCCTCATCCTGATCAGCATACTTCTCTTTCATCTTCTTGAGTTTACCCTTCTGTCCACGACCTACTTTTCCACCACCTGGCTTCTTATCATGAACTTCCTTTTCAGGCGGACTTGCAGAAACATCGTGTTTCAATTTTTCGTTTTGCAGCTTAGCATGTTCTTCAGAAACACTACTGGTCTGGCCTTTCTTGAGCTTTCTTCTTTCAGCTTTTGAGATATGAGGTTTCTCTCTTACTGCAGCCTTATTCTCTTCAACATTATGTTCCACTACCAAATCAACTGGAGAGGGTTCAACACTATTATTCTTAACGGACATAGCTGCCGATCCAAGCCCAAGAGCTCTATCAATGAGATCCTCAAGTTGTGGGGTGACAGATGCAACACTGTTTACAGCAGCATTAACTACATTTTTCTGATCAGAATCATTTAAGGTCCTGTCTTTCTTGGAAATTTCATGTGAGTCTTTTGCTTTATCAATGGTTGTAGTTAATCCATTCTGAGAGGACATAGCCTCAGATAGGTCTTTCAGATCTGATTGTTGGATGGGTATATCAGGAGTGATTTTTGATTCTTCTGCAAGTTTTTCCTCTGCAACTTCCTTCTCCGACTCAGAATCAGATACCTCTTTTAGAGGCCCACTTTCATCAACATCATTCGTCCCTTCCTCCTCACCTCTTACCCTCCTCTCATTCAGATGTGAACCCAAGGAGCTCTCATCCAACCGGAACAACAACCCAAAGCCCATAATTAGAGGGTGTGGGGGAAGAAAGTTCTTCCTCCCACGAATCATGAAACTCCCAACTGTCAGATACTCCCCTGTAGGAGCAGTTTTACTGACCTGGTGAGGATGAACCCACCAAGCACTAGTGACAATCTTTGAATCCCATGCCTGGCTGTGGCAAACCTATACGAAGCATCAGTAAAACAGTTCAATATTACACATCCAGGTGATATGAAACACTCACAATAACACAGTAAACTAATATGAAAACAAAAGCATTACAGGTCAGACTTACTGTGAAGCATCCAGCTTGGTTTAAAGTAAGTGGAGGCACTGGTTGTTCAGGCCTGTGGTTCTTTATCACCGTACTAGAAGCCCCATGCAACTCTGCGTGGACATACCTGTTACATAACAAAATCAACATCAGAAAGAACATGCTAAGTGTGGCTATAATAAACAAGATGAGCAGAGAAGTGTGTAAACTAAAATTTCATGCAACCAGATTCTTGAAAACGTGACATTGACCAACTAAGAATTCCCATCTCGCATCAACATGACAAGAAATTAAATCATCTGCATTTATGAACAGGATTTCGTTTCTCTTCTCTTGGAGTAGCATGAACAAGAGAAATCATGAAAAGGAAAAATGGAGAGAACATGAAAAGAAGAAAGACCAAAGTCACTGGAAGAAGAAACAATAATTCAGACAAAAAAAATAAAAACAGGAAACAAGAATTATCAACATTGCAACACAGAGGAATTTCTTGAGAAGAGCCAGCCATAGAGAAGATTATGAGACCAAGCAAGGAGATTGTTCCAGTGGCCCAAACGAAGGACATTAAAACTTGTAAAATAAACATAACTAAAAGATGCATATAAGCTACAGGAACAATTTTTTTTACCCCATGGTCATAGATCAGAACAGTCATAAACCACTAAGTGCATAATTTGAACCTATAATTGCTTCAGTGGTAGTTTATGTAGATGAGAATTTGTAAAATAAACATAACTAAAAGATGCATATAAGCTACAGGAACAATTTTTTTTACCCCATGGTCATAGATCAGAACAGTCATAAACCACTAAGTGCATAATTTGAACCTATAATTGCTTCAGTGGTAGTTTATGTAGATGAGAATTTTTTTAAAAACAAATTATTTCAACGTCTAAATTGACTTACAGATCTCCTTTTGACATATAACGCTTGACTATCATCTCATTTTGTTGAGCATCACGTCCACTGATAACCAAATAGTTCTCACTGCTGATAAACCAGTTAAATTTTTCAAACCAGTGAACCTTGCGCATATGTGAAATGGTAGCAACAGCTTTTTCCTGCATATTATTTGAAACAAATGTAATTAAGAACTGGAAAACAATTTATCTTCTAAGAATATATTAGGCAATGGTGACAAATATTTACAGCTAATTGCCGTTCCTCTAGGAATACATATTCATCATATTCTGGTTGTTTTGATGTTGACATATGGCACTCATCACACACACTCACACGTACAGTATTTATGCTCTGATGCTGTATTAGTCTGTCCTACCATTTATGACAGTGCTGTGTTGAAAACTCATATTACATAAATAGACAAAAATATGGGCTTGCTACACCAAGAAGATGAAGCTACCTGTGACAGCTGGAGACGAGTCTTTCTCTCGGCAGCTTTAAATGCTTTTTCATGTGCTGTTACAGTCTTCTCCTGTTTGTTCTCCTGTTTTTTCTTTAGTTCATACCACCGCCGAGCATTGGCATGTGCTGAAAGTGCTAAATCAACTTCCACCTATAAGAGAGAAGAAAGGTAATGGATAAGATACTCATTTCTAGAGAAGATAAAGAAAAAATTGAAGCTTCAGACACCTTATCTGCAGGGAGAGTCTTCTCATCGTCATCCATTTCATCAAGATTGTTGCTCAGCAGTAATGTCATGCAATTCCTTTCAAGCTGAAGCTTGTCAATGATGGCAGCAACAGGGTTTCCAGATTTCTTCTCCTCCTTCACCGTTCTAGCAATATCCTCCCAACTCGTGCCCTTTGCTAGAGCTACACGAACAGCTATTATAGCAGCATCCACATCATCTAGATTATATTCTATCAATTCCGCCATATTAACGCAATGATCAACTTCTTTCCTTAGTATATGAACACGATTTTCCTATATCATAGGATTGAAATAACTGAGATGAAAGATGCCACACATACATAGTACACAGAATGTAAACCAAAAATATATGTTAACATTTGATATTCAAATATATGTTAACATTTGATATTCTCAAACACCCTACCCCACCATCCACCCCTCCCCTCTCTCACCACAAAAGGGGATGGGGCTACGTCGAATTTCAGTTCAACTCAAGTCATAACACACACACACACACACACACACACACTCAAACACCCTACCCCACCATCCACCCCTCCCCTCTCTCTCACCACAAAAGGGGAGGGGGCTACGTCGAATTTCAGTTCAACTCAAGTCAACACACACACACACACACAAAAGCTGCACTCAAATCTGCCTTTGATTTTCAAATAGCACAGCAAAAGAAACAGTGCAAAACCTGATCCATGCGTATTTTGTTGAGCTTCTGGGTGGCAGAGCTCTCTTTCGCCTTTTGCTGTTGTTCTGACCTTTGGCTCTCAATTTTGCTATAAAACTCATCCAAAGAAGCATCAAACGTTTCAAACTCCACATACTCCCTTGATTTGAATTGGTTCAATAATATGGGGCAGAATTCATCATATATCTGCAAAATAAGTCCAGAAATCATTTAAGATACCACACAATGGAAACCTGACTAGGCAGATCTCCTTCAACCAAGGGAAAAAGGGGAAATTACACTCTACTCTAAATCATGTAAAGGTAATATTATCACAGAGAAATCGGTAACCTGGCCAGAACTTCCTGGTTCAGATGGGGGATTACTCTTCCCTGAATTTTTGTTCTGCATCAAAATGTACCCTTCAGGAATTTTATCACCTGATATAACATCATGCAGCCAGTCCTCAAACTTTGCAACAGCTTCGACCAAAAGCTGAATTGTATCATCATCTAACTTGTTCTCGTTACAAAGTTTTGTATTTGGAATGAGGCCAGCATCTAATATAATATGCTCAGAAAGAGCAGGTCCATAGCCTAATGCCTCCCCAAGAACATTCTTCAAGGTGACCTGTTTGGCTTTAGCATCACCAGTATTTTTACTTGACTCGGCAGGCTTCCCACCTTTACGACTACCTTTTTTCTCTTTCGGTGCATCAGACACATTATTTGCACCTTCTTGATCCTTAACAGATTCATTGTTATCAGGTTCCTTAGAAAACGTGAGGGTTTCCTGCAACTTTGCAGCAGTAGTTCGCTCAAAAACTCGACAAATTTCAATTGGATAACGATGGCGTGACATGATCGCAACCCCTTTATCATCATCCCTATTTAAACGAAAATTGACCACCTAATTAATATTTCGACTTAAGAAAAAGAATCAGAAGTTTTTGGGTTTCTCTTACTGAACACAAGTGAGCACAATCAGAAGATAGCAAACATGTTTCTAATCAATATTCAAGTTTTTGAGTGTCTCTAATCAATAATCAATATTACTAAAATGGCATAGGAAATGGATGTTAAACACTAACCTATGCGAGCGCAGAAGAGTCATGACCATAAAATCGGAATCTGCGAGAATAACATTTCCTTGGGCATATAGCTCCAATATGACATAGTAGGCGTTAGCACCCAGCCCAAATTGAAAGAGAACAATCTGAGAAGGAGGCCACACAAAAATCAGAGGAAAAACCCAAAAAGTGCAGAAAGTTAAATTCAACAATGAAAGAAGAACCCAATTGAAAGGGATGTTATAACTCATACCCTATCATATCCAAGCTGCCGCACATCCTCAAGCCTTCTTGTGCGTATATGCTTCCTCAATTTCAGTGTAAACCCAGAGGGAGTATTGCTTTTGTCCCTGCTCAGAAACCAATATGAATTTCAAAACTCCACATTCTTTTTTTGCATTATCTGTAAATTGTAAAAGAACCCAATGAATCATAATCATACCGAACATATGCAGTAGTGTGTAATCTGACGCCACTCTCCATCAACAAAAAGACCTTCTCGCTCTCGCCGGACTCGGTGACACCGCTACTGTTCATAAGCTTCAACATATAGGTCTGCAAATCCAATTCCAAACCACATTCAAAAACCCACATATTAAGAATGTAAATTTCATTTCATGACGGGATATGATTGATTTGCTCGAGGGGCTTAAGAGTAAAGAAGGAGGAGAAGAGAAAGGACCTTTGGAGAGAGATCGTAGACATTGGCACAGCGCATGCCGATGAGCCTCCGCAAGCACTTGACTTCGGCGGCCACATCGGCCGTGTTCATGCGCACCTTCACCATCTTCGTCTTCCTCCTCTCTCTTCGTCTTGGGTGGTCGGCGCGGCGGTATTATTAGATTCCTGTGCAAGGCGAGCTTTGTCTTCTCTTGTTTGCTTTGCTTGCGGCAAACAATCAAACAGGGGGCTTATTTGGCCGTGAGGGATTTATAGACAAATAGGAAAATTAGGTATTAGACATAATTAACTTTAGTAATTTGGATATGAGACATTAGGTATTTTGGTTTGGGTTTTAATACCCAAAAAAGAATAGGTATTTTAGATTAGGCCAAAGAGTAGACCCATATTTGTTGTACCAGCTAAAATTAGACAATTATACCATTTTTATTAAAATATTAGAGTTGGTCACCCTTTTTATCAAATTAGATCTCTCTCTCAGAAGCAACGACTCTCTCTCTCTCTCTCTCAGGAACGACGACCATAGCCTTCACTTGTGGCCGCGACGGAATTCTCAAGCTGCTCATCCCTTCGGCCTTCACCGGTAACTCCAAGGTCTTCTAGCTCAAGATGAAGAGCGATTACGATCGCTATCTTGCTCAGTCTCCAGATCTAGCATCTGCTACTCTTGGTTGGCTTTGTGGTTGTGAATCTGCTACAAGGAAGAAGTATAAATGGTTGAGCAGAAAAAAGAAAACATCAAACATCAAACATAACAGACATATAATATGAGTTTCTCAATGCAGTTTGTGTTTCTGCGATGCAGTTTGTGTTTCTGCAATGCAGTTTGTGTTTCTGCGATGCAGTTTGTGTTTCTGCAATGCAGTTTGTGTTTCTGCGATGCAGAAAACCAAAAGGAAAACGAAAACGGAACCCCAAACTGGAATTTAGATGCAGAAAACCAAAACCAAAACCAAAACCAAAACCAAAACCAAAACGAAACCCCAAATTCGGAATTCTAGATGCAGAAAACCAAAACCAAAACCAAACGAAAACGAAAACGAAACTAAGATCTGAGTTGATTCCTTACACTTTTTCGCCAAAAGTGAGAGTGAAGACTAGGAATCTGAGATGGTCGTCGCCGTTGGCTGAGATTTTCGGGATTTGTGGAACAGTTGAAGAGGTTTTTTGGAGGTGAAGTTGAAAGGTCGCGCGAATGGCTCATTCAATTTCGGTTTCGGTTTATATGTCGTTTCTGTTTCAGTTTTTGGGTTTGATGTCGTTTGTCAAGCTTTGGTTTAAAATTAAATACTGAAAATGGCATATGTTGTAATTTTCATAATTTGTAATGGTATTTTTGTTACATTTTGGTGTTTGGCCTTTTGCTAATTAGACTAAATTGTATTTCTTTCTACTAAATTAGTAAACTATATTATGGTTTAAAACTAAAGCTCCCTAGACAAATTAAGCGAGGTCGTATTGATGGCGCTTTGGCACTTCTTCTTTCCTAGGCACGCGCGTTAAAATACTCTCCAATTTCCGAATCCTCTCTTTCAAGTTGATTGGTGTCATTTCTATCCTCTTATTATGTTTATGTCACACATCATCTGTTAAATTTTCCGTCAAAATTGATCACGTGACCAACATCAGTGCTTTTTTTTTTATTTTTTATAAGTTTTCAGAAGCAACATCAGTGCTTGTTGGGGGAGTGTTAAGATGAGTTTGCCCTTAAGAGTTGGTCACGTGCCTCACTCTTGATCAATTAGGCACGTAACCAATGTACGACATAAGAAAATGAAAATAACGTGGACCCTCTGTTTGGATGGGGGAAAATAACTCAAAATTTAATTGGAAGTTTGAAATTTAAAAGAAGAAATTGATAATTCTCTTATTTGACAACTTAAGCACGGAATTTATTAAATGACAGCATCAAAAAAATCGTAGAAATTGGGGTATCAAATTCTCAAGTTTAATTTCCATTAAAATAGGTGTCATTTCACAATTTCATAGTGTCATTTACAAAATTCGACATATATAAATCCAAACACTGAAATTTTCAATTGCCAGAAATTGAAATGATGGAAATCTAAATTCCGTCATTTTAGAATTTCATGTAATTTTCAATTTCTTCATCCAAACGGAGATCAAATTCATAGAATAATAATGGAAATTATCGGTTTGAAATGGTACTAATCTTGATAATAATATGATTTAAATTTTTTTAAAAAAAGACTACTCTATTAGTGAATCGACTTCTCTCTGTTCAATTTTTTTATTTTTGGTACCAAATTTTAGTTTAGTTTTATCTGATTGGTGACATGTTGATGAGTTGACCAAAAAGACAACGAAGGTAGTGTTTCATTTTAAAAGAATTATAATTTAAGTGGTTAAAAATATTTATCAATGTAGCCAATGATTGAGCTCCTCCGTTAATATTGCTAGTATTAGAAAAAGAAAAGTTGGGTATGGGTTTTTGTAGAGGTCATAATGTAAGTTAACGACAAGCAAAACAAAATGTTTTTTGTTTAAATTTTTTTGAAGGGGTTTTGGTTTGGAACCATAATGGCTCTTTGTATTTATAGATTCAAGGAAGCGCATTCTCAGAGACTCACATGCCAATTTGTGAAAAATGCATATCCCCGATCATGTCTAATTCTACCAAACCTCACTTCTACATGTCCACATCATGTTTTAATTTTAAAAAAACGCAGCAGGAGATGGCAGGTGAAATCTTGATCATGACATCCCTCTTCGAATTGAGTTTCATTCCACAACTTGCTCCCAACTCGTAAAGGTTCCACTGAAATAAATTACTCGTGGAAATGTCACATTCTTTGTCTTGCAAAACATAGTTCCATGGAAAGATGCAGCCATGGCTCTTTTTTCCTAGCTGATGATTATGTAAGGCTTCTCTAAAAGAGGAGGAATTAAAAGCACTGTATCTATATAAATAAGCTGCCCCCTTTTCATTTACATAAATATATAAAAGAGTATTGTTTGAACAATGTTACACTTCTCAAAACGATCACCTATTTATGTTGAGAAAGGCCTTCACATGGCATTCATATGAGGCCCAATTTCTGTATAACTTAACAAAGCTGTTGAACTTTGGCAGACTCACCCCAACATATTTACAAGTCAAATCAGGAGCTTGCCAGAAATAAATATCTACATGCCATTCAGTTCAAGCTTCACTCTGCTTTTGCAGTCCTTGTTTATTTGTGAAGCTCTGATACGATCGTCAACACTTCCAAGCAGGGACATCCAATTAACAATGCATGATGTATACTGTCTGCCCAGAAAATGGTTCACTCCACAGAAGATTGGAGCAAATGATTTTGTACAACTTCAAATGCACGGCTTCCTTCCATCAGCTCAAATCAAAGCCAGCATCTGCACTTATAGCATACATCAATTTGGTTTCCAGTTGCTCTTTACTGCATCAAAAGCATGTCATTGAGAAAGGTTAATGTGGGTGGAAGGAAGAAATTTAAGCATAAGAATACAACTAGAAAAAGAAAACAAAAGATTATTCAATTATAAGAAACAAACAAAAAACAGAGAGAGAGGAACAGCAAACCTCCTATATGGTGGAAGCTTTAGGAGATTCATACAAGTGGCTGCAGTTGGCAATCGGTCAAGAGCTCCTTCAGATGCATTACCACCAGCCCTGTGGAAAGAGGCAGAAAAGGTTAACAAATATAAACTGTAGAGAAGAAATTTGGTAAACCAAACTGAGGTCCTCTGGGAGCACCCTCTTACCTCTGTATGCAAAATAATGGTTCCAAGTATTTGAATCCAAGCAGCGGTCCTCGGGAGCACCCGGTCACAAACCTGGATAAAAGCTGGTGTGGTTAGTATCTCTCCTGATGTTCATTAACTTCAAAGCCAATTAAACACATGAAATTGAAATAGCCAACATAATGTGCTCGAGGGATTTTGAGACATGCTAAAAACTCACTTTAGAAATTTCTTCTGATTTTCCAATGAAAAGCTTTTCAGAACTTCCCAGAACATCTCAATGACATAGTGATCCTGTCCAAACAAATAATGAACTATAAATATGTTGCTGGAACTATAATTATAAGTAAAGAAAAAGAAAAAGAAAAAAAAGGTCCTAATGAGAGCTATAATGTACATTTAGGTAAGATGGCGCCATTAAAATGTGATTAATGATAAGTACAATGGACAAACAAAACAATTTTCCCGCTCATGTTAGTAAAACTAAAAAGTTCAAACCCCAAAAGAAACGAAATCGTAAAATAATAACATTGATGAAACCACAAAACCATGTTTAAGTTTCCCCAAGGCAACTAAGAGCACACGCTGGTCACTCTTTTTCATGACAAAAACAGTTACAGGAACAGAATTGACTGGGCGGTGGAGTTGTGGAAACACCAAAAGAATTTTGGTTCCAATAAGATATGGACATGAAGGCCAAAATGTTCAACCAAATTTGGAAAAGGCGGGGATAATAAAAGCCCAAATAAGACCACGATATTCACTTGTGAAAACATCCACACAAACATTAACTTTATAAGTCTCACCAAGCCACTAATATAAAGAAGCCAAAACCAATGTAAGGGAACTTACACTATGATAGCCACCCACATAGTTAGTGTGCATCCGTAGATCCTCAACATCCAAGCTGTCAAGTGAACCTGATATCAGAAGCTGTAGAAACAAGGTAGGTCAAAAAAAAAGGACACTTAGACAAACTTTGCAAAAACTAAGGACTGTGTCGCATAAATAACTCAACACAATATAGTCCACATTCAGCCTTTATACCAATTTAAAGACAAGAGAACAATCAGGAAACATTCATGGAAGAACGAGTTGAACGATTATACTAATGGAAGAAATGAAAATAATACTTGAAAGAAATGTAAAGTTGTCTCAGTGACCTAAGGAAATCAGAAAGATGAGTTACTGTAATATGAATTCAACTTGAGAGCAAATAAATCTTAAAGCCTTGACAAAAGTTGAAGAAGCAAGAAGATGGAGGTCTAATTATATACAGATGTTCCAACCAGGGATGAATCCAGGATTTCAAAATACACTGGGCTGGATTTCTCTTATAAACAAACTCGACGGTACAAGTGAATTTCATTGATAACAAAAATTATACACCTAATCAGGGGAAAATATTGGGCCGTACCCTCAAAATACATCTAGTACATAAGATATAAACTAGTAAAAAAAAGACAATAATAAATAAACATGCAATGCAAATACATAATACAACTATTTGAGTTGTACCCTTCTAGGCTTCAAAGAGTTGAAATCAGTAATTATTGATTCGTTATAAATACCATCAGCAAATTCTTTTTCAATGTGAAGTATCATACAATCTGCAAGAAACTCATCCTCTATCTTGTTCCGAAGTCGATTTTTGATAAGTCTCATAGAAGAAAATGCACATTCTATTGTTTCTGTAGAAACCGGAAGAGTTAACACTAAACAAATCAATCTATCAATCAAGTCGTAGGTGTGTATTAACCCTGTTTCAAGTAAGTTTTGACTCTGTTTGCTGTGAATGCAAGTACGAAGTGGGCTATCCCTTCTATTTAGCTATATATAATTTTTTTTGGCATGGGCTATAGCCCATACAGCCCATTAGCTGCATTCGTCCCTGGTTCCAACATCGGTTTAAAGGATAACTGTTCAAAGAAATGTTAAATAAAATATATTTTACATCTAGGCCATCAGAGGGACTGCAGGCCATCAGAGCTAGCAGCAAGGAACCACAGATGAAAACTCTACCTTTCACAGTGACCATAAAAATTACAATCAAAGACAGCCTACTGCATCAGATGATGGATTCCTGATAAACATTACCTACCAAGATACTCAACTGCATCTAAAAATCCATTACTGATACAGCCTTTTCCTTCCTAATATAATTTTCATCAGATTGTAACTATGGAATAGATCAAAAATCCAAACTCAGTTTGTAGGCAACTTCGACACAAAATGGAACAATATTGATCTGACACCAGGTTCCACCTATGAGAAACTCTAGCTTGTGCTGAGTATACAACGCATGCACATGCAATATATATCATTGCCATGACCTCTTGTACTCCATAATGCCTACCAGAAGATTTTTTGTTTTTTCTTTAAGAAGAACAATCTTAATGCTCCAATGCGGAGACAGCATAGCAAAGACTGACATACATGATACATGTCTTCACAGTATACTGTAGCTCTCAGTAATAATTTGTAGCATCACTAGAAACTCTTAAATGCAAAATAACATCACAGACGCATATAAAAATGGATGAGAATGACTAAGATTTTTTTAGTTTATTGATCTGATATCAACAGGCAAACAAGAAGAGAGTATAATCATGTGATACTACGTAAACAAAGTGTAATCAACACGGCCTAGAGGTAGACTAATATACCTGAAGTTCATGCTCATTAAACATATCAATCCAATCTTTCTGTATAAGCTGCTGAAACCCCCTTAAGAAATGCGAACTTTGTTGACGTATCTGAAAATGAGAATGGGTTCCAGATGGAAAGTTTAAAGATGGGTTTAATTTTAAGATATGCCGATTAAACATATCGATCCAGTTTTGTTTCGCCAAGTCATATTTGCACAATGAAGATATAGGGAATAAGAATGGTTCAAGATAAAAACTTGCACTACCTGAAAATTCAAACGGTGATTGGCAACAAGATGAATAAAGGTAATGACATTCTCATTAGTGACACGTTGGTTCTTTCCCCCGGAAGCAACTCTTCTTCTGTTTGCTCTCCATATTCATTGTTTACGATGACAAAGTACAGTTCTAATTCCGATATATCACCTTTATAATGCTGCAGATCATAAATTTGGAGAGAAAGGAGAGGGGGAGTGAGCACTCCATAATTAACAAATCATTGCAAGATAATGATATAAAATGAAAAAAACACTTTTAAATCAACAGAAAAACTGTCAATTTAAATGCAGATGATGGTGTCAATAGAAGCACAAGCGTTCAGTACACGCTAAAATATGCCACGAGGCACACAAAGGAAGAAAGAACACATTACCTTCAAGAAAATAAGGTGGCGGTACAATTCTTGGTCCAATGAAGGCAAATCATTTAAATAGTTGTACCTAATCAACAAACAGAAAGAAAATTCCAGTATTAAGAAGATTGTAGTAAAAGATACTAGATAGAATCATGAAGTAGTCTGGTACGTCAGTTAAATATTGCACGCTTACTTTTGTTTTAGTTTGCTCAGAAAGAACGTTGCAAATGGTATATCAACAAGAATCCCCTCAAACATGGCCTGCAAGGAGAAAAACATGTGATACCATGATGAAGCACCATATCGACTAAAACAGTACAGAAATTTGATACCTTTGCTAGAAGTATTCCAAGAAAGTGGAAGAATTGGAGATGTTGTTCATGAATCATTCCCGAACCAGGATTCGGGTAGAGTAAATGATCGGATGTTTCCTGGATATACCAAGCCAAGCAGAAGGCAACAAATAAGCAACATGCACAGAAATACCTAAGTCACAAAGTTATAATTTGTCTAGGTGTGAATATCAAATTTCTGACAGCATAACGCAAAAGATCTGCCATTTTCATTAGTCTGACCATATTGAGTCAGCTTTTGCCAGAATCTCTGCATACATCTCATCGAAGAACTGGACTTTCTACTGTAATTTTCTTATCAGAGAGCTGATTCAAAAGAGGAGAGGGATTCAAACTCTGTCTTGGATGTGTGGGGGTAAATGTTCTCTACCACTGAAGCTACAGGCCCCTAATTCAAACACCTTTTATTGTTTCATGTATGTAACTTTGAGATGTTAAAAATGTAATGTAGCATCTTCTTTTGCAGAATCCAAAGTCGTGGCTTGTAAAAAGTGCCTAAATTTGAATGTGAACATGGTACAGGCTTCGGAAACATAAATGACTAAACAATCTGTAACCTTAAATAGTCCATATTGCACATCAAAGGCTGCTCGAGTAATGTTCTCCATGAAGTCTTTGAAAATCCCACCACCATCAATTCCAGCCTCCTCAACCCCAAATTCATTTACAAACGTTACACGAATCTGCAAGTAAACAGGTAAAGGTGATAAGGTGATTATCCTGGCAACAGATACGAAGGGGAGGGGATATTACAGTTCCTTTCAAGTGCTAGCATCAAGTAAGCAGAAAATCATTTTTCTTAGTTGTGTGAAAGAGGCCACAGAGCCTGTTTGGGAGTATGTCTAAAGAGTCTGTCTAAAATGCTTCTGTAGATACTTCTCCAAATAAAAAGTGCTTTTTTGACCCCAAAAAGCACTTATCTTTTCAGTTAAGCGGTAAAAGATAACTTTTTTGGTTATTTGGAAGCGTTTTCGGTACTGCTAAAAGCACTCCCAAGGCAACCTTCATCTATTAAATGTACAAAAACAAAAATAGACGAATTACCGGTCCTCGAAGATCATCTTCAGACAATGCACTCATTTGATTATAAGCATCTTCCAAGATCCGATCCCGCCGGATTCTGAATCGGTTTCTGGTAAATACAGAATTAGCCCCATGTCTTTGTCTAGCTGCTGCCAATTGTGACTGACAAATTGGTTTAAGAATAAACTAATTAAAAAATCTAAACGATAAGACTTAAGGTACATAAAGATTTCCATCTCTCTTTAAAAATGCCCCAAGAAAGGATTGTACATTTGAAATAAGAAACAAAACTCCGAAAAATACACCGTTGACGACCCAGTCAAACTCCTGTCCCCAATCCCCATTACTCAGTTAGAACATTCCAGACTTCCAGAACCAATTAAATACTTACAGTGAATATTTTAACTCTGCTTGTGAATGGTACGAGGAAGGGAGCTTGCTTCAAAATGTCATTTGCTCGTGTATTTTCCATTCCGGCCTTCGGAATAAAAATAAAGACATTAGAAAACAGTGAAAGTAAGATCTTGGTCCTAGGAATGGGATCCATTACCTGTGAAATAAAGAACTCGTTGACACCATCAGCATGAAAGTCACTGGGGGATGTGAACTCTCGTCTATTGTTCCAATCTTGCAACTACATATGCAACAAATTACCCAAAAAAAAAACAAATGGAGTGTAAAATTTCCTGTTCATTTGTGGACATATACAAAGAGAACCAAAAATCACAAAACCTCTGGTGGAAGGACAACCACAAAATATACTGCTACATGGAAAGTAAACTTTTTTAAAGAACACATACTCAACATCTAAAGCTCGTTCCTACCTGGGATAGGAGTTCAGAGGCTACAATGCTAACCCTGTGTTGAATGAACTCCAAAGGGTGCTTCTTGTTAGAAACAGTGTTGGTGAAAGATTTCAGAGGATTAGTGGGAGCCGTAGGATTCACCCAAAGAAGCTGCCATAGGGCCTGCAGAGAATAGAAAATCCACATAATACAACAATTCAATAAAATTACCAAGTAAAACTCACAAATCAACATAAGTGTAATAGAATTAGCAATCAGTACAGTACTGTATATCCTGTTTGTCATACATAGAGAACAACTAATTACATTCCTACAGTTCACGAATGATCACCATTCTTTTGATCAGTTGACAACAGATATTCAACAAGAATCACCTGTCTGAGTATGATAATTAGGACTCTGATATCCTTCAATGATAGTGGCTTCTCCTGCTCATAGAACTCCTCATTATCAACTATTGTAAGCATGTGCCTGATCCATAAAAAAGGGAGTCATACAATCACAGTTAATCCTATCTCAAGCAGCCACATATTACTCTAGCATCAAAACAGCATACATAAAACAGGAGAAGAGAATGACTAGATACTTCAAACCAATAAAAAATATCTACAAAATTCAAGCAAAATTAAACAGGGACTATTACTTGTATACAGGGCAGAATACTGCCAAAGGTAATAGCCAACCAGGTGCATCTCCTGGTAGCAGATATGCCAACTGCTCAGACAATGACAGCCATTTTTGGTTCTCATGGCACCGTTTCATAAAATTCCAAAGCACCGGAACAAGTTCAGTTCTATAAGCTAGTATAGTCATGATTTTCTCTAGAGGTAAGGTGTTGAAAGTAACATGTAGAAAAGCACAAGCCGCACCAACAGCTGACACCTCTTTATCATCCGGTCCGTGGTGTGAGCCACTGGCAAGTGAAATCCCTCCAAACAAAACATTTGTCTGCTCAAAGAATTAAACAAAATCTTGCTTAGAATTAAGAGGTAAGGACATATTTGCTTAATATAAATGTACTTCAATAGAAAATAGAAATACATAATCCAAGATGGCTTACTAATTGCAGAAGGAAGCGCGGATCGATGGCATCACATATCTGTCGTTCCAAATCATTATTCAAAACTACTTCCATTACATCATCTCCCACAATCATATCATCCTCGCCCATCATGAACTCTGAAAGTCAACATATGTATGTTCTTATGTAATGCAGAATTTGATGTATGTTGCACAAATTAAACAAGCGAACAGAATATACAGAGGGCTTCCATTATTTAAACAAGGGGACCAAAAAAAAAACCCCACTAAAAGGAGAGTAAGAGAGGAATAAACTACAACATGTGGAAGGCATATACCTTCTCTGCTTTCTCTATTTGATGATTTAATTGAAGGAAGGGCCTCCAACAAGAATGTTGCAACACCAGCAAGGTCTACAGCCTGATATTATAAAGAATACAACAAAATGGAGAATCAAAGCCATCAAAGAGGTTGCATTACCAATAAATACACATGCATAAAGTACGCATGTGTGAGAGTGCATAGGAAAATGAGAAAAAAAAAATGAACATTGTCAAAAACCTATCCCTCCTAATAAGTTATTCTTCCAAATTTTTCTTCCTTAATAAATCACAAAGTGCAACTGTCAGTAATATTGCTTGAACCTAAGGATCTCCCTGATTACTGACTACCAAAATTTTAGAATGCACTCCTATAATGGACCTAAATCATAATTTAGCAAAATAACACGTTGCCCATTTCTACTTATGATAGCAGGCCAGTAATTACCATTTCAAATGAGCAGCCAGGCTGAGATAAGGCAACTCCAGAAGATTCTAATATATTTCCAAGAAGGCAGGCATAACCAGGTAGCTCAATTGATGTATCATTGGGAAGTACATGAGCATGATTTTTCACACAGAGTGCCATCTGATGAATGTAATGCTGACTCATCCCCTGTGTTGCAAAAACCTAAACGAAAAAAAGATTACAACAATTGCAGAATAGGAAATATTAAAACAAGAAAAAAGCGCTTCAAAAGACAACTAGATCAACAACAAAAGAAGGTAGGGAGGGATTCTGCAGCACAATGAAATCATACTGAAAGACACCTACAACTCATTAGATGAGAGAACTTCAAAAGAAAAAAATTATCATTGTGGTTTTGAGCACTTATGTCAGCATGTGATGACCGTACGTACCAAGCCCTTCAAATTTACCTCTCCTAAGTATGGGAATAGCTTCCATAGAAAAGGAATCGTAAGAATTTGAGATGAAAAGCTCCAGTGCGGATCGATGTTTGGGCAGGTACATGGCTTCTGACCAATGTGAGGAATTACAGCAGCAAGACTGCGTTCCAATGAAGATACTCTGCCAATGGAAGTATGGATCTTTATACTTTCCTGCACCACAATACTCATAGTTGTAGAAAATATTCCCATTTGTGAATGCCACTAGAGTAAATGACAAATCTCCAGAAACAAGAAAACTAGAATATGTTGGAATAATACATAAACTAGAAAAGATTAAAAATAAACAAACAAATAAATGCGTACAGTTAACTTTCCTACTTTAGTTAATACGAAAGTGGATGGGTGGTAGAAAGCTTCTTGAGGGCTAAGACAAGGTGATCCTTTATCATCTTTCTCATTCACTTTTATACTAGTGACCGAGATGTGACCAAACATGTCTTAATCCAATTAATGCTTTTGTAAAGAGATAGGGGGGTTGGAGGGGTGGCTTTTGGGTAAAAGCCTCTCCTGTTAAAACAAAAGCTATGAAGTATGAACAAATAGCTGGAATCAGATACATACCTTTCCTGTTAAAATAATATCTCTATACAGGGTAAAAGCCTTTCTTTGCAAAAGATAGCTAACTGTCTTACAAGCCCATGGAAGCTTGGGATCTATCAATAAAACTACTGCTTCTAACAGTAAAGTTGTTGACACAGTTGCCTCCTCGGGAGCTGCAAAAAGTTGATCCTTCAATTGATTTCTGTCCAATAAAACACTTAAGTAAGCAACTCAAAAACAATATTAATGTAAATAGCATTGAGACCAACAAAACCAAAGAACTAAGTTCATATTCTACTTATATTGCAAATGACTCCTTTACAAGTCAGCAAATTCTCTGCTATAACATTATACAGTTAAAAGGTATACCATACAATTAGAAAGTGAAAATATATCGTTTATCCCATGACTCCATGTTATATTAGATATGAAAGAGACTTCATCAATGTGCCCAGGAATGAGAATCAATATAATGACTCAATTAGTGATTTTATAAAATAATCAATGAATAAATGAGATGCTTACGAAATAAATGAGCTAAGCATAACAAACCAACACATGAGATTAACAAATAAAGCCAAATTGGTAGTCTAAATCAAAAGAATCAAATGACCAAAAAATTTAAACTGAGTGGACACAACCAACCTGTTTTGATGAACAGCCTTAACACACAGATATGCAAGTTGCTCTACTCTGTAATTTACCAAAGCTTGGTTGGATGAATAATCCATGCCTGCAAAGAGGCTAACAATATCCCCTGTTTCATGATCAGATATTGTCAATAACACCAACAGGTCCTAAGCAGTGTGAAACAAGCAGAACCTCGAGAGGTTCTAACTGGTCTTTATTAAACTCTTAAAACCAAAATTACTATGTAATTGTACCAAAGGTTAAAAAAGGTGCTTTCTTTAGCTATTTCTTGTCAAACTTTGAAACAATTCAACAGGATAAGAACTAAAAGAATAGCATACTTGTAGCCAGCTCCATAATTATCAAATACATCATTTTTTTTTCTCTAAGATCAAATTCATCATGGATCAGGGTTTAATGTGAAGACAGCCTAGTCACGTCCCTTTAAATCACAATCAACTGCACGAAGTCATGGACAGTAAAAGATCCTTAATGGAAGAATTGGCATGTTATCCTTGAGAATTGTTTGGGTAATTGGTGATTTCCAATCTAGAGAATACTGGTTGAAGGTTTCAAGTATGCATTTATCATAACAACCTACCATAAATTAGTTATATCTTTATAAAACTTCTTACTATCTTAAAATTTACAGAACCATTAAACGAACATCTCTAAATAACTTAAAGAACATTAATCAGCAGGGCTAGTACATTCACTGCTAATATATTCATTACTTGGAATTTTGGGGGAGAGGGACGGGTTGCAGGTTTAAGACTTAAAAATACATGAACAAGTAGATATACTGTAATAACCATCCCTGCACTAAAACGAAAGTTCCAGAGAAGAGTCACCCACACCAATTTATTACATGAGGTTTTCCTTTTCAAGAAACAGGATTTATTATGTGAGATATATTAATCAAAAGATTACTTGAAAAGACAGCTTTTGAAAGGGAATAGATTAAAATTACCTGTATCTCTGACAAATTGCTGAAGCAGCCGGCACATCTCCACAAGGATGGAAAAATCACCAACACCTCGAGCATCAAAGAAAAAAAGTAACTGGCGGAGAAACTCTGAATCGGGACCAAAACTAAACCTGAATGCACAGAGACAATTCAAACAAGGTGAAGATGCTTAAAGCAGAGCATTAACTTAATTGCCAACTACCACGACTGAAGAGGAAGTTAACAGATAATAAGGATCCAAATCTTACCTGTCCACATTCTGGCAATGTTTCCCATATGTTCTATTGAACTGCTCTCGCACATTAGAATGTTCAGCCGCTGCTACCTTTCTCCCTCTGAAGCATTTCTGTAGTTAGTAATTAGTCAGCACTTTACAAACCATAGATGTATAGTAATTACATTGCCAATCTAGACAACAGCTTTACCCAGACAGTTGAGTTGGCTATCTCAAATAAAAGGAAATTAAAAAGCACTCATTAGCACCTATCAATGTAAGTGGCATGGTAGAGACATCATTTGTATATGGATATGTGGTAAAGCTGATAACTCCATGCAATGTAGATCTAAATTGTGTAATCATCTGCTAATTCACCTTTTCTTGTGCATCAACAGATTTTATAGCAATACGTAATAATTTCACTAATAGAGCACCAAAAGGAGAGATCATATGTATTACCTTCATGCCATTAAATTTATGCCTTCAAATGTACTTAGCTTTATTGACCAGTCAAAATATAACTTGGACAAACATTATTTTAAATACCGTCCTTGAAGGATTTCCCGTTTTGTCAGAAGGGGAGGACCCAAAATTTAGCACTCATTTATTGGAAAAAAGAAGAAAGTGACAAAAAGGTAGAATAGGAATGGATGAACAGTAATCTTTCTCCTCTACCTACATTAAAATGGGAGGAAGGAAAAGGAAACCACCTTTAAATATTTGATACTATTTCAAGCTGTATGATTTGCTTATGTGCGTTTTTCCTTTCATAGTTTATATTTTTGGAACTCTAGTTTAAGATAATTCTTATGAACATCCTAGTTCTCAAAAGATTAGACATATTATTTAGGATAATGTGTTTGGAAAACGTGCTACAAACTAGAAAACTAATATGAGTTTCTCACATCTAGGCCACGTATAATTCTTCTTTTCAGTAATAAACAATTGAGGAAGAGGGATTTGAACTTGGTATCTTCTCTTTACACGGTAAGTGTAACTAAAAATTGAATTATGCCTCAGACACATGTAAATCGTGCATACATTTTTCATATTATTTTTTAGATGTCTAGGAAGGGTTTACTTCTAGAAATTCCACACATGTTCAACATTTCACTCTTCACATCATCTACTCCAAACATAAGGTTGTAATGATGAAAAAATTTGAGGGTCTGCATAGAGGTCAACTCATGTTAGCTGCATTTCCCCATTAATTCGTGAAGATCAACATAACGGACATTGGGACCCACAAATAGCTGAATCCAGCTACATATTAATCTGAAAAGTACGTCCCGCTCAATCAGGCGTAGTACTTTAGCAGTTAAATGCATTCAGGATCATCTAAAAACAAAGGCTAGATTAACAAACATATCAACGGCACCTATTCTCTTGATCTTCACAAAATCTACTCATATGGCACCGAGAGAATTAAAAGACATGTTCATATCCATAAACTACACAGATTTATAAATTAAAAAAACCTATCATTCAATGCACAAACCATCACCAATAAGGGTACTAAGAAACTCAATTTACTGTATTTTTCAATCGCACCTACACGTATAATGTGGCAACATATTAGGTTAAAACTACTATCAAATTGATGCAATTTTCACCAATTCCACAGAGTCTTAACTTTTTTTGCGCTTAGAAGCTAAATCAAATCGCACAGACAGTGAATGCAGAAGTCCAAACCTGAATTTTAAGTGCAGCCAAGTTTTGCTGCCGTAGCCATAAGCGGCGGTTGCGCTCCAGCCTTGTTTGCTCCAGAAGCTTCTGCCTGTCCCTTTCCTTGGTACTCCGTCCCCCCAAATCAACTCGCTTCCGAGTCGATGAATCGCCCGAGAAGAACATCCTTCCCAATTGACTCCGTCAATTTCAATTTAAGCCCAAGCGACGAGAATTGGGGTGTATAAGGCTAGGTTTAATGCTTGAGATACTCGTTTCAGACTCTGCGAGTGTTTGATCGAATGGAAAAGTGGGCAGAGAAACTAGAAACAGAGAGAATTCGAGGATGTATCGTGAAAAAGGAAGAGGCTTTGTTGTTTGGTTAGCGAGGAAAATAGGAGCGGAAAAGAAAGCTCAAGAGAAGCAGTGAGTGCGTATTGGCTCGCTATTTCCCTTTCCTTTTCTTGGTTGGACTGGAGAATAGACGTCAACTCGGCAAATACAAATAAATTAAATTTTATTTGTGCCGTCAATAAATTCAATTATATATGTCTTTAAGTCAGAAAATAAATGACGAAACATTCAAAATATTAAAAAATGTCTTTGTTTAATGCAAACATTAAGAATTGAAATTATTAATTAGATGAGGATAATATGATAAATTCACACTTTTTCATATTTAAAAAAATTAAAATTAAAATTAAAATAAGATAATAACCTATTTTTATGGAACACAACTACCCATTATCTTTTTTATTTCTAAAATAAATTTTAATTTTTTATAAATAAAAAAAAAAACCTCTTGCAAGTGCGAAAGTGAATGCATAGAAACTAGTTAGAAACAGAAGAAGTTGGACAGAAATATTACAATCGATTTCACACACTACCACTGGTCTATAAATCAATGTCATTTTTCACTAGGCTATATTTCGTTGGCTTCTTCTCATTAGACAATAAGGTTTTAGTTACTTCTAGACTACCCTCAAAATATTACATACATACTTGATTCTATATAGTTGGTCAATGCCCTGTCTTGAAACTTGTTTTTGATGCTTTGTTTCGTGGTTCAATTAAGGAATCTTTGGTTTCTTTTTTAGGCTTGGGTTTTTGGATTGAAAATTTCTAATCACAAATATTTATCTATATATTTACAAGGGTTTATATACTTGTAGTAGGGAGGGAGGAAGCTAAGATTTTCAAATTGTAAGAGCATCTCCAATAGTAGTAGCAAATTAAAATTTATTAATCTATGTGGCAATTCTGAAAAGGTTTGTTTGCTACTTCAAGACTCCAACAGCCTCTTCAACAGCTTTGGAATTTTTTTTTATTATTATTAAAAACAATAGTAATTTTATTTATAACACATAAAAAAGTAGAGAGTAACTGCAATGCTGAATATGAGTACAACATCTCCAATGACCAAACACAAAAATAAATTGGTTTGATCTGGAAAAAATTACGCATGCCAAGAAAACCTAAAACCTCTAATTCGCAGACAAAAGCACCTATATTCAGACCTACAATCCAGATCCACCGCGCAACGGCAGTAATGGCAAATCCTCATCGAAAAGTCGAACACTAAATACAAACATCAGCAAACTCCTATTGAGTTTCTTAGAGTTATTAGACTAAAATAAAGACATTGCACCACATCCTCTCCAGCAAACCAAAGAGACTTGTAGCACCAACCTCTTATTTTGCACTGGCAAAACCCGATCCCACACAAACCGGCAACAATCACTTTTCCAACTCTAAACACTAAAGTGGAGCAAAATCTATGTGAGTGGACCAAAAGCTGCAACAAAATCATGGCGTCTAAGATGGGTTGCAGGACTTGCTTCAAAAACGCCAAGAAAACCAAAAAAAAATAAAAATTTGGGTCGACAACACCACACCGCAGCCATCCCAGGGACAGAAAGACACATCCAAGAACAACAAAAGTTACCAAGGACCTACAACAGAAAACACACAAACAAACAACACAAAATACAAGATATAGATAGATCTGGACAAGAGGACCTAAAATCCAAACGAATCTGGGAGAGAATATGAGAGGGGAAGAAAACTAGGAAAGGAGAAAGGGAGATGAGGAGAGAAAGATGGAAGATGGGGAAGCCACCCACCGCTAGAGTGGGGCATTGGCTGCAGTGCAAGCTCAAGGTTTCACATTCAGAGAGAGTTTAGACAGCTTTGGAATTCTAAAATAGGTGAGCCACATCAAAAAAAACTCTCAGCATATTCAACCTCAATCATTAAAACTGCAACCTATGTCTCTCTCTTCAGAGGATTCTTGCATTTAATTCATATCAATGAATTGAAAAGTAAGTGGGGCCACACAAAATTAGGAATTGAATTCTTGATTTTGGAGGAATTAAATTATTGGGTAGGAAGTGGTATTCTAATTCTTGGAGAACTAACCCATTAGGAATTCATCTTTTTTATCCTCACACAATTTTAAAATTTGTCATTTACGGTAACCCAACAACGAGGACATTTTAGTAATTAGTACCGCTCATATCCCAATTCCATATGATTTAGTAAACAACTTCAATAAGAATTAGGAATCTAACTTCCCTCAGTCTATGGTTTAGTAAACAACTTCAATAGGAATCCGGAATCTAATTATCCTCAATTCAATTACAGATCATTAAACATGCTATAAATGTTTTGAAAAGCCAAAATCAACTTGTCAGTCATGAAGATATAGGAAGGGTTGCATCTTTGATGACTGAGTTTGACAAGTTTGTTGGAGGGAGTTTTATTAATGTGGCTCAACTATTTTAGCATTCCAAAGCTGTTGAAGAGGCTATTGAAGATGCTCTAAGGTTGCATGTTGGAGTTTTAAGTAAGTTTTTTCTTTCTAAGTATATGAGTCTTTCCTTGATTGCTTATGGCTAAGGGCGGACGTTACAGCTAGGCTGGAGTGGGCTCCAGCCTAGGGGAAATTTTTTAATTTTTAAATATGGAAAGGAAATTTTTTTAAATATTAAATATAGTTAAGTTTATTCATACTCCAATAAATATTAGCACACTACACCAAATAAATATAATAAGCTAATAATAGCCCAATTTAAGTAAAGTAAATAATAACTTTATTTAAAATAAGCCAACTCCTGAAGCATATAGGAAATAATAAACAACAATCCAAACCTATATAAATTTGATTAGAAGTAGAACTCACGCTAAGGCTTTACCAACTTGACCTATTCTAATCGTATTGATATTGGGCTACACCCACAGAGAGCAAACATAAAAAAAAATTCTTCTAGCCACCAAAAACGCCATATTTGAACCTTGAGAGCCTAGAGGAAATAGTTCTCATTCTACCAACCTATCTTCAGTGGGTTCTTCAATCTCGGTAAGTTTTTCTCTTTTTTTTTTAAATTTTATTTTATATATTCAATTTCCAATTTTAATTGTTGTTGTTAAGTTTTTATGATTTAGGGTTTGGGTGAAATTTTTTGGAGATTGTTGATATATGTTTTATTTTTGTAACTTGAATTATTAATTAGCATATATGAATTTTGGTGTTTGATATTTCTTGTTAGGATATCATGTCACATGATGATAATAGACCAGCAAAGAGAGGAAAAACTATTTATTCATTCTTTAAAAAAAGTGGTAACGATAATAAGGATACACCTTCTGCGTCTCCTGTTGATACTTCAATTTCTGAGGAACTTTCTGAAAAAATAAAAATATATCTCCTCTAAAATATATATATATATCTCCTCTAAAAAATATATATATATATATCTCCTCTAAAAAAAAAATATTTAGCTTACCCCTATAAAAATTCCTGGGTCCGCCATTGCTTGTGGCTATAATTTTATTGATGCATTGTTTTAAAGGTTACTTGATGTCCGTTTTGCAGACGACGTAAGTTCTTGTTCCAAATTCCATTGTGTATACGCATCAAACTAGCAAATACCTTTTCAATAGGTACAAGGTATGTATGATGACTTAATCAGGATTTGGTAATTCATTTGGGTTAGGTTTTAATGAGTTTCATACATCAATTAAACAAGTTCCCTAGTAACAATAATTTCAAAAGCAATTGAGTAATTTTTCCGTGTGACAACAATCTATTCACTCATATTATATAACACGGGTATATTTAATTTTATAACTTTAAAATATAACCGTGTTGTTTACTCATACTATAGCATGTGACTAGATAATGGCACTATTTCGGATAAAACAAAATTTTATCGTCAGTCTAACATCAAAACACGAAATCAGTTGAAGAAAACTTTTGTTTCCAAGTGAAAATTAACAGATCAATATATCTCTTCCTGGAGGGAAAAAAAAAAACCTCAAATAAGAAATAGTTCAATCCACCTTTGGATTAAATGGGTCTAAAAGACTGTTCATTTGGTCTAAAACTAGCCCAAATGATCTCCACACCATTAAAAGTATATGTTGGACTGAATTAGAATTAAATTTTAAGCCCAGCAGAAACCAGCCCCGTGCAGCCCAAGGAAACGTGCTTCAAATGGTTGTTCCCTAGACCCTACACACAATTGACAATATGAATATACATAGAGACTTTTCAAATCTTAGCCCAGTAAATTCCAAAAGATTTGATTTGGTCTCGAAGTGGTCCAACAAATTGACAGAAGAAAAAAAACACAAAAGAGGGAAGAAGGTCAAATCCATTGACCAACGTGTTCATATTATAAAAGCAGCAGCAGCAGCAGTAGCAGGCAGATTGCTACTTGGCAACTTGCTTCTTCTACAAGAATCAAAGAATCTAAGACTTTGCATGTAAAATATTCAAACATCCATGAAGACCATGGAAATAAATAACACTTCTAAATCATCTTTGCCACAGTAACATACAAATGGGCAAAGTTGGTTATAGACCCACCTTCTTTCTTCCTCCCTCCCTTCAGTGTCAAACTAAGATATTTCTGTAAACCCTAGTTGTTAGGTGTTATTGCATCTTCACATTAGCAATAGATTTAGTGCTTCATTCTAAAACATTGAGCAACAAGAACACCTTATATTTCAGAACCATCTAGAGACTTCATAATTTTTTACTTAAAAAATGCTTGTTGAGCTGATTCACTTGCAAATTCCAAGTTGACATTTTGGTTTGACTTTGCTTTTTCAATTGGGGATGGGGGTTGGTGTGGTAAAAGTAAAACTCTGGCTTTGACTTCCTTTCCTAGCATCCATTGTTTGGATGTAGGTAAAAATAGGTCAGTTGGGGAACTTAGGTTGTCAACTCTGAACTGAAATCATTACTGTTGAAATTGAAATGTTAACTCAGGCCAAAATCCCATTCTGAGGAGAATAGAACTAGGTCATTTTTTTCTTGCAACATTATTTAATTGTGAAACTTCTTTTGTTGACTTTACAAGCAAGCATGTAATTACTATATTTATGTTAATTACAATGAGGTTAGAATAAAATAATAGGGCATCATGAAAGGCTTTGGAATGCGAAGCAGAGTGGCTTTGTAGCATTCACATTTTGGTGGCTTCTGGTTAAGTTAATTCAAAGCTATATTTTTTTATGAATTGTCTGAGGTATGATATGCCAGTTTAATTCCACTGAATGAATCGATGCTGTTGGGCTTTATCCAACTAAATGCCTCTAGCTAGCTAGTACTAAATTACTAATATATATATAGAGGACAAGAAGTATGTGACAAGTTCTTTGCTTTCAACTTTGGAGAGAATGTGAAGCTGAAACTCAAAAATCATGTGCTTAATTAGTGACTTTATCTTTGCCTTTTGTGTTTAATTTACCAAAGGGCTTGGCTTTAAGTCCTTGGCTCCTTGCTCAAGCTTTGCTCTGTTCTTCCTATGCTTTTTAACTTTTTCCCATTCATCTGTCTTTATGCTTATGGAAAAAGAATATATGAATAGTATACCCCAAAAAGAAGGAATATAGCAATATGATTAACCGCAATTTCTCGTATTGTTTAATACAACAAGCACTTCTTCAGTGTGTTTGACGCATTGCATCAGACTCTAATAACAATCACCGGAAACTCATCAGACAACCATTCATCTCGCCTCCTTGCAAGGACAAAATTCAACACAAAAAAGTTATCATTGATCTTTCAACTAAACTATCTATGTGATGAATGAAATTACGTCCATAATTCTCCAAAAACTCATTATTAGTATCATTACAATCATTTGTTCGCTTCATTAATTTGACTTCCCTTATGTGTATGATGGTACCCACATGATTTACCCCTTAAAATGGGTTAAACTTTAATCAATCACAAATGGACTATCTTGGTCTAATTTTTCGACATGACAATGGAGTTTACTAACTTGGCCGTACTAATTTCCTAACATTATTGAAAATGAGAGACTTAGTGGGGATTTGTTAAATAAATCCTTATGAAAGCCAAATGGTAGTTTCTTAGTGGGTAGTGTAAAGCCAAGAAAAAAGAAGCTTAATCATGGAAATAATGGGTAATTAACTAATACTTTTGGGAAGCAACACAAGCTATTGAAAATTTCAAAAAGTAGGGAAAAAAAAAAAAAGATACCTCATAGAGAAGTCGTTTTACAAGGAGGACTTAAGGACTTTGATCGTAAGAGGTGCCATTGAATCTGGTCTAAATTTTCCTTCATTATCTCTAGTCTTATCACATGTGTCTTGACATAAATTCATGGCTCCACATACAAACACATCGCAATCTTCAGCCAATTCTCTTCCCTTTTCTTTTCACTTGCATAGTTACAAAACCATTACCATCAAATTTCATGTCGTCAGTATCCTCGTCATTTTCATCGTCACCATTATTATTCTCATAATTCTATCATAAAACCCTTTCTCTTTTTTGCCTGTTGAAATCTAACCACTGTTCTTGTTGACCATTGTTCATGATTTGTCTCACAGCCTCAAAGATTATACACCATACATGGTATTTGGTAGCTAGCTATTATTTTCAAAGAAGTAGCTAGGTTTTGTACGCATGAGTTTTTGTACGTGCCACGTTATATCAACGTCGCTCATCATGTTCATATTGTATTAGAGACGTTAATATATAACTGGCACATACAATAACACATCGACATATTCCTTATAATCCCTATTTATTACTATCTTCTAACATTAAACTCAAAATCAATCAACGATTAAAAATTATTTCTGTAACACTAATATAACAGGCAATTTGATTAGATGATCTCCTCCTCCTCCTCCTCCTCCTGCAATCACCTTCAAAGGATGTCTTTGTAGCATGAATGAATTGGGTGATTGATGTATATTTAACTTATTAAATGAATGACACACTTTGATTGTACAGGTATGGATCAATCTACCACATGAAAACGTAACTTTGGACGGTGAACTAATCCATATCATCGTATCTCACTATTGGGATTCTCCTCTAGCCCGAAGCTTTTAGCAAAATTGACATCTGTATTGGCCAACTAGCTATAATTTGCATACGTGCACCAATCACAGATTGACACCACTAATACTACAAGTATTGCTTTACGCTTCCCCACAAACATGTGTAAGCATTTGCAATGGGTAGCTTATGTTTAAGTATAGCTAACACGAATCATAAATTAATCAAGCACTGGATGGCCGGCTTGAGTGATCCGTGGCTAAAGATCCATCTTTGTCTTGGTCTTTCCAATGAAAGGTCATGATCAACCCTTAAATGGTTTTTTATTTATTTATTAATGAGTGTCTGTTTGGGGAAAGTCCTTCAAAATGGGCATGATCAAGGATATGTGTCAAAACATGCGTTGGTGACCAAAATAAATAAGAAATCTTACCATCAGTCGTTCACGTGCATCGATTATAATTAACAATTATCGACTACATGCATAAATGATTAACAATAACGATTGTAAACCTCATTATTACTCCTTAACAATATAAACTTCATATCCATCAAGAGTTTAAAATCAACATCAATCCAGACCACTTATAGTAACAACAAATTAAGCTCCGTGACATCGGATCTCCTCCGTCTGCCACCGCCAGTATGAACTCAAAGTAAGAAAGATTGTAAAAAGTTGCACTAAAGCAGCTCAATGGAAGCAATAAACAATCAAATCAAGCATAATGAGTCTTTTTTTTTCTTCTTTTAAATCAATGATTAATAATCTAAGCAAGCTTATGATAGACCGCCTTTTTTTGCCTAGTGTGGCAACAACACGCTTGTCCAAAAATAAAGCGTGTTGTTAATCAGAGGAAAAGCAATCAAGCCATCTAATTATGTTTAGTTTAATTAAAACTCTCTAATTGTAGTTAGAGACCAACATAGTCACGCATACTAACAAAAATAGCAAAGACTCTGGGGAACACGAGAGGACACAACTTTAGTCTTGGAGCCCAAGGATTTCAGTTTTTAACCTTAAAAAAGGGAAGGCGTGCATCTAAGAGATGAGACACTGGTCATCATTCTTTTTTTTTTGTTTTTCTTGGTCTCTTGGCGGCTTCCTCATGCTTTAGCTTCGTTCTACACGTCATAAAGATTAGAACCAATAAGTCCAAAATATATACATATAATTAAGACTTAGTGCTACATTTTCTTTATATGAATTAATATAGCTCGATTACGAGCTTAAGAGGGAGGGATTTCTCACACACAATATCAATGTGTCATAAAGTTTCGAACTTTAAATTATTGGTCTGCAAGGTTATACGCCGTTGGCATTTATATGCTTTTTTTTTTTATGTATTATTAATTCATCTTATGCTTGGAGAGGTCCATTAGCAAACAAAACATTAGTCAGCTTGGTCTCTGACATTAGGACCCTCCTCACACTCTCTCAATTGGCCAAGCCATGCACTAAAATTAATCTAAATCTAAGTAGTCAAATTAGTTCGTTAAATATAGGATATGTCTCACCAGCTCGAAGACCTTTGGAGTTGCAGGCTGACTCAAGGAATCTGGAGAGGCCAAACAATGGGAACGAAAAAAAATAAAGAATTGGCATGAAAATGAGGACATTAATGTTGGGCTATGTAGGGCTGGGGTTGGCATAAAGGCACTGCGAGAGGCAGAGCCATCCATTTGAGCATAAATGTAGGAAAATTGTAAGATCCTAAGGTCAATCTGGGCAGGCCATACATAGTACATAGCCCCTCACCTTCCCCCAAAGTAAACCGTTATCAAGTTCGAGTGGATATTAGTGTATATGATTGGTCTTGTCTTGTGAAGTCTACCATGCGCAAAGTTTAAGTTCAGATTGGATTGATTGGACATATTGCCAAATACAGAGTTACATACCCTGTTCTTTCATGGACTCAAGCTCTATATTTCCGATTTTTCTCATCATACGTATCGTATACGAACAAATTCTACATAGTTATAGCGTGATGATTTCGCATTTCCCTATTAATTAATGTATCGATTAATCGCTCTTACTTTTGTTTTCCACTTAATTTCCTTTTAAAGGATAAAGATCTTATCCAATGCATGAATATAGAGCTCATGCAAAAGTTGAGATTAATTTACAAAGATGGTTGGTGTAGGATTGTAACCTAGTGCTTGTTTGTCTTTACTTTCATAATTAAAAATACATGAAATGAATAAGATGATTCTTTAATTCTACTTTTTTCAATGTCCTAGTTTTTGTTTTGTTATTTTTTCGGGGGTCGTTTGACAATGTTACAAGCGTGCACAACGTAAGATACAATGGATTGGTTCATTTTTTCATGGCATACCTTTTTACCTCTTGAAATTATATTAAATTTAGCATATATGAGCTTAACGGCCTGCTCCCCACTCTCTTCACTAAAGTTTGAATTCCTCTCGTTATAATTTATATTAGTTTAAAGTAAATTATCACTTATATTAAAAAAATATATATATATTATATTCAACTAATTAAATTATATACCCCGTCAAACAATCATTAAAATTTGTATATCTACCTAACACATGTGTATAATGTATACTTGTTGAGAAGAAAAATACATACGCATGCCTCTTGGCCTCAATTCTCAAAGAGGTCAAAACAAGGGTGGGAAGAAAAAAGGGTTCCAAAACTAAGTTTGGGTCAAAGACGCTTCACATATACAGAAGAAAAAAGAGAAACGACTAAAAATTATACAAATTTGTAGATAAAACTGTCAGAGAGGAGAGAAGAAGAAGAACACCGGCCAATAGAAAATGTCAACCAAACCGCATACGCCCTTAAAATCCGGCTTAACTTTTGACAATCAGACCAAGATACTGTAGATGGTGTTCATTCTGTCACTCTCATCATCCATCTCCTTTTTTTTTTTTTCCTTTTTCTGGTCTTTTTATTGATCGATTGGTTTGATTATTGATTGTTGAGCATATGGCTTGGAGGATTGTGAGGGATGAAAACAAAATTGTAAAAAGTTCTGAGAGAAGAATTGAATTGGAGTTAGTTTTGATGATGAGGATTGGGGAGTCCTTTAGAATATTATGCTTTTCTGTGGGAACAGTATAAAGTAGCTTAGAAAGAACGAAATGACACATCTCCCTTTCATGGCTGCATCTCCTTAGTACAAACCTAGACCAGATGCAGCTTTTGAGATGGAGCTTTCCTTGCTTAGTTTTGTATGGGAACCTTTCGTTATTGACATGGATTAAGCCTAATTAATTGAGATTTCGATGTTCGGATGATTTAAATAGAAACTGGTTTTTTTTTTTAGTGGGCTTGACTTAATTAGAAACTTGCCCCAATAATTATTTGGAACTATGGAGAAGGGAAGAAAAGTGTGGTGAAAAAGAAGAGGGAATGAATCAAATTTGTAGACTTCAACCATTTTTTTCAGCTTCCCACCTACTAAGAAATTAACAATTACTGCTTTAAAGGGATAGATTGTCACACATGTTTATGCAAAAAAAAAAAGATTGAAACAAGAGATGAGTTGAGCCAACAAGTTAAAGGTGAATTTTATACGATGAACAGTGCAAGAAAAGTATGTGGCTGGATGGGTCACAATCATGTTTTATACTATTTCAAAGCTGCTGGAAATGGAGGAGTGCATTTAATTGCAAATTCAAAACTGGTGTGAAATGAGTGAAAGAGAAACTAAACTGGAATTTTGCGCCCAAAATTCTGAAATAGACCTGCAATTGCTGATGGTGGGTTCTGTGATGGGAGCGGTTTTTAAGTCCCAGAAGAAAAAAATTTGGTGATGGTGGTGGTGGGACGCGTGTCAAAGATCTAGAGCATGGAGTCCATAGTTTTCTTTTCTTATTCTACTTTTCTCCCTCTGGTTTCCTTTAGGGGAGTAGGAGCTGTGATTCTTTTTTTTTTTTGGTCAATAGGAGCTGTGATTCTTAGAGTCCATAAAAATACCCCCTATAGGCCCCAGCTTTTGAAGAAAAACCCCTTTTCACACTATACTGCTACAGTATGTAGGCCTTTTTATATATGATTAAATTTTGATGATGATACTCAAAACTATTTTTAAACCAAAGGAATAATTCAAGAACAAAATTATTAACCTCTTCACTTTAATAATCTTTGTGTTTGTTGGGGGAAAGGGTCCAAATAGTACTTGTTCTGCACAGTAAAAGATTGTTTTTTTTTACCCTGCCTCTCTCTCAAGTGGAGTGACCCAGATAGTGATTGTGATTTCCACATTGAGTATTTAGTTGTCTAGGAAAAAGTATTGAAGACGTTATCTGATAGTTTTTCTATGATGCGCCTTTCGCTTGGTTAAGGAAAGTTGACACCATGTTTTGGGGATGGCAATTTGGATTATTGGGAAGTTCATTTCTACACTCTTTATCTTTTACAAAGATGTCTTGAACACGTACATATTTAATGATTTATAGCAATTAACATATTACGTGTTTTATTTGCATCAATAATTAATAGTCGTCACTTGAAAACACTCCTCTATCTTTTAATCTAACTTTATAATAAATGCACGTGTATTATACAATAAATAAAATGAACACTAGGGTTGTACAAAATTTTATATAGGGATCAGGTTGTTGAATCAGAATAATGAATAAAATTGTTTTGTTTTCTTCTCTTTTTTATTTATATTGGAGAGGGCAATTTGGATTTGTGGGAAGTTAATTTCTACACTCTTTATCTTTTACAAAGATGTCTTGAATAGTCAGTCACGCACATATTAATGATTTATAGTAATTAACATATTACGTGTTTTATTTGCATCAACAATTATAGTCACTGGCTCGTATGTAGATAACTGTTAAAAGCACTCCTCTATTTTTTAACCTAACTTTATAATAAATACGTTTGTACTATAAAATAAACAAAATGAACACTCGGGTTGTATCAAATTTTTATATAGGGATCAGGTTGTTGAATCAGAATAATGAATAAAATGGTTTTCTTTTCTTCTCTTTTTATTTATATTGGAGAGGGCAATTTGAATTTGTGGGAAGTTCATTACTAAGGGTCTTCAATAGATGATTTATAGCAATTAACATATTACATGTCTCATTTGCATCAATAGTTATAGTCACTTGCTCGTACACGAATAACTGTTCCAAATACATCTCTATCTTTTAACTACCTTATAGTAAATATAAAATAAACAAAATGAACACTAGGGTTACACAAAATTTTATATAAGGCTCGGGGTTGTTGAATCAGAACAATGAATAAAAATGGTTTTCTTTTCTTCTCTTTTTTCTTATATTGGAGAGGCCATAAGGGATGCCATGATTGGTTTTGTAGAATAGAGATATGTTCCTTTCTCACTGCAAAAAGCTAATTGATCAATCGATGTGTGTTTCAATTTTGAGCGTGGATATATATATATATATATATAAACGTATGTCCCTAGCATTGTAGGCCTCATCATATGAATTAAACTATAGGTATTAGGCACTTACACCTTATTCATTGCTATACGTGCTCTGTAGGCCTCCACCATCTCCAATTTTTTTCTCTTTAATTTTACCATATGTAGCAGATTCCTGCATAAAACTCCATTAATTTAATAAAAACGTTATCGAGATATCACTACTAGAAAACCTCATTATAAACCCCCAATACACCCGTCACATATATTCTTATTAGCCCTTTTCCTGGAAGTGTATATTTTGGCCTTAGATCACACCCTCCTAACTGAATCATCACCAGAAGGGGCTAGTCCCACCAAATATATATATATATATAAATTCATGGATGGAAATGGGGTATATGTGATGTTTCATGTCACCCCAATTCCTCTTCCTTTTCTTTATTTATTTATTTATATGTTTTGTTGTATAGCTTTTTCATATTTCGGCTGGTTCCTTTTCTCTGCTTTGCATCCCATGGCCATGGCAATTTGATACTCATTGGTTTAAATTACCCAAAAAAAGAAAAAGAAAGAAAGATACAGTCAATGGTATATAAAAGAAACAAGTGATAGTATTTTATTAGAACAATTAACGATAGGATATACATGTCCCCCTGCTATATATATATATTAGAACAATTAACGATAGGATATATACATGTATATGTGACAATGTGACAACCGTCCTAATAAAAAACTTGAAAACACAGACATGGTTTTCCGACCAAAATGACGATAAAGTTTGAAGAACAGAAAAGATGTCCCCCTGCTATATATAAAAGAGACAAAGCCGGAATTGGGATACAGAGTGAGGAGGAATAATAAAAACCTTAAATTTAGCAAGGTGCATGCATTGCATATATGCATTGGCCCTAGCTAGCACGTGTTGATCATGAAATATTTGCTCCTATTTTTTTTTATATATATCAACATTTCATATAAGACAGAGATTGTGTCCATGGATTACTTTTATAAATATATCGACCAAAGTGCATGTTGTGTGTATCTATGTTTCTGATCATATCATATCATATATTTATATATATATGATCCGATTTTCCTTTTTCTTTCCCTTTTTTTTTCTCTTCAAAAATCCCCCTCCAACTACGCTCCAATTCACAGGTTTGATGGCGTCATAAGACGTATATGTAACTTAAAAGGTTAACATATGGTAAACAGATGGCTAATATTTTACAATGAAACTAAGAAATTGGTAGTTTAAGTAGTGATTACGAGTATCTATTCATATACATTCAGAGTTCTTTGTTCGAATTTTCTTCTTGAGTAAGAAAAAATTGATGGTGAAAATCCACCACCATAACTATTATCATATAACACCATGACAAGGTAGAGAATTAACCTCTAATGGAAGTTAAGGATATATCATATATTTGTGGTGGTGTTTGCTAATATGCAAAAAACACAATAAGAAGATCAAAACTTTGGGAACACAATAGTGTTTCTTTTTAATATGAGGGACGAAAATTTGAACTTACAACATCATCTAATATTGGGAATATATAAAATATACAACTAGATCAAGAGTTAGTTGATTAACGAGCCAATTCTTTAGTAGCAAGAATAAAGATACATTAACTACATTAGACTAAAACCTTCTCAATTAATTAAAAATGGTAAGGAGATTCATGTTTACCATGAACAGAACTGTGTGGCTGACAGTCTAGCCTAGGCGAGCTACAATGGTGATATGGGCATATGCCCTCTTGACTCTGCTCCAGCTTGGATTGGCACCTTATTAGTTGATGACGTGATGGGGGTATCTAAGACCAGTTGGATTTGTTTTGATAATAGTTAGTTTTGTTTGTTGCTGGGCCCGCCCCCCTACTCACCAAAATAAAATAAAATTGATTTTAGAAACATACCCAAAATTCATTTACAACATAACAAATAGGCTTTAAACTTCTTACATATTATAAAACTGTCATATATTTCTTAAAACAAGCTCAACCCGCAAACCTCATTAAAAAATCCAAAACACTCAATAGGACATTAAAGTAATTTCATAATCAAAATTAAATTCAATATGGCTAGCTGTCATTTTTTGGGGTTTTTTTTAGGTGTGTTTATAAAAATTAAATGGTGTAGGGTTTTTTTTTAGGTAAATACCGCGAGGTGTCCCGACACCCGAAAGGTAGGATTAATCCTCGCTTCGGATTCGGTTTGCCCTTGACAACAAAGTGCTTCCAATGAATTTCAAACCCCAGTCATTGAGGCACTAGGTAACTCGTTAGCTGGAGATGAACGACACCACACCTTGTGATTAGTGCTAAAAAAGAGTATACTAGTGAAAATCTCAAAATTGTATTCATTAACAATAATAGCGGTACCGGAATCAAGGAGTACATCTTTTGCGTTTCTTTAATTATCACAAGCGCATTGTCAACTTTCGAGCAACTTTAATCACCAATTTGCAATGATATTTGATGGCCATCTACTGTGCTTTAATTTAAGTGGGATAAGAATTAAATACAAGGAATTAATTAAAGTTTTAGCCTTTTTGCTAGGTAATCGAAGCATTTATTTGGATGAAACCATTAATTATCAGCCTTTTAATTAATCTCTCTTCTATACAATGTAAATGATGTGATTAAAAACAAATTAGTACATGATAATACAAGATTTTATGGTGAATCAAAGCCGACCTATTAGACGTGTGGGGACAGATCTCAGACAATTAAATTGTGCTAAAAGAGTTTATTTTGAAGTTAAAAAGTGTAAAGAAAATAATATTATTTAGAAGAAGATTATATATATAGATAGAAGTCTACCAAGCTACAGTAAAAGATAAAATAAGAGGGCAGAGCAGTCAAATGCTGTACCTTCTTCTCATCACTCATCAGACCGTAGGTTGGGGTTTGTGACTATTTATTAGTAGCCTATACGATTGCTTGCTATTGACCCAACAAAAAAAATAATAATAATACGATTGCTTGCTTTCGACTAGCTACCAGTAGGAAAAAAGGAAAAAAAGGAAAAAAAAAAGAACGTATTCTTTTCTTTAATTGTCAATCCGTGCAAAAAAAAAGAAAAAGAAAATAAATTGTAATTACAACAAATAATTGAGGTACAAGTAATCAATAGGATGTGTATTATTCTAATATTGGTTATTTATTTATGTTTTATACAACTGATATTAGGGACGTAGGAATCGAGCTTAGGATCTCGAATATAAGAGTACGTGTTACGGGGGGTGTATCCAATTCAAACTTTTAATGACTTTTATAGAGTTCAGAAGTTCTGGAGGTATTCAATTTAGACTTTTAAAGAGTATATAAAAGTCTAGTGGTATTCAATTGTGACTTTTAAAAAGTATTTAAAAATTTGGTGGTATCCAGTTATGACTTTTAAAGAGTATTTAAAAGTTTGGTGGTATCCAAAAAGTTAATGATTTTTAAAAGGCTTATTAAATGAATGACTTTTCCATACTTTTAAGACTAATTGTTAAGAGCAAAAGTCTTGCCAATTTACTAGTGACTTTTATGAACTCTATGAAAGTATTTAAGAATTTGTCAACTCTATGAAAGCCACTCACTTAAAAAAAGTCTTTATAAGTATGAATTGGATACACCCCCAAAGTTTCTGAATTAGAAAAGTCTGTTATTTTATTTCTGTTTGGCAATGGGGTTAGATATATAGATCTCAGAGTCTACTATATTTGATGGCAACATACATAGTTAATAGGACCACACAAAAGAAGCATTTTTTATGTGCTTCTCCATATAATCACTTTTAGTGATTTTGGGGAGAAACACATTCTATGTACATCTTTATAAAATCACTTAAAGTGATTATATGGAGAAGTGATTATTGGCCTATATAAAATCACTGTCAATGGATATATGTGCAAGGAGAAGGGACCCCTTCTCTCCCAAAAAAAAAAAAGAAGGAAAAAAAAGAATCCTCCACCCGTAAAGAAAAAGTGAGTTTATTTGTAATTCTTTTGATCATGTGGTCCAAAATTATGCTTTTTTTTCCTTGTGATTCTATAGAGAGAAATTCTGATTTGTGAAGTTTATTACGGCATCTAATTAGCAAGCACAAGATCAATTTAATTTAACTACTTAATTAGAGTATCCTGTTGTTCCAAAAGAATAAGAATAAGAATAGAAGAAAAAAAAACAGAGTATTTAATTAGTACAAAACATTCCATCATCATCACAAATTAGAATTTGGTAAGAAGAAAAAAAAAAGTTACAGATTGGTGCCCTCCTAAAAAAGAAAAAGTCCAAGCATGCTTCGAGAAGGAGAAAACCATTTTCTAAACCCATATATGCACGCACGAATTAACAGAGACGCACACAAACACAGAGAGAGAGAGAGAGAGGTAGAGTCAAAAGGTCAAACTTCAAAGCCTCTTTCTAACTATAATAATTACTTTAACAAGCTTAACTTAAGTGTGTGTGTTAATTACTTTAATTAAACTATAGTTAATTAGAGACTACAAAACAAGTCCCCATTGCGGCTTCGCTCTCCTCTCTCTCTCCTCTCTATATCTCTATCCTCCTATCTCTCTCTCTCTCATCTCACATGCTTAACTTTAATATATTTTCTCAATTTTCAAACCCATCTATACATAATACATCTATAAAAGCAAACCATCTCTCTATCTTTCCCGTACATCCATCCAACTCCCTCTGTCTCTTCCTTCTCTTCCCCTCTCTCTCTAACTCTCTCGTTTTCTCTCTCTAATAATCTCCGAGAGCAACCAAAACAAGCGAAGAAAGCAAGCAAACCTTTTTTGCTTCAATCAACAAGTGTGTCCATTTAGAGGAACTATATATACATATAATATATATATATATAGAGAGAGAGATATATATATATATATATATATAGATAGAGATATGGACGCTGTTAAAGGAGGAGGAAGAGGCTGCAACAACTCCTTATCAGCCTCGGCCACCATTGAAAATGATATTCATGAGGAAGCTGAGGACCAGATGGACCTGAGAAGAGGGCCTTGGACTGTTGAAGAAGACCTTGCTCTCATGAATTACATTGCTAACCACGGCGAAGGTCGCTGGAACTCCCTCGCTCGCTGTGCAGGTAAATTTATTTTCCATGGCTTTTTTCACAACGTGATGATCAATTTGGTCTTATTTTGGGGCACCTTCTTTCTGCCTTTTCTTTGCTTCATTGAGATGGGTTTTTTTTTGCCTTACAATGAGAATTCCGTGTGAAAGAATGAAACATCCACCAGATAATTTGTGAGCTGTGGTTGGAAATCTCTATGCTTCTTCTTTTTCTATTTCTTCCTTATTGGGTCCTATGAAAAGGATTCGATAGAGTGGGAAAAGCTTCACTTTCTCGAAAAAGAAAATTAGTGCGTAAAAATAAAATAAATTTGTGAGCTGAGCATATGCTGGATTGATGATGATGTGAACTGTATCTTCCATGATCATGATGATTGTTCTTTAGCCTTATCCCAGATATTAGAAAGAAACCTATATTTTAGAGAACCCAATTGTCATAAAGTATATATGGGAATGACTGTATGAGCAAATAATAAAGAAAGTACTGGTGTTTGTGCTTAAAGAACTTTATTATTATTAGTTACTTCAAATTATCTTGCTACACAAATATCTAACAAAATTATTGAACTTTTGCAACCAAACCAGGTCTGAAAAGAACTGGAAAAAGCTGCAGATTACGGTGGCTCAACTATCTCCGGCCCGACGTCCGACGGGGCAACATCACCCTTGAAGAGCAGCTTCTGATTCTTGAGCTTCATTCTCGCTGGGGTAACAGGTAATTATAATTATCCAAATTAAACATCATGAATCAGAATCATAAGTCTAATCTATATCTAAATATGGCTTTTCTGCCCTTTATTTGTTGTTTTCTTGAATTAACCCTAAAAAGTAAAGACTAAAAAGCAGCATGTTTGTTTTTGCGGCAATCACAGATGGTCAAAAATTGCACAACACTTGCCAGGAAGGACTGACAATGAGATAAAAAACTATTGGAGGACCCGTGTCCAAAAGCACGCCAAGCAACTCAAATGTGATGTCAACAGCAAGCAGTTCAAGGACACCATGAGGTATCTCTGGATGCCTAGGCTGGTCGAAAGAATTCAAGCCGCCGCAGCCGCCTCTGCCACCACCACTAATTCCTCCATCACCACCGCCACCGCCGCAGGGGCCACCTCTCACCACTTCAACAACAACAACACCTTCCAATCTTCTTCAGGACAAATGTTGTTACAACCAAGTCATCATCACCAATTTGGGGCATCGTCACATTCACATGTCACACCAAGTTACACCCCGGACAACTCTAGTACGGCGGCCTCATCAGACTCTTTCGGGACTCAAGTGTCCCCGGTTTCCGACCTGACGGATTATTACACTCCTACTACTACTGCCGCTACTACTATCTCGGTTAACAATAACCCTACTCCGGATAATTATTTGGTCCAAGCAAATCACCAAGTTGGTAGCTATGACCAGTGTTTCAATCCAGGGTTGGGATTGGAACATTTTCAAGACATGGAGCAACAAGACAATTATCAGTGGGGCGTGGACGGTGGGGACATATCGGACAATTTCTGGAATGTTGAAGACATGTGGTTCTTACAAGAGCAGCTCAGCAACATTTGATGATCGGACGTGTCGAGTTAAGTTAATTACAAATGGGGTTGAAAGTGATATACATTCATTGTAGAGATCAAAACCAACGAAGGAAGTAAAGACGTCCTATTTTCGGAATTAGAAACAAAACCCATGATCAAAAATAGAATTAATATAATATTCTAGATTATTCCATGCTTATAGGATTTGTGAACAAGGACTTAGATCTAATTGTGGATTAATTAATTTTCGGTTTGTGTTTTCTTTCCTTTATTTTTGAGTGAGGAAATTTGTAATTTCAGATTTAATTTAATTTTTTTAATTTTCTTCTCTCTCTCTCTCTCTCTTAGTTTTTTTCTTCTTCTCCCAATCTCATAATTCTTTGAAACTTATGGTATTGAAACTATTCTTTGTCTTTTTCTTCCCTTCAACCAGTGATTGCATTATAGAAGCATGGATATTTTAAAAATATAATATAAAAAAAAAGATGTGCATAATTGGTTCCACCATCTTTACTTACACGTCCTTATTAAACTGTTAATTATATATATGTAATTAATTAAGTTAGTGCAATACTTTTGAAACCCTTGTCCATGGGGCCTGAACCAGGTTCAAGTCCCCTCGAGTTTCTAGATTGCAAAAAAAGGTCATTCGCAATGATTTTCTATACGTGTCCTTGTGGGATTTGTGGACTTGTAACTTAAGCTAGCCATTGAGGACAACTTTCCACAACTTTCAAAAAAAATAATCGAGAGCTTTATCTTGTTCTAAAGCCATCAAGCCCACCCAACCCAAACGTACGTTTCCAAAGCTTCATTTCTTTTTTGTTTACCGTCGTACGGACATGACAAGATGCTTAATTAGAACCCATTTAGCAAGACAAATCACTGATGGTGGGTGACGTGTGCTCATATAATCCAAATCTTTAGATGGGTAATCTTGTGTTTTAGCTTTTTTTCACTTTTTTAGGGTTCTAGAATTAGGATTTGTTTGATATGTTGATTTTAAACTCGTCTTGAGATATAAAAGACTTACTAATGTAGTGAGTTTGAGTAAATGCTCTCCCTAAAAGAAGTCTGCTAGTTTGGAATCCTCTCTCAACAGGAAAAATTTTTATGAGCAAAAAACTCGTCTTGGATAATTTATAAAACGCGTAAATAACACTAATTTGTAATTCCTTTCATTATCGATGAATAATAATTTGTATTGTTTAAAACGAAAAATAAATCGTGATTTGAGGGATAAAAATATGTAGGTCGGCACGTGCAAAGGTGAGAAAAAAGTGGAAATAAAACGTGATGGAATGGTAGACTATAGAGAGAGAGAGAGAGAATGAGAGGGGTATGGCGGCGGGGAATCTTTGTAGGCCGCGTGCCCATAATAGAAGCCACCACAGTGGTCCCAGTGAGGGAAAGGTGTTGAGGAGCTTCCACGTGTAACATATGTAAAGGGCAGGTAGGGTGCTCTTATTGCTTTAGCTAGGCTTCCTGGACAGAAGCACTGACAGCCGTAAGCCTTGAACCTGCCCCTATAAAAATAAGTCCACCGTATGACATATACGTACACATTTCATGTATATCTTTACATCGTCTACTATATCTATACGCTAAGGCCGTGTTTGACATGTAGGATTGGATTGAACTATTTTTTAAAAAAATAAATGAAAATCTAACTATAATTTGATGTGCTGAGACCGAACTTATTAAAAATCTCACATAGACGGATGAAACTAATAACAAAAGGCTTAAACGCGACTTAAATCTAATCCAAACCGAGCTATCAATAAATATACTAAATGCTGGGATTAAGATGGATTGAATGTACAACTGGACTCCACAATCAGAAATGGCGTTGAAGACTTATCTTTCCGCCACGCTGATTTCCGATTTTTCAACTTTTTAATTCAATGCACAGCTTCTATGAGTGGGTCCCGCCGTCTCCTTTTCCTTTCGAGAGTAGACCATCTCCTACATAACGACTTCTCAGTCAAGAAGTGGGACCAATTGTGGCTTGCGTGGCATCTTGACTAAACCTTATCGCGGGGGTGGGTATCAGTTGGCTATCGAATGTATATAATCCACACAAACGAAATATGTACATGTGATTTCATTATACAAAACCTTAGAAACAGATATTCATTTTGATAAAACAAAAACATATCCCGTGTCAGCTCAATTTTTTATGGCAATCACATCTATGATCAACGAATTGTTGGTGTTCCACTAGTGTAATGGTAAGGAGCTTTATCTTCACTTGAACTATAAAGTGTGTGAGAGTTTGCATTCCCCTCCCCCTCCCTAACTATTAGAGCACCTCGACCCCAAAAAGTAAGGGCAATGCACGATTTCGTCACTATTCATGTAAATAGTGGTAACTCTCGCTTTTTTTGTTCCCAACCCAAAGATTTTGCTGTTGCGCGCGGAGCCAATTGCTGAGCCTAGGCCCCCTCCTACCAAGGCAAAAGAGGAGCAGCTGGAAGTGCCCTTACCAATGGTAGTTTGACATGTGTGTAGAAGTTTTCTTTTTGTGTTTTTATATGAATTATTTTTGCACGTGTATCAAATCGTGATTTGGAGGAATGAGGAATCAGTATCCATCTAGTTATAACTAAAGATTAAGCATATTAATCGCTAGGCCTATAGCTTGTAGAATATAGCTGTTAAGCTATCTGATGAAAAGTGGAGTTACGGTATGCTAACTAGGCCAATACTGTGGATGATGAGTTCTGAGTTACGATGGATGCATGACTGTTCGGTACAAGGAAACTTTTATAGGGCGGACTGATCAAAGCTACAAATGCTTTGATTTCAGCAAGTCTTTGAGATTTTGTAGCTTCAGCAACTCAGCAGTCTTCTTCATATGACTGATCAATAAAATAATCAAGCAATCCCAAAAGCTGAGTTAGAAGTTAAATAACTTGAGCCTATAATCTGTACAGTGCCATGCATGCATACACTAGTTTTATCAGTCAGTTAATTAGTTAGCACATAATCTTTTGCTAATAGCCCTCAATGTGTGCATTAACCTCTTGAAAAATAATTGTTTTTAAACACTAATGTTCACGATAATGATAGGAAATTATACCCAAACTATTTCTTACTAGTACAAAATCGTGCGTATACGTAAGAACGATTAAAACTATCTAATTTGGTAAGCTCTAATCTAAAAGACGGGTCGTTTGATACAATTAATCATTTTGTCCTTTGAGATTTAATCAAGACAATAAAGCAGCCATTTTACTTCCTCAATTAGATAACATTTAGGGCCACACATGTTTGCTTATATGAGTTATATACTTTATAATGATAGTAATAATAATCACAGATTCACAGACATAATTTCATAAGTTCCGGAGTCGTGTGCTTAGAGACGAGCCCACATGTATTTCTTTTCGTAGTACTAAAACACTTGGACCACCTCAGGCCCCAATTATATTGCACACATCAATCAATCGACCCCAAAAAAACTGTACATGCCACAAAACACATGCTACCTTGGAGCACTTTTTTCTCTCATTTATTTGCTAACATTAATCTTGAGCTGATTGAGATGTGTCGTCCATTCCCATTCCCATTCTCTTTCCTTTTTAAAATGTCCTCATCGTTGATGATCGATTGCGTGAAGCTTTGTGTTGAAAGCGAGGTTCCTGTATAATCTATGTCTGCTGCTCCAACTTTAGGTTCGTCAAAGGTCCTCAGAGCCACAAATTTTCTCAAGAGATGATGGGATAGATAGCTATTGATTGTGTCATGTATTTCCAGTTAATTTCATGTCTTGAAATGTATAGAAGATCTTTCCTACCCGTAATGTATAAACTGAGTGCTCCTGTTAGGGTTCCACTTTTAAGTTATTATAACAACATTCTATTAGGGTTTAGTATACGTATTTGGAATATTATGTCATTGATTCATTGTGCTTATCCAGTTTGGTTAGGGGGAGTGATTACATTGATGATATAATTAAGGAAGCAAATTTGATTAGGAACTACAAAACTGTTGTGTGACGTTTGTCGTCCAGATTAATTGAGCTGATAAACTTCTTAATCCATTTTGTCCTTATCCTTTCAGTTTTCTAGCATTCTAATTAAGATGAGCTTTCAGTCCGGTGCAACTTTTCAAAAATTATAAATTTATCGGTAAATTTAAGAAAGTTCACCCCATTTAGTAGAAATTATTATAGCCAACCCGCACGACAATTCTTGGTTCCGCCTTTCCTTCTAATTGATTTCTTAGCTACAAGCATTGGGTTGAGATCCTCAATATGGCATTTCCTCAATTGATCTTAATTAACGAGCTATACATTTCAAGCATAAATTGATGATTCTAATTATTTCTTCATGGTCTCAAAGGGACAGAGTTGAATGAAAAGCATGGATATCAACAGCCACCCATACCCATATCCATGTATGGACATGCATATAAGAATGAGATAAAAAGTGTGAAAGTGAAACCATAAAACGTAAAGTTTTGGAATACCAATCAACAATTTACAATCGCACATGAGCACTAAATGACAAATAATTCATTGATAGGGCACCCTCCAACTTCATATACTTGCCGACAGTGGTGGAACCACTCCTAGGCCTGGAGTGGCCTGGCACCCTTTTATTTTTATCTTCTCTATTATATACAACATAAATAATTTGTAATAATTGAAGTTATAGTTCCATCTAAAACAAATTAGACATGACTAAATTATAAATATTTAGATGTAAATATGTAATTGTTGAATACTTAAGTGTTTTATATACTTGTATTTTCTAGTTTGGCCTCCTTAATTTTACAATTCTAGCTCCGGTCCCTGATTAGCCTTATTTGCCTTCTAATATATCTCTTTTAGTTTTATTTTTAAATTTTAAGTATCCTTGTTTTGTTCCAATATAGTGCATTGACTGGTGAAAGCATAACATAATAAAATAAAATAAAAATAAAATGGAGGAGAGGAATTCGAGCTTGTCACTTCTTTCAATATCGAAAAGAGAGATACCAATGCATTACATTACGAGCTAGTCGGTAGAAGCATGAGTACTCTTAATCTTAATTAAGATATATATATATATATATATATAGCATGACGTGAACCCTAATAAGGTTAGATTAAACTATAAGTATAAGGATGGGTCAAAACCCGCGGTACGCTGTGTCGACTAAAACCAGCCACAGATGGCGCCATATATTTGCCAGTCAAGTGGATCGTTGAGGACATGGGAATACAATTTGATTTAAATTTAAACAGCCTACCTTAGTGCCTTGACTGGAATTTCAAGTTTAAAAAATAATTTTTATTAGTCATTCATTTATATATAATTTAACACGTAAAACACGGGAGTCAAGCAGCTGAGTTTGATTAATGATCATCCATCACCACCAATATATATAAATCATATATTTTATGTACGCAATTAGTGGAACCACTTCATATATACGCCATCAATGACGGTGTTCAACATCAAGAACATTCTTCCTTTACTAAAAAAGTAATTAACAAACAATTCTACTTAGAGAGTGGATATTTACTATTTAAATACAAGTTTATCTTAATCACCAACTCCCAGTTTGCTTAGCTTAACCCTTACGAGGGTTAAACTTTAATCTCTCTCTCTCTCTCTCTCTCTCTCTCTCTCTCTCTCTCTCTCTCTCTCTCATGTGCCTCTATAGTGGCAGCAGAGCAAAGCAAGCAGGTTCCATTCTTAAATTAGACGATGCTCCATTCTTAAAATGGGCCCACAATTTGATCTTTCATATGCTTTGTAGGAGCCCAGGTCCACCAAGAAAAAATTAAAATTATGTAATTACTTTAAGCCTTTCAAAGTTTTTAATGTTAGCCAGAAACACTTTAAGAATCAAACAATAGGGTTTTTTTGGAAAGAAGAACAAGAATTTTTTTAGTGCTAACTGCATTCTAGCCATTGGTGGTTAGCCAACTAATGAGTAAGAAAAAGGTAACGAGTGAAGATATGATTAGGTTTTTCCAGGCAGGCCCAATTAGATCAATGCAATGACAACCCAACCCATCTTCGAAGGCGTTAAGCAACATAATGCCTCTTTCACCCCTTTTCCCTTCGTTTGGATGAGGGAAAATTACTCGGAATTTAGCTAAAAGTTGAGAATTTAAGAGGAAAAATTGACAATTTCCTTGTTTGACAACTTAAGCTTGAAATTTATTAAATGATGGGTGGAAAAAATCGTGGAAATTGGGGCATCAAATTCCCTGGGTTTAATTTCTACCAGAAATAGGCGTCATTTCACAATTTTTAGTGTCATTTACAAAAGTCGACATATTTATAAAATCATTGAAATCTTCAATTGCCAAAAATTGAAATGATGAAAATCTAAATTCCGTCATTATAGAATTCTATTAATTTTCAATTCCGTCATTTTATAATTTTAGATTTCTTACGTTTACTCTAAGAGGAGACTGTTGTGAAAGACAAGATCTGGTCTTTGATATCTCAAAATGAGCCTTCACTTGTACCAATATCCATGGTAGTACTATTCAAAGGCTTGCTGGTTTTTAGAAAATATATTTTCTTGGAGTTTCTAAGTCTTTGGTCTTTGAGATAATCTGTATTAATCCAGGTTGCTGGGACTTGTGGAAAAGCTTTACTTGAGGGTGGCAGTGATCACTGCGTGAGCTTGTTCGGAAACTTGGTGAAAGAGTGCTTCCTTTGATCATCCCAATTTTATCCCAAGGGCTGGCCTTAACTTCTCATTTTGGTACTGTTATTCCTGCTTTACTTTCTCCATTTAATTAAGACACCCAAATGATTTCACAAATGACTTAATAAATAGAAATTAATTATTTTATGGACTTAAAAAAAATTCAATTAAAATATAATTACTAATTAAAGTAATTCAAAAAGGTTAAGATATTACTTAATTACATATATTAAATTAAAGAAGTTGACCAAAAAACAAAAGTGAAGAAACTAATTATATATTTTTTAAATCAAAACAAAAAAATAAACAAAAACACCGTAGAGGTCTATGCCAGCGAAATTTCAGGATTAATTTTTTTTATATAAATAGTATAGCCGTGCGGCTATACTATTTCAAAAAAAATTAAAACACGGCTATACTATTTCTAAAAAAAATTAAAAAAATCTAGTATAGCCAGGAGGCTATACTATTTTTAAAGCCGCCGCCGGCTATACTATTTTAAAGCCGTCGCCGGCTATACTGTTTTTAAACGTAAACGGCTATTTAAAAAGAAGACAAAATTGAGGTGGAGGTGGGTGTGGGTGTTGGGAGGAGAATGGGACATATTTGTTTTATTTTATATTCAATTTAAATTGTTTATTTTTAAAAAGAATTAATGTGTTAATAGTTTGTGCATCGAATTGTCCCTCCATAAATAATATAAATTTAAAAAATTGTCAAAAATTAAGAATTGTCCTTCGATTGTTTTCAAATTGAAACCACGAAGACAAAAATGATAAAATTGAAGAGATATTTAGTCATATACCCATTCTTAACACTAAAACTATAAATAAACCCTACACCATTTAAATTTCTACTAACAAACCCAAAAATGACAGCTGACCCTATTTAATTTAATTTTGATGATTTTTTATCACAAAACCTCCATGACATTTGCAAAACTCTCAGGATTGCATCCTTAAAGTTTTTTTGTATCATTCATGGTCTTTAACGTTAATATTAGTGCTCTTAAATAGTCATTCCGTCAAAAAAATTGTTAAATCCAGGGATATAATCATCAAATCAATCCAAAATTAATATATATATATATATATATATGTTTTTAAACGGTCCCTTGGACTCCTCCTTCCCTCCGCTCTCATTTCTTCCCGTATATGTATTGAGATTTTTATTTTTATTTTTCATTCCATCTCTCTCTCTTCTCTTGCACTTCTCCATCTCCAAGTCCACTACCCAAGCTTCTCCCTCCACAACACTCTCTTCCCTGTTGCTTTCATACAAGCAACCCCAAATGCTCCCCACCAAAAACACCTAAAGCCCCAGTCAAAATCCAAACCCCCAACAAACTCTCCAATCCCAGGAAAAAGCCAACAGGCTGGAGAGGAGAGAAGAATAGGAAAGGTCAAAGAGAAGGGAAGATTAGAGGGAGAGAGGCAGAGGAACAACTCCAGGATAAGAAATGGGAGAAGAGAGGAGATGGAAGGAAAAAAAAAAAAAAAGCTTCGAGCCACGCAGATGGGGGAAGAAATGAGAATGGAGGAAGAGGGACGAAGGAGACGGAGAATATATATATATATATTTATAAATTTGGATTGATTTGACGATTATATCCCTAGATTTAACAGTTTTTTTAACATATGAACTATTTAAGAGCACCCATATTAAGGTTAGGGACCATGAGTGATTAAAAAAAACTTTAATGATGCAATTATTAAAGTTCATAAACGTAGAAACGTTTTGTGATAAAAAACCAATTTTAATTATTAAATTACTTTGATTCCCTATTGAGTGTTTTGGGCTTTTTTATGAGGTTTTGGGGTTGAGTTTATTTTAAGAAATCAATGGCAATTTTGTAATTTAAAAGAAGTTAAAAGCTTTTTTGTTATATTGTAAATGAGGTTTGAGTGTATTTCTAAAGTTCATTTCATATGGGGGTTTTTAAAAATAATTTGGGCTTCTATATTTTGTATAATAGTGAATCTCCCTTTTAAACCACAAGGACCTTAGTGATAAAAATGATAAACCACTCGAGACCAAAAGTGATTTTTTGCCCAAAATAGGAATTTTGAGGAACTTATATGTGAAGAACTCAATTAAGATTTCCAAGAAGAAGAAAAAAACTTTAAGTGCTAATGACATGTTTACTAATCCGGAATTGAATTAGTTGGAATTGAATTGAGGAGGAGTTGGATTGAGGAGAATTAGATTCCGGATTCCTAATGAAGTTGTTTACTAAACCATATGGATTGATGGGAGTTAGATTCCGAATTCCTATTGAAGTTGTTTGCTAAACCATATGGAATTGGGGTATGAGTGGTACTAATTACTAAAATGTCCACATTTTTTGCTTAAAGTAGATGACATATTTGGAATTTTGAAAATTGTGTGAGGATATAATGGGAAAAGGATGAATTCCTAATGGGTGAATTCTCAGGAATTAGAATACCACCTCTCATTTCAGTAAAATTGAATTCCTTCAAAATTAAGAATTCAATTCCTAATTTTGTGTGGGCCCCGCTTACTTTTCAATTCCTGATGTGAAGTAAACGCATGAATTCTCCATAGGCGAAATTCGATTCCGGATTAGTAAACATGTCGTAAGTGCATTCTAGGCATTGGGGGTTAGCCAAAGTGATGAGTGAGAATAAGGTAACGGAGGCGGATGTTTGTATGTCAAATGTTTGATTCCCTCCAATACAACAAACAACAAAAAAATCGTTAGTACGAGATATGATTCAGGTTTGGGGTCATGCCTAGAGACCATCTTTAGAACAGACTATGTGTCATCTTCTAATGAAGTGAGAGCCAGGATCCAAGGTTAGTCCCATCTCCGTATAGAGAGATGGTACAAGGCATGCCCAATTGGATTAATTCAATGACAACCCGACCCATCTTTAATGTTAAGCCCAATTTCCTTGGCCCAAATGAAGTTAGATTTAACGTGCTGCGTGCAGGAGGAGGAAGATATCTGGTCAATTTCTGACCAAAAAAAGATATGTGGTCAATACCTCAAACCTCGCACGCGTTTCCGTATAGATTTTTCTCCGTCACTGTTGGGACTCTCGCCTTCTGGCCAATCGCAGATCCCCACGTCGTACAAAAAAAACAAACCTAAAACGCGCGCTTTATTGATTTCCGCACATTTTTTTAAATTCTAAAGACCGAAACACTGTGGGTCCACAACCTACCCCCTCTGATCCATTTCAGAAATGAACATCGGAAAGACACTTTTACCCTTACTTATACATCCCCCTTTGGTCCCTTTTTCGCAATAGATCTATCACGTGCAGGGCTGTTAATGTAGTTAACAGCCACACAAAGTCCATTTTTATATTTCCAACTAACTTCTTTTACCTTTTCCGTGCTTATAAAACCCCCGCCTTCAACACGCTTTCCTCATCTGCAAATTGTTTAGACACTCTCTTTCTCTCACGCATTCATTCAAACTTTTGGCTCAGATCAACTGTAGTAACGGTCTCTTCTGTTTTCCTTTACGTTCAAATTTGAAATCTCTATATAATTTTGTTATAATAATTCTTCTGTATATATATAAACTCAATATTTACTCTGTTTTTCTAATTTTTCTTAGATTAACAGAGCCTGAATATTAGAACAAGTGCAATTTATTTTTAAGAAAAGGAAAGAAAAAAAAAAAAAAGGTGATTAATTCATCAGTGTAATATACATAGAATGAGTAGTAGCAATTGTATTGGAATCTGTACCATGAGGCCATCTGTAGAATTCTCATGGGCTATGGCTCCAGAAGTTCTTCAGTTTTCGGTTCAGCGCAGCCGAAATTGAACGATTTAGTCACTCATAATTTGTCGAAATTACAATCGAGACGTCAAAAACGTAGCTGTAATTCTCAGATTGTAGGGTACATACGTGTAAACTGATCCGAATCGGGAGGGGTTTTAGTGTTTCCGATTTGAATTGGGGTCAGACTAGGGTTTGCAAGACGACTAGTCGTATTGGTAATAGTGGTAGTAGTAGAAGGGGTATTTTAGTCGTCCCAAATGTAGCGTAGGATATTAGGAACCATTCGACCTCGGTGGAAACTCAGGTTAATGGGAAGACCTCCTTCGAAAGTATTTATATTCAAGGTGGGTTGAATGTGAAACCTTTGGTGATAGATAGGATTGAGACAGATCATGGTGATGTAGTCAGAGAAGAAGAGTCTAGGGTAAGAGGTTAATGGCTCAATGTAATGTAAATATAGGTAATTCCAAGGGTTTGAATGACACTCAAAGAATGAAAGAGAGTGTCTGATATTGAAAAGGAGGCCTGGAGCTTGCTTCAGGGATTCAGTTGTTAGTTTATTGTGGCAATCCAGTGGGAACTCTTGCTGCTACTGATCCCGCACAAGACACCGCTCAATTACGATCAGGTCTTCATTTGAAGAGTTTGTCCCATCGGCACTTGCTTTCTTGCTCAATGGAGAAGCTGATATTGTCAAGGATTTTTCTGCTTCACACTTTGCAGTTACAGGTAATGTCATGAATTTTATCAGTTTCACATAATGTTATGTTGTCATTACCTTCACTGGTTTCTGAAATTAATTGGTGGAATTTACATTTCTCATGTGGATCATATGGTTTACAGTTTAAAATTTCTATTTCTAAGTAATATAATACTTTTTATCCACAATTGGAGACGTTAAAAAGAACTTAGTACTATTACACAGTTGATGATGTAGGATCTCTAATAAAACTACAAGAAATGGTGCTTTTTAAAATGTCCGAATTTAATGTTCAACAAAGCATTTAAAAGTACAAAGGTATTTCAGAAAATGGGATCACCAAATGATTCTGGAGTCATTGAAGCCACATATCTGATTTATAGGTATTTCTGTTTTCCTTCAAAGTCGCGATGACAATACTAAGTTATTTGTTGTTGGTGAACTCTACGTTCACACTAGGTCTTCTAAACAACTTTCTGTCATGTTAATATGATAATGCTATAAATTGTTCTTTCTCCCAGAAAAATTCTTGAAACAATGTTAATTCAACTTTGTTGCTAGAGTTATTGATTCTGAGATTTTTTTTCATTGCCCTTGTTTTTCCTTGTATAGGAAATTTTACCAGTTTGTTACTTTAATTGATACCCCTATGGTGATGTAAGAACAGAAATTGGCATGCTGTCAAAATAGTGTTTTGGTAATTTGATTCCCTCACTGAGCATTGGCACATTTTTTTGACATCTCATCTAATTAACTTTGTTTTGGTCTTTTGTTAGAGCTGGGAGAAGACGGTTGACTGCCACAGCCCTGGAAGGGTTATGCTCGGCAAGCTTAAAGTTAGACTATACCTCTTGATGGGATGAATGGAGCATT
>CM031917.1:13360130-13509530 GCA_018703695.1 Prunus fruticosa
CCACGAAGAGCTCAGAGATGGTCCCTGTTTGATGGTACGGACACGACTCTCCAGAGGGTGGGGGTAATAATAATATTTGGGCCAAGCACATTTTGGCTTATTGACTGACTGTTATTTACTTGCCCCTTTTCATTATTTTTCACCCCCTGCGGTCGGCCGGGCAGCCCGGGCAGCCACACGGCGGGCAGAGGTCGCTCTGGGCTGACGTCACCCGCTCCGTTTACATTCTTTCTGGGCCTTGGACCTGTCGCTGTCAGCCCACTGCCAGTCCCCCTCCTTTATAAACACTTGCCATTTCCTCACTTTTTTTTCCACATAAATATTTTCCCTTTCGTCCCCCTCTCTTCATAATCTCTCGATGTGGGAGTTTTTCAACATCTCATCAAAGATGAAAGCCAGACACAAATTTCCACAGCGAGGTATGAAAAAACCCAAACCAAAGCTCGTTTTAGAATGCGCCCTTTTTTCATTTTCAAGTTTCAAACCTACCATTTTCATGTAACAATCTAAAATGTCATCACACGCGTTGATAATTAATATATGTTCTGTGTTTTGTATATATATATTTTTTTCAGGAGGTCTGCTTGAAAGTAGAGGCCGAAATGGAAGCTCTGAAAGCGATCAGAGCTGGAGCTTTGTGATGGTTGATGTGAACTGGCGCTATCCTAGCTGAGCTTTTTCATTCTTTTCTTTTGTTTTTTCGTTTCGTTTTTCGTCGAATTCTTTTCTTTCTTTCTTGACCTTGTAAGACCTTTTCTTGATCTTGTAAGATGTCACGCCGGGTCTGTTGTCTTCGTTTGTTGTTTTGGACCAAGCTCTGTGTGAGAATTCTCTCATGTAGAGCTTGGCCTGCGTTTCTCCTTGTTGCCGCCCAACTCATCTTCTCCTTCCTTGTCTATCCCTCCTGAGCTGTTCCACAATTATTTGATGAAGTTAATTATATGAAGCCCACCATAGCAAATTTCCATCAAACTCAAGGACCTGTATGCAACACACACTATCTCAACTCAAGCTTCGTTCATGCAATTAAATTCGACTTGGGTCAGGGAAATGCTGATTGTGTGTGTGGTCCTCCATGTCATTATATAGAAAAAGAATAATAAAAATGCAAATTACCCTAATAGATATTTATTTATTATTACTTACTGCTACTGGCCTCCTCTCCTCTCTGCTGTTAATATTATTCTGTTAAAGGACCATCAATTCCAATATTGTATTATTTGATGTGCAGAAATATGCTGTTGCAGACAGAGAGAGAGAGAAGAGAGAGAGTGAGAGAGAGAGGCATCAGTTTCGTTGTTTTATATGTTGTTGGCTGAGAAAGTAGGAGAATATATTTTCCCTCAGATCTCTGTAAGAAGAGTTGAACTCGTGACTGCTCTGCTCCAATGTACAAAATATATCTATCCACTGTATTATTATTATTATTCTTATTATTATTGGAGTGTGGAGACCGCCTTCTTCTCCTCCTTCTCTAAAGACTTTTCTGTACCACAGAAAGTTTCTGCTTCATACAAAAGCTGATGGCCCTTTATGTTACTCTCACCCAAATTTAGGGTTGCAGATACTAAAGCAATCTTCGCATTTGGGTTAGGTCAAGCGATTAGGGTTTGATTTCCTCCAATGTAATTATAAAAAAAAAGTTAATAAATTAATATTCAGAAATGCAAATTCAAAAAATAAAAATTTATTGACTGTTGACTGAAGAATATGTTAGAGCACAAATAAGTGCATGTCCTACCAAGGTACAGCTAGAACTAACTAACGCTTAAATCATGACACGTGTTAGGTAAAAAAGTTTTTACCAAGCTGATTGTAACTTTGCATATATTATTGATCAAGATTCCCATGCTAAATTTGGAACATATGTCAGCATCGTATTGAAAATTTTGCGTGCCTTGTAGACCACATAATGGCTTAGGTTGGCAGACCTATTAGTCAATCATTCATGCGCAAGTGTTTGTGCTTTATTTCAATTTCATGTGTCGCGAAAATGATGTTTCTGTAGTTTGTGTTCAACTATGGTTGTTATTTTTGCGCATATTGTGCAATCTTTAGGGTGGAATTTTTAACTTGGTACTTTTCAAACAAATTAGGTTCCTCAATTTCTACATTTTGAGTGGAATAATAGAATAAAAGGTGGGTTGAATAATAATAATAGTAGAAATGAAAACGCATGGCATTTGGCAACTCGTACAAGATTTCCGACACTACTTACTATCTCATGCTTATAGAGAAACTAATCAGGACGCTTAAAAACGATTATATCTGGTTTCAAAATTTACCTTCGAATATTTTCTATGTATTTTGATTTGTTGGTTTAATTTAGGCAACGTTGGTACTAATTGAATTGTTGCCTGCCCTAGTTGTTATTTTATTTTAAATAAATAAATAAATAAATAAATAAATAACTAAATTACAGGTTTTGAGTACTAAAAGGAGGTCAGAAAGAGGGTGGTGGTGACTTGTAGCACAAAATGATGATGTTCACAAGTGGGCATTGAAAAGCTAAATTCCTTTTAACCTTCTCCATGACAACAAAAAATTAAAGTAGCGAGGAGAAGTTGACAGGGAAAATCTCATGATTTCCCTCATATCCCACTATAGCTATTTTGTGTTGGGTATTGCCAGCATTGGCCCCATTTCTTCCATCCCTTTTTCCTGCTTTGGGTGACATGCTAACATGCATGGATGCCTCTTCTTCTCTTTGCTTTAGGCTTGTTTCATTTCATTTTTATCCCTTCTTTTTTATGTTCACTTTTTCCTGTCTCGAATTATTCCTTTGAAGACTAGTGAAAAGGAGGAGGCTGATTGACGTTCTCAATAATGATTTGTACCAAATTTCAGCTCTTTGCTTTGCAATTTCATAAAAAGAGAGTGGTCAACTAACCTGGCTTCAATTCCGTGTGTATCAGTTTTTACCCTGACCTCACTTTCTCGAAAAGTATTTATTATTATTATTATTATTATTTTTACACTACACTGTTTGGTTGATGGTTTCAATGACTAGGCCTGAAAACAAAAAGGCCCAACTCAGCTAAATCAACAAAACTTTGGGCTGGAGTATTAGCATTGCTCATATATATTAGGGGTGACATTTTATACCGAAAAGCTCAAAAATCGCAAAAACCGATCGATACTTTACCGCAATGAAACTGCAATCGCGGTAAACCGAACCGTATTTGCGGTATTTAAAACCGAACCGCATTTGCGGTTGCGGTTGCGGTATTTGATTTTCAAAACTTGCGGTTACCGCAAACCGCGAATATATTTTAAATAATATTGTCTATAATATATTATATTGAATATAATATACTTATATTGTATGTAAAATATATTTCATACAATATTTATTTTCTATTCACACTCATTAATTGTAGTCGTTGATGCGATCAGACCTAAGCCTCACTTCTCTCCTTATGCAATCTCACTCTCTCATCTCAACTCTCTGATTCTCATTCGTCTCTCTCTCTCTCTCTCTCACAGACCCAAATCGAACTCATCTCCTCCTCTCTCTCTATCAATCTAAGTTCTGTCTCTTCTCTCTCAACTCAACCTCCACCACGCTCACTCAACTCAAGCTCTCTCTCTCTCTCTCAAGCTTATTTTTGCGCATGTTATTTATGCTTCTTCTTATAATAAAATGTATTAAACTTATGTTGTTTTATTTGTAGATAGCATTGATGCTCAAACAACACAACGGGGTTCTTCAAATCCACTCACCACCACCAACAGTTAAGTTTGTAACTTTAGTTTGTAATATTGGTGCATTGCATTTTCCTTTTAGTTTGTAACTTTAATTAACTTTAAATTGGATTTTCTTTTGGGTTGTAACTTTAATTCATTTTGCATTGTATTTTCCTTTTCGTTTGTAACTTTAAAGAATTTGGAATTTGAATGCTTGAGAGAGTTTAACTTTAATTGGAATGATTGGAATTGAACTTTAATTTTCTTTAGGTTGTGATACTTGAGAAGTTAGATTTTTATGACATAAAAAGAACTGCGGTTTTAAACCGCTAATTCACGGTTGCGGTAAACCGCAAAATACGGTCCAGTTGCGGTTTCAAAAATCACCATACCGCAAATAGTCGGTCGGTTTGCAATTTGAAAAAAAGTCGCGATTACCGAACCGCAACCACGCCTAATATATATATAGTAGAATTCTATAAGCCCCTTAGATGATAGGAATCGGAAAAATAAAAAAGAACATCATATAATAGGAATAAGAACGACATCGTTTTCAGCGTCCGATGAAACTTCGCCTATTGGTTTTCTATTTATTTGATTGAATTTTTCCCTTTTATGGGTCTGAAAACTTTGTACCACATTATATCATACTTTATGTGAATTATAATTGAATTAACACATGAGTTTGGCTTTGAGTGTCTTGATAGTGTACACGAGCATTGATCGTTGGACACAAATGTACGAGGACTGTCCAAATGTCAGTCACTCCGACACTTGGACTTAGTGGAGTGCCCGTTGCAACACGCATCACACCACCTCCCTCTCCCGCCATGTTCCCGTTACCTCCATTTTATAATATTATTCTCCATTCCTCCCTCCCTCCATCCCTCCTAGGGTTTCCAATTTCCCAATGTCGCAGTCCCCTTTCAACAAGGGAGACCAAGTGGAGGTCACAAGGCCAGGCCATAGCTCCACGGGGCCCTACTACCCAGCCACGGTGCTCCGTCCTGTATATAAGGACAAGGCCCACATGTTGGTCCAGCACCAAACCCTAACCACCCCGAACGCCGACGGCTCAAAACCCCTAACCGAGATTGTCGAATTGCGCAATGCCAGGCCTATGCCGCCCAAAGAGCTCTACCCCTTCTTCAAAGTCGGTGACGACGTCGACGCCTTCAGAGATAAAGGGTGGTCTCGCGGGACTGTCAGGGATATTTTGGAGAATTCCAAGTACTTGGTTGCATTCCAGGGTCAAGAATTTCAGTGTCAGCAGTATAATTTGAGGCTGCATAGAGAGTGGGAAGATGACTCGTGGGTCCCTCATTTTCAACAAGAGGTTTTTTATTTATTTTTATTTTTATTTTTATAAAAAAATTTAAACTTGTTTTCTATGTTCTTGCTTGATGGGTTCTTGTTTTTTTTTTCTTTTCCTGGTGAAACTTTGGTGCTTTTAGTTTTATGTTTGTGCTTCTGGTGCTGGGTTTTAATTTCTTTATGAAAATTTTGAAGTTCACTATGGAATTGATGCGTTTCAAGTCTATTTTAATTTCCTTTTTATATCCGTATGGTGTTTTCTGTTAGATAGAAATGCTATAATAAGAGTGAAGTGACATTTATAATTTGTTATATGTGTATGTAGATTCTTAAGTTTCAATTATTATATTATATATATATTTTCAAGCAAAGATGTCTCAGGCAGGCAACTAAGGAAAATGGTTTGAAATCATAACTCAATTTTAAATTGCACATGTTGTCAGCTGTTATGCTTTGCTCTGTTTCTTGACGTTTGGTGCAACTTTGTAACGTGGCTTATGGTATTTGATTTCTGATAGTGACGCTATGGTAATTCACTGGTTGCTAATGACTGCCATGTGTGTATGGTCTAGTTATACATTTCTGTGTGATCGTTCTTCTATAAATTTCTTGGTTTTGAATGTCTACTCAGTTTGTGAAATCTTGAGCTGCAGAAAACGTCACCGGTGAAGTCCAGAAAGTTGGTATTGAAACTTAAGTGCAGCAAGAGAACATCGGGGGCAAGCTTCGAAAATGGGAGTGTGGTGGAGGTTAGCAGTGATGATGAAGGTTACAAGGGTGCTTGGTACACTGCTAAAATAATTGACCATATAGGAAGCGACAAGTTTCTGGTGGAATACGAGCACCTGGTAACCGATGATGGAACAGAGCTCTTGAGAGAAGAAACATATGCAAGTTATATTAGACCTTGCCCCCCTCGGCTTCCACCAGTTGCTCAGTTCAAGGTGCTCCAGAAAGTCGATGCTTTGTACAATGATGATGGATGGTGGGAGGGTACCATTTCCAAAGTTCTAAGCGGCGCAAAGTATGTTGTCTACTTCACCTCCACGAGTGAGGAATTAGAGTTTAAACATTCAAATTTGAGGCCTCATCAGGACTGGATTAATGGACGATGGATCCATGGTTACATGGTATGACTTAAAGCTGTTTATTGTCCATGTCAAAATCATGAAGCAATGTTTTTGACTTTTGCTTCTTTTGTGTTTGCTTGAGATTATTATAAAATGAGAAAGCATTACTTATGGGAAGCTTTATGAAAAACAAGAAGCTATATTATTGAGGATCTATAATTAATTGCTGCGTATTTTTGTTTGGTGCAGGTCAATAAATATGGATATGATCACAAAAGGAAATAGATAAATAAGCAGAGGAGGCATCTCGACTATGCACTATGTTGCTTTTTCCAATATGTTAATTGTGGGAGTCAAATTCCTCCCTCCTTCGTCTTCTCCGCCTCTCTTTTTCCCTGCAAAACGAATAGCAATAAGAGGACCACACCCGGGGGGTGTTGGCCAAAGGCCCTCCGATGCCTAAATTAGTTCAATTGATTTAGGGCAAAAAACCAATAGCTAAATAGGGTACGGAGTTTATATGTGTTTTTGGGATAAAGCAGGTGGCCGGAGCCTTATGTAAAAGAGGGAGAGAAAGGAGGTGGCTAAGGTTTCTCAGAGATAATTTCTGGTAGAGTTTCAGGAGGAGTTTAGACGTACCTCAACCTTTGTATGTGGCCATCCTTTTATAGAGGTCTCGGAAGTTAGGGTTTCAGAGGAATAATTCCGTAGATGGAAGGGAATTATTCCTCCCAAATTTGGCGAGATTTCACTAATTAGGGATTTGATTTATTTGATTTAAATCAAATCCCTAATCAGGATAGCAATCAAATCAATACCTAATTTAATTATGTAACTCCTCCATTAATTGAGAATATTCGTAGGAATCAAATCAATCATCAACCTAATCAGGTAATATCCGATTTAATTAGATAATCCCTAATTAAATCGAACAATTCCCAATTAGGTCAAATAATCCCCAAATGGAAGGAATTATTTGACCTAGGGTTAAAGATTAATTCGGTTCCCACATTAATAATGTATAAAGTAGGTTTAGGGCCAGGAACAACTGTTGTATGAGGATATTCTGGAGAGTACGTTATGCCACACTGAATTTATTAAATTTAATGGTCTCTTCACTCTTCTTCACATCGCAAACTTAACTTCTCTACTTTCTAGCTTGAGAGAGATCTTGTAGAATTTGTACTGCTTGTCGAAGAGAGGAGTCGCCGTGCATCCCAAGGTAAGTCGAGCACATATGTTTCTTTTTCTTCATCTTTTCTTCTTTTTGCTTCGAGGATCAACTAGGGGAAGCCCGGCTAGTCGTCGTGACAGGCGATGGCCGGGTAATGGGCCGCAGCCGTGGTCCAGGAGGTACGCGCAGGTGGACCATCTCCTGCTTGTCGTCGAGGTCTCGGGCTGAAGCATGCTTGGCCTCATACGTTGCAGGACTCGTTGCTGGGCAAGTATCGGGAGGAAGTTGGTGGTCTGTCCCCTGCCCAGGATGTTGGAGAGATGGAAGCAGAATGGTTCAGACTCTGATGATCTGCCCAAAGGAAGGCTGATGTCAAGTCTTCAAGAAATGGAGTTGCGACTTCGCATGCGAATGATGTGTCTCCGTTGAGGAAGAAGCCAAAGTCCCATTCTGCGAGAAGACTCAAGTGTGGTTTGTTCCATCGTCATCCTGCCAGGGTCCAACATCTTGTCGACGCGGATAGAAGGAAGGTTGGTGAAAATCATGATCTGCTTCGTGAGGCAACCCGTGCCTGATCCAGTCATGCGGAGCGTCAAAAGATGCCGATATTCCTCCTCAAAGTTCGAGTCGTCTGCATCAGTCAAAAGATTGAGGTCGAAGCGGGAGGTCTGCTCATGACCCAGTTGTTGAGACACGGGCCGTCAAGTGCGGAGTTGATTCTGCCTCATTGACTCCTTTGCAGGCGAGGTTGGCGGAGGCTAAGTAGATGAGAGAACGTCTCCGCCGGGCAAAGGGTTCTCTTTCAGCGTCGGCGGTTGATCCCAAGGTGAATAAGTCCAGCCCTGTAAGAGATGTATGCGTGTCTAATCTGCTCAAGACGAACTTCTTATCAAACCCATCCTCCTCCCTGAGTTGGTCGATCATCTGGGTCAGGCCGGTGATCTTGGCACATTTTCGAGTCTTTCCTTGGAAAATAAAAGGGAAGTGTCACTTCACTTGCTTCAAAAGGGACTGGTTTTTACCCTGAGACTATCCTCGGAACTCATCTGGAGGAGAAGAAGAATGTTGAACTGGCCAGTAAGCCTTCTGCCGAGTAGGTCCGTTATGAGAAGAAGACGTCTGATCTGAGGGCAATGATATGAGAGCTGAAAAGCTCCTTTGCTGAGAAGGTTTCCGATCTCAACTCTTTCACCCTGATTTGGCTAGTCGAAAAGATGTCTTCTTCCGTCTTGAGTGCAGGAATGCTGACATCTCCCATAGCTATGATAAGCTCCTGGCTAGGTTTCGTGCTCACCACAAGTCTGAAGCCACCGTAGACGCGTACAAGTTGGGCTACCTGCACTGTGCGGATGGGGCTGCTCCTCTTTATGCAATTGAAGATGTAGACATCGAGACGCTCTCCCTGACTTGTTCCGTGTGCAGGGAGGACTGAAGAGCAGGGTAGTTGGAGCGGATGCGGTTGAGGAGGGTGAGATGATGGCAGGTGTCGCGGAGCAAGCAGGCGAAGCTGAAGGCATGGCTCGTGGGGCGGGTGGAGAGGAGACTGGAGATCAAGGGCCTCCTGCGGCGTTTCGGAGTAGATGAAGTCTCCTTTACTTATTTTCAGCATTTGTAGTCTGCTTTCTTGTTTAGAATAATTGGTCTTATTCGACCATCTCCCTTTTGTTGAACTTGGCCGGTTGGTCAGACCTGCTATGGAAATTTCAGTTATTTTTCAACTTCAATTTGCATGTTGGCTTGTGAACCGTCTGAGTAACCAGCCTGTACTTTGATTGCGCATCTTCTTTTGGAGATTCACAACTGCCAGGGTCCCCCCTGAGGGACTCCGGGCGTGGTCTGCATATGATGTAGGTAAATTCCTGGCTAACCCTGCGTCTCCCGAAGGACGCTTCTTATGGGCTGCGTCTCCCGAAGGACGCTTTGGTCGCAGCCCCTGCGTCTCCCGAAGGACGCGTTCTTATGGGAGACTGTGTGACTACCCCTGCCTCCCTTAGGAAACGGATAGGAACCCTGGATACCTCCCTTAGGAAATTCCTGGCGCACCCTGCGTCTCCCGAAGGACGCTTTGGTCGTCGCCCTGCGTCTCCCGAAGGACGCGCTCATGGGCGACTTATGTGTAGGCAGATGAGACATTCTGGAATGAGATGATGACTGTGGGCGGCCAACGGGCAGATGATGTTTCTCTAGATGAATCGTTCCACATCGGCTTCTTCAGTAGAGGATAAAGCTTCGGCCTCGATCCATTTAGTAAAGTAGTCGGTGGTGACGATCATCATGCCCTTTTTGGCAGGCGCGGTGGCAGGAGGACCCACTAGGTCAACGACCCATTGCATGAATGGCCATGGACTGTTTTGTGGATGGTAGACTTCGGAGGCAAGTTAGGAATTGGCTTGTATCGCTGGCAGCGATCACATTTCTTGACATATTCAGCGGAGTCGTGGCGCATGGTAGGCCAGAAGTAGCCTATGTTTAGAGCCTTCTGGGCGAGTGATCTGCCCCCCGAGTGGTTGCCACACTCGCCGTCGTGAATTTAGCAAAGGACCTCGAGCGTTTGAGGGTACTTTATGCGGGTAAGATGGAGGGAGTATGATTCTCGGACGAGCTTGTTGTTGTGCATGTAGTATCTCGCGGCTTTCTGCTGGACTTTTCTAGCTTCGGACTTGTCCGTTGGTAGATTTCCATTCATCAAGTAGTCGATGATGGGGTGTTGCCAGCTGGGGTCCTCGTCAATCTGCATTGCTTCGATTAGCTCCATTTCTTCAATGCTTGGTCGGTCTAGGTGTTCAACCGGATGGAGCGCCTGAATTGGGTATCCAGCGCGGACCCTAGGCTTGCCAGGGCATCGGCGTGTGTGGTCTCTGCTCGAGGCACTTGTTGGATGGTGAAGGTAGGAAACGCCTTTAATAGTTCTTGGACTTTGTCAAGGTACAAAATCATCCTTGGGTGCTTCGCCATGTATTCACCTGATGCTTGATTTGTGATCAATGAGAACCTGAGTAGATGGCTAGCTTCTTTATCGCTAGCTTCTTTATCGCCTTGCTTCGTTGTTCGAGGCCTGGAAACCAAGTGTGATGGCTTGCTCCAACAGGGTTCCATCCGGAGTGATAATGACGACACCTGCTCCTGCTCCTTTTTGGTTCCACGCTCCGTCTACGCGCAACTGCCACATGTCTATGGGTTGGTAGTGTTCCCTCGGAGGTGCCGTCCGCCTCTTGAACTTTCCTTTGATCAGTTTCTCTTCTTCGGCTCGATGAGGTGGATTCTGCCACGAAGTCTGCTAAAGCCTGGGCTTTTATCGCAGTTTTGGCCGGGAGAGAAGATCATCCTGGCTTAGCTCTATAGCCCACTTCATGAGTCGCTGAGAAGCGTCAGGGCTGTGAAGTATTGATCTCAAAGGAAATTCGGTCATGACGATGACTCGATGAGCTTGGTAGTAGGGTCCAGGCTTCTCGCGAAAACTACAAGGGCCAAAATGAGCTTTTCCAATTTCGGGAGCGAGTCTCTGCATCGAGGAGAGCTTTTGACGTGTAAGATCCGGATGTTGGGCCCCTAGTTCTTCTCGGATGAGAGCTGAGCTAACGGCCGAGTTGGACACTGCCAGGTACACGAACAAATCCTCGCCTGGGACCGGCTTTGAGAGCAGGAGGTTCCTCTCGATGATGAAAGAAGTTTTCGCCTTGTCGTCCTCGTGCATCAGGATTTGATTATAGCCGGAGTAGGCGTCCATGAAGCTGAGACGCTGATTCCGGAGGTTGAATCCACGAGTTGGTCGATTCGGCAACGGGAAGTTGTCTTTAGGACATGCCTTGTTGAGGTCAGTGTAGTCGACGCAAGACTCTCCATTTGCCTTTTTCTTGTTTCGCCACCAGGAACAACGTTGGCCAGCCACTCGAGTAGGAGACCTCTTCAATGCTGCTAGAAGTTTGTCGATCTCGGCTTCAATGATTGCGACCCGCTTTGGGGAGAAGTTACGTCTCTTCTGTGCCACTGGCTTGCTAGCAGGGTTGACGTGGAGTCGATGGCAGATGATGTTTAGGTCGATGCTTGGCATGTCTGACGTGACCATGCGAACATGTCCTTGTTGTTCTGGAGGAAGGTGGTCAGCTCCTCATTCTCGTCTGGGCCTAGGCGCGAGCCGATCCGCGCTTTTTGTCTGGCTGGTCAGGATCCAAGGGTATTAGCTCGACGTCCTCTTCGGGTTTCCATCCTTCTTCAGGAGAGACCTCCGGACGAATTTCCTCTACTTGGTCCTGATGCTTTGTGGGCTTGCTTTTCTTCAGCCCTTCAGCTGAGCATTTCCTCGCCATTACCTGGTCGCTGTCCATCTGGCCGACACCGCCCCCAAGAATAGGGTAGCGGATTTTCTGATGTGTGGCGGAGGTGATGGCGTTGATCTTGCCGATCCATGGTCCGCCCAGGATGCCGTTGTAGGGTGAGACTTCATTGATGACCATGAATGTTTGCGAGCTGATTCCAGGTGGGGAGTAGACGTCGAGATCTATGGTGCCCACGGTAATTGTCGTTGCGCCGTTGAAGCCAGTCAGCGACCTGGCCGATTTATTGATCTATGTTTCTAGACCCATCTGCGGATGACCGCGGTTGCAAGATGTTGGCTGTGCTCCTTCGTCCACATGGGTTCGATCGACCATGGCCGGAGCGATTTGAATGCTGACGACAAGGGCGTCGTTGTGTGGCATGTTGAGGCCGATCAGATCTTTCTTCTGGAAGCCGATGACTAGGTCGTCTTCTGCCGGTGGAAGGTCCGTCGAGACTTGGGAGACCACAGTGGCCTGTTTGATCTTCCTACTTAGTAGACTTCTTTGCGCGATTCGATCGTCATCCCAGAGCGCATAGCGTTCCGCCGGTTGCGAGACCTCTGCCAGAGTCCGGCTGGGAGCGATAGTCAGCTCGCAGTATAAGTCGTGTTCAGCTGGAAGGCCTTTCTTGAAAGCAGAGGACGCGATCCGGTCGTCACATCCTACGACGTTGGCCTTTTCCGCTTTGAATCTTTTGATGTAGTCTCGAAGGATTCGTCGGACTTCTGCGTAGGTTGAACAGGTGGTCGGGGTTCTGAGTCTCCCTTGAAGGGTGTAAACGAAGGCGTCGAGAACCGCTTCGGGGGAGCCGCCTGCTCAATTTCGCAGTGAAAGGCGTGGAGTTCGCTTGGTCCATCTCCTTGCGTAGGGCATCTTCGAAGTTCCCGCCGGCTTTCAAGTCTCGTAGTTGGTCACTCACAAGCTTCTTGACGTCCTCTGCACGCATTGCTGGTTGGACACGTCGGCGACCTTCGCGATCGGGACGACGTCGTTGACCTCCTCATTGATTCGCAAGGTTCGAGCTTCTTGGCCGTGTTGCCTAGGCGGAGTGTTGGTGGACGTGCTTGCGAGTGATCCTCCGCAGCTTGTCGACGAGAATCGGTCCTTCGAGGGTGAGCGCGGAGCGCCTTTCCTCGCCGGTTCTCACCGTGAAGGTTGTCGAGGTTCGACCTCCTTGGGAGCCTTGCCTTTGAAGAATGTTCCTCGATGAGTGAACAACAGAGCGCCTTTCTTCACGATCCTCATTGCGATGGTCGTCGAGGCTCATCTCCCTGGGAGCCTAGCCCTTGAGGAGCATTCCTCTCCGGGCCTAGGTGGTCACAGACGTGGAGTCGTGGGCCCTGCCTTCCTTGCACGTTGCTCGAGTGTGGCCTGCGGATGCTTGTGACATGTTGGCGAGCTGATCACGTTGTTGTCCCTCTCCTTGTCCGCTCACGCCTGCTGACCTGCTCGGCACCCATCGATATGCCTCTTGGCGCAATTGTCCATCCTTCTCTCTTCGCCCAGTGGTCCAAGGCCAAGGTTTTGAGCTAAGCTTATATGGTTGAGGAGCTGGTCAACTTTCTGAGCTAGCTGGTCAACTTTCTCGATTAAGGTCCGCTCTGACTTCGTGGACCGGGAGGAGAGAAGTGTGTGGAGCCCAACTGCATATGGGCTAGGGTTTCAGAGGAGGCGTACGCGGGAGCGTGCGTCGAGCGTGGAGGTAACGGAGGGAACGCTTGAAGTTGCTCCAAGATTGGGCCTAGGTCGGCGATGGTAGCAAGCCCACCTTGATGGGAGGTTCCACCATGCTCGCGGTGGAGCCACGAGGGTGGCTGAGATCCGGTCACGGGACCTTAGGTTGACATGGCGACGTTGAGGTAGCCGTGATAGGAGGTTGCGGGCCTCGCTTTAAAGGACCACGCGTCGGCTGACCAACGGATCGCGGATTAGGTTAACCGGAGAAGCTATTAAATATGCATTATTAAATAAGGCATGTGCAATATTTTCATAATAAAATATTCATTATGAATATGCATTAATTCAAAATGAATATTAATTGTTTAATATTTATTAAGAATATATATTAACTCAAAATAAATATTAAATATTAATATTATAATTATGAATTGTAAATGAGGGAATAAGAAACTGTCCCTGTATATGCGCGGAAGCCATTGTTGGCGTGAGGAAGGAGCGGCTGGCAGCTCCAGCACGTGCGGCGCCATCTCCAGCGGTGCCATGGACCGTGACAGGGTGCTTCACGAAACCCACCGGTTTGAGCCCCTTGGTTCCAGCGATGGTGACGGTGTCGCGAGGTGGAGGAAGGATCGGCGCCATGAATGCTGTGCAAATCCGGCGCCTGGAGAGATGGCTCCCCGGCGACTCTACGGCGTCGACGGGCGTCTTCCTTCATGGGTTCTGCAAATCGGAGGCCGGCGAGTCCGCTGGTGTTGGCGGTGACGCAAGGCAACACCGGGAAGGTCCCCATCCATGCTAGGCCGTGGCTGTCATCTTCTCCAAAGCTTCGTCGGCGAGGTTCTAGCGTCTGGTCATAGAGTTTTCTGCCAGAGTCTGCAGTTTGGACACCCACGAGTGCGATGGTGTTGTCCGTGTGGCCAAGCGACAAGCGGAAGTCGTCGACTAGTGAATGGCAGCGGCTGGTGAGTTCCTTCGAAGCAGCCTGGGCTGCTTTCAGGCGTTGGCAGTCGGTGTGGTTGGAGATTGGAGGTCGGTCGCCCTGCATTATTTTTGGTTTGGTTCCAAAAATAGGTGTCTTCGAATTTGATCAAGGCACCCAAACGGTTTTGAAAGAGAACAAAATTCTCTTCTCTTTGTTTGTTGCATCACGCGAAGAAGAAACAACTTGTTTCTTTGCACAGGACCTTCATGTGGTGACTGCCCATTGCACATCCAACTTTTCTGTTTTTTGTTTTATTTGCCGATTTGGAGATGAGACCAAAAGCATATTTTTGGTAGTTTTCGTACCCAGAGTCTTGCATCCAAACTCTGATTTATTTTTGGTGATATTTTTGTCTCTGTGTCTTTCTCCAGTCGGGCGGAGAGGAGATATTCCTCTAGGCTTTGAATCGATGACGGAATTAATGAATGAAGGGGGAAAACGGATTTCCCTTGATTTGGATTTCTCAGAGAAAGGAGGTGGCTAAGGTTTCTCAGAGATAATTTCTGCAGAGTTTCAGTAGGAGTTTAGACGTACCTCAACCTTTGTATGTGGCCATCCTTTTATAGAGGTCTCGGGAGTTAGGATTTCAGAGGAATAATTTCATAGATGGAAGGGAATTATTCCTCCCAAATTTGGCGAGATTTCACTAATTAGGGATTTGATTTATTTGATTTAAATCAAATCCCTAATCAGGATAGCAATCAAATCAATACCTAATTTAATTAGGTAACTCCTCCATTAATTGAGAATATTCGTAGGAATCAAATCAATCATCAACCTAATCAGGTAATATCCGATTTAATTAGATAATCCCTAATTAAATCGAACAATTCCCAATTAGGTCAAATAATCCCCAAATGGAAGGAATTATTTGACCTAGGGTTAAGGATTAATTCGGTTCCCACATTAATAATGTATAAAGTAGGTTTAGGGCCAGTAACAACTGTTGTATGAGGATATTCTGGAGAGTACGTTATGCCACACTGAATTTATTAAATTTAATGGTCCTCCATCATGATCACAAATTTAATTATTTGGTTGAAAACATGCACTAATTCTTGAAAATGCAGGAAAATTCTCGTGAGGCGGTATCTACATCAGTAAATTTCAACAGTAGATGCATAGCTGGAGAAAACTATGCCAAATTTCTGTAGGGCAACAGAGGTAGAGGTCAGTAGTGATGAAGGTTGTTTTCTTTTACATATTTCAGGCATCTTTGAATCAATAGTTGATCTTGTCATAAGTCTTATGTGCTTGACTGATTGTAACCCCTGGATGGTACCAAAGTTCCCCATTCAGGATAATCTCGGTTCAGCATCATATAATCATTTCTAGCAGTTTCTTTACATCATGTAGACATTGCTGTTCTGGATCTGGACTTCCCTCTCTGATATTATCTTCTGTGACGAAACCTATTCTGTGGAGAAATGAACATCTGTAACGATCGAGGATTGTGTAGAGAAATTGAGGGTTAATCCTTAGGTAAAAATCGAGGATTTGAAGTAAATCGTTGTAACTTCTTATTCTTCTGTTCTTTCTTAGTAGTGAACGTCTTTATATGCAAGATAGTATCATATGTTACTTAAGGTTCCTCCTAAAGTTGTTCTGCAATCATGAAGTCCTTAACATCTACCTCCATGCGAATGGCAAGATTATGAAGGTTGCCTCGTCCTTTATTGAATAAAAAGAATACGAACTCAACAAAAATAATAATGGGGGCATGTTGAGTACTCGGAACATACAAAAATGTCTTCATTTCCTTTTTTTCTGTCTTCTGACTTCCAACAAATAAAGAAGTTTTTTATTTTTTTGTTGGAGCGAAAAAATAAGTTAGGTTTCAAATTCAGTGACTACGTAATATCCACGTGGGTTCAGCCTGCTATGCGCGAATGTAGCCCAATTTGTTAAGAGCCTACCAAGCCTAAATTAGATCGCTACCGTTTATAAAACTTCATCCTGGCGCATGTGCTTGCTTTGTCCACGGATCTATTTCTCTCTTTCTGGATTGAATTCGACAATCCTTAATTTTCTTCCAATCCCTATCTTTTATAATAATAATAATAATAATAATAATAATTTTCCCTAAATTAAGATCAAAGATGCTCCCTGCTCCTTTTTGAAGGTAAAAGTGGTGCACTTTGAAACTCAGAAGTGAAAGCCCACGTCATCTCATTGCATCAAACGCAATTTGATCAAATACCCATCTCGAAATCAACATCTGGTAAGAAAATTCCATACCCTTTTCAAGATTTAGGTAACTGGGTAATCTGAAATTTGTTCATGTTTATTGGAATTTGATCATGAATTCCCAAAGATTTGATTTTTTTCCGGACGAAGTTGTCCTTCAAATTCTTTCAAGACTTCCCATGAAGTCACTTTTCAGGAGCAGAATTGTTTGTAAACTTTGGTATAGATTGGTTTCTGATAAGTATTTCATTCATTTGTACAATGAAGCGTCTGCTAAGAACCCCGTGCTATTGGTTGAGGTTTCTGATTCATTGGGATCAAGATCAAATCTGATTGTTGTTGACAATCAGAGGGGTGTTTCTGAATTTTCCTTAGATTTCTTGAAGGACAGAGTTAAGGTTAGAGCCTCATGTAATGGTCTGTTGTGTTGCTCTAGCATACCTGATAAGGGTGTTTACTATGTATGCAATCCTATGACTCGTGAGTTCAAGTTGCTTCCAAAGAGTAGGGAAAGGCATGTCACTCGATTTTACCCTGATGGTGAGGCCACTCTAGTGGGATTGGCCTGCAATTAATCCACCCAGAAGTTTAATGTTGTTTTAGCCGGTTATCACCGTACTTTTGGTCACAGGCCGGATGGGACTTTTATTTGTATGGTATATGATTCTGAGTCAAACAAATGGAGGAAGTTCGTTTCGTTTCAGGATGATCAGTTCACCCATATGAAGAAGAACCAAGTTGTGTATGTAAATGGTGCTCTTCATTGGTTGACAGGCAGTTGTTCTTGTATTCTTGTGCTTGATTTGGATTATGACATTTGGAGGAAGATGTCGTTGCCCGAACAAGTGAGTTGCGGATCTGGAAATAGGTTTTATTTGTTGGAGTCCGATGGTTGCTTGTCTGTGGTCCAGATTTCAGATGCTTGGATGAGAATTTGGGTGTTGAGAGAATATGAGAGAGAGGAATGGCATTTGATGGATACAGTGAGTCTTAGATGTATCAAAGGACTTGTGCCAGGCATCTTCCCCATATGTCAAACTGGTGAATATGTTTTCCTAGCAACCCATAAGCAGATTTTGGTGTTTTATCGCAAGACTCGTGTGTGGAAGGAGATGTACTCTGTGAAGAACAGCTCTACATTCCCATTGTGGTACTCGGCACATGCATTTCGGAGCACGATTTTTTCCTGTCATTAAGACGTGGACCGCATGTAATGAACTTGTGTACATAAATTTCCTATGTTAAGTATGAAATGTAAATTATGTTCTTATGTGTATGGCTTTGGCTTACTCTTTTACTGTACATCCTTTGTTTTCTGCAACTTTATTTTTAGCCTATCCATCTTCATATTGTGCTGGAATGTTGGGGCTTATCATAATTATTTCTTGCCCGTAAAACTATTTAAGATTCGATGATTCATGAAGATATGAATGGTTTTTTTTCAGGATGAAGTTGTTCATCAAATTCTGGCATGATTGCCTGTTTAGATATGGATATAGTTGAAAACTTTATCCTTCAGCATTCTTCTGGATATTTGAGTTGGTCTTTGTGTCACATGGAGATTTTGACATCTTCTCTGGATATTTGAGTGCGGCAACTGTGGGGAGCATAAATTTGGTGTTTCACTCTCTTAACTCTCTTTTTTGGACTGACTAGCTTAATGATAGCTCTCTTTCCTGTGTTGAAACATTGCCCTATCTTTGAATCCCCTTTGCTAAACAAAAATAAAAATAATAAGAAAAACACTCTTTTCTGGACATCTATTTAAGATGAGTATGTGCAAGCAATTGTATTGAGGAAGGTTATTGCGATTTACTATTTTGTTAATCAATTGTGATCCAAAAATCAGAACAATTTTTAAGTCGAGGAAGACAAGTTTAACTTGCTATCTTTTTCAACTCACTGTGTTTTAACCCTAAGGGGTTGTTTGGTACGGCGGATTGTCATGGACTTGACTAAATCCTGGGATTGTCATGGATTGGCTCAAATTGGACTAAGCTGGATTAAGTACTGACCTACGTTTGGTGCTACGTTGACTAAGAAGTTGGATTGTAAAAATAGTAAAGACCTATGTTTGTGCTGTGTTTGAATTAAAAAATAATTCTTGTAATATTTAAATTTAATTTGGGATTTTGACCTAAAAATAAATAAATGCTACAAAGAAACACAATTCAAAGATTTAAAACAATAAAACAAATAAAATTATGATTGTTTATGAAGAATAAAATTCCGATTTTTTTTTTTTGGCTTCTTAAGATTTATCTTAGTTGCTCCTTAGCCTTGCCCCAAGACTACTACAAATCTTCTATTTTTTGTTGGTCGAAACATTACTAAGGAGCTAAACTCACTCTATATAATTCTACGTCTTTCATGGAAGACCAAGTAAAAAATAATTTTAAAAAAGAATATATATGTATACTTTTTGTATATTTGACTTTTGACTTTAAACTGAAAAATATAATTTGACAAAGTAATAATTGCTTGCGTTAAAGAAAGCAGCACATCATGAATTATTAAACTTGTTTCAATATAAAAAGAATATCAAGCATTTGTCAATTATTATAGTTTGATTTTCTAGCACATCATGAATTATTAAACTTGTTTCAATATAAAAAGAATATCAAGCATTTGTCAATTATTATATTTTGATTTTCCAAATACAAATGTGGTCAAATGCAATATCAAAATAATTCTTGTAATATTTAAATTTAATTACGGATTTTGACCTAATAAATAAATAAATTTTAAAAATCCCAATTAAAAATTTAAAACAATAATAAAAAGAAAACAAATAAAATCATGTTTGCTCTTAAACAACTTTTGATTATATCATGTTTGTGCTATATAAATTTTGTTCTGATTGCGACCATAACCACCACCACCATCCCTATGAGAGGGGCGTCCTAGTTAAGGAAAACTGGAATGCAGCTCATCGTGACTGTATGTGAGTCCTAGCTAAAATAAGGCGTTACATACACGGCGATAATGCAAGTAACGTCTTTTAGAGAGTTGTGCTATTTATCATTTTAAGATAATTTATAAAAAAGTAAAAGTGTAATTAGAATTAGATAATAATAAAAAGGGTAAATAGAAGAGAGGTATCCTCTCCCATTGGGAAAAAAAAGCAAAAAAGAAGCAGCAGAGTAATCAAAATGTACAAAATGAAAGTTATTGATTTAATTTTATCGACTGTCAAAGAAAACTAATGGGCTTAGCACCAAAAAAACAAAAAAAGGACACGTGGGATTTCGAGCCCTGATGACAACTACAATCTGCGGCCCGGCCAAGCCCAATTCGGATTTGGAATAAGGAATTGCAGTCAGCCAAACAGACCTTCATTCAACGTCTTGGATGAGGGACACAGAAAACTCCTTCGGCTTTAGAGCTTCATGAGTGTTTCTCTGTCTTTTTGCAGACCCAAAAACTCTGACATTTGTATTGCATGCTGATGGTCAGCTCCTTCATTTCCAGAAGAACCCAATTGGTCAAGCCTGCCACTTTCATATTGTTTGGGTTCACTTTATTATCTCACTAATCCCTTTGTGTGCCTCGCTCTTTCATACAAAGAAATCTCTTCTTGCTCCAGGTATGTCCGTACAAAAATCTTAATGTTAAATACTTATCTACCAGTGATTATAATTTGTGGGTTCTGCTCGATTTCATTGTTTTCATCGAATTTTATTTGCTATGTTGCGTTGCTGAATAGTTGGAAATGGGTTTTATTCCTTCTTCTTTTTTTCAAATATTTGGGGCTTTAAATCTCAAATGGGGTTTTCATTTTTCTCTTTTAATTCAATTCATGGATGATAACCATGGTGTTTATAATACAGTGTAATACGTATTTCTTCGCAAGAATATATATTTTTGGGTTCTTTTTGTTTCTTGCGAAATGAACAATGTAAGTCTCAGAAACTATTATTGTGGGTTTATTTTGCATGAGCTTTTGGATATTTGTTGGTTTGAAATTCTTGAGTTTTTCTTATTGCTTCAGCAGTTGTGCGGGTTACCCCAATACTGATATGGTTTCCATAACCAATCTATGGTGCCCCTTTTTGCATGAGGGTTGCATACTGTGTTATTTCTACTTCTACTCTTTAGTAGAACTCCAACTCTAATTGAAGGCCCTATTATCAGCAAATGTGGGAAGCTTAGATCTTTACTGCTATATGACTGTCATTACCATTTTTCAGTTTGATAATTAATTTATAAAAATAAATTCAAGTTTTATTTATTTAAATGATGTTTTGTAGTTCTATACAAAAACTTGATTTTATGTATATATGCATCCTTGTAATTGTATTTATTTTTTAATTACAGATTGTATTTCTCACATGGAATCTAGCATCCATGACATCGCTGCTTTGAATCAACTATAGATCGTTTAGCTTGACTTCTTTTTAAAACTGTACGTCAAGGCCTTTTACCTTATGGCTCGGAAGGGTAATCAACAAAAGAATGGGGTAGATCGCCAGACATCGAAGCACAAAAAGAAGGGTACAGATGCAGGGTGTACACTGGCGGAAACGAAAGGGCAAGGGAAAGCAAGCGAGGCGAAAGTGTTCCCTGGAGAAGAACTACCAAATGGTGACCAGCCAAGCAGTCCTCTTTCAGCCAGTGGGAGTAAAACCAATCATCCTGGAGATGAGAATAAAAGCAAACAAAAATCTGGAAAGCTTTTGAGGAAAGATAAACAAGGTATGGATGCAACGCGGGGTCCAGAGGAGGCAATGTCTTTAGGGAGTGATTCAGGTGATTGCAATGGAAACAATGAAGCTCCAAGCATTAGAGAAGAAAATGGGTCATTACCTCGGAGTGACTTACGTCGTAAACATACAAAAAGAAAATTTGGGTCCTCCCTGAAACGGTGGCATATGAAAACTTTGCTGAGTCGGGTAGAGTTTTCAGATAGTCCATTGGTTAGAAACTTGAAGGCATCAACATTGTCCTTCTTGAAGGTGGCTAGTGAATGGCTGCAGAGGCACGAGCCTATGTTTCTTATCGTCAAAAGTAACATGCTGAACGCTCGCGATTATGTCAATACAAAGTTTGAGCAGGCATATCCCGTTGTTCTGAAGTGGCTTATGCAGTTTGGGAGTATATTGTTTCTTTTATCAATGGCTTGGTTGGATTGTACCGTAAGGGGCATCGATAGCTTAGTCCGGATGGGGACAACATCCTTCTTTTCCGTTATATGGTGCAGCATTCTCTCAGTAGTTGCTATGGTTGGGATGTTTAAGTTTCTGATTGTGTTGGTAAGCCCTAGTACTGCTAAGTTGCTGCTGACCACTGATTTCATTATAACCAGAAACTTTTTATACTTGTTTTTTTTTCTTTTCATTATTGTAATTGGGATTATTCTTACTTAAGTCTTTCAACAAAATGCACCCGTGTCTGGTCCCTTTTCCTTTTACACCTATTTGGTTCTTTCTGTTTGCTTATGACTTGTTGTGCATCCAGACTTTCTGAATGTTCCTTTTGGAATAATTATTTTCTGCAAAGGGTGCATTGATGATTGAGGTTAAGATGCTCTGTTAAGTTTTGTCTTAATATGCTCTCATAACTATTGTAAATACCTAGGTCTTCGCTGCTCTGATTGGACTTTTCATTGGCTTCATGCTTTCGATTTTGGTGGTTGCTATTTCTGGAGCTATTTTCTTGTGGTTCTATGGAAGCTTTTGGACAACAGCACTTGTAATCTTCTTGGCAGGTGATTTTTTTACCCTCTACAACTGCAGATTATCTATTTCAATTATGCATACTTCCTCATCACAGCTTGCTGAGCTTTATCATTCTTCAACATTCAGGTTTGGCATTCACACTGAGCCATGAGCGTGTTGCCCTGTTCGTTGCCACTGTGTATTCCATTTATTGTGCTTGGACATATGTTGGATGGCTGGGTTTGCTTATGGGGTTGAATTTATCTTTTATCTCAAGTGATTGTCTGATATATTTCTTAAAGAACAATGTAAATCAGCAGAGAAGACCCACCGGATTCCCTGAACAAGCATCTGGAATGCAAGGTCAACCAGGCTTTTTTAACGGTGACCAGGAGCATGCTTCATCCTCTGAAAATGGGCCATGGTTTTCTGCTGATCGTAGCCCTGGAGTACCTTCAACCAGTGGGGCTGATTCTGAGATAACCTCTGAAGATGAAGTAGTTCGGCTGCTGAACTGTACTGATCACTATTCAGTGTTGGGATTGTCCCGGTTTGAGAATATAGATGTTTCTTTACTGAAGCGGGAGTACAGGAAAAAGGTACGTGCCATTTTTTGTTTGCTATAATTGGCATGAAAAGGGATATTTTCTAACTTATTTGTTATTTCTTGTTATGTTATTCTCTTCGAAGTTTCAAGATCTGTATGGCCAAGTCTGGGATCTAATTTTATTTTCGTTATATTAAATGATGACTTTTACTTTCCTGAGATTGGTTTATTTATCTAGAACTACTGTTTCTTGATAACATGCTATATAACATGTTAAAATACTTTCTTTGAATGAGGTTGTTATATTTCTTATCAGGCAATGTTGGTCCATCCCGATAAAAATATGGGAAATGAAAAGGCTGCTGAAGCTTTCAAGAAACTTCAGAATGCATATGAGGTGATCTTTTGATACCCGTTGAGGTTTTTTTATGATCTATTTGATTTTTCATTCTGATTGTACCATTGGCCTTTTTTGTTTATATCTTTTCTAGGTTTTACTTGATTCATTGAAGCGAAAAACATATGATGACGAATTAAGGAGAGAGGAACTGCTGAACATTTTCCGTAGATTTCAAAGTGCTTCCCAAAAGGTAATATACATCCTCTTTGTATGCGTTGTTGTAATTGGTGTGAGAAAATGAAATCTGCTGATCAATCTCTTCAATAACCATGAGGATTAAGCTTGAAAGTGACACATGTCAGTTGGTTCCCCCAAATCCAAGGGGTTCCTTCCATTCAACTTTGTCATTAACTTGGAATTGTTTGTAGAAAGTCGTGTAATTTTGGTCCCATCCCATAGATGTGGCTTCTGCCAGGAATTATATGCTCGTTTTAACTCAATATAATTCTAAGGGCTGTAAATCATTACTCGTTCTAAGTTTGTTTACATATGCACCTTACCTAAGCTTTTACTGCAATGTGTTTCCTAGAATGGAGGGCACAGTGTCTTTCCTTCTGGATTTGCACACCCGGAAGCTGATGGTGAGGACCCATTTGGAGATTCTAGGCGGATCGCCTGCAATAAGTGTGGCAACTTTCATGTCTGGGTACTCACCAGGAAGTCAAAATCTCAAGCGCGATGGTGTCAGGTTGTCATTTACCTTTACAGCATTTTGTGATGTTCTATGAGTTTGCATTCATCAAATCCTCCTTAAGCATGATGCTCCTTTTTCATAAATATGAGAGATTTTGCGCCTGGTTCTGATGTTTTCTTTGTGGAATTTCTCTTTTGAAAGGATTGCAAGGATTTGCATCAAGCAAAAGATGGTGATGGGTGGGTTGAACAATCTTCCCAACCGTTCTTCTTTGGATTTTTGCAGAAGGTATGTGTATTTATATATGTTGGAGAAAGCTTGTTATATATGTGCATTTGGATTGTCTGCTCTTACTAAGTTGTCATCTTCATGTGCTATTATGATTCATTGTTTGCTAGTGGAAAAAAAACCCTTGAAGAAAATGATAAAGAATTGTTACGATTATTGTCCATTAGTATCTGAAATGCATGTCATACAAGATTATCCTTTTTGAATAATGTTGCACGTGCAGGTAGATGTTCCATCCGCATTTGTTTGTGCAGATAGCAAGATATATAATGCTACCGAGTGGTATATATGCCAGGTAATTCAATTTTAACTTTTTTCTTCATTAGTTTTTCATTGATGTCTTTTCTCCTTTTTAAAAAACACTCATGCCACACCCACACAAAGTTCTTGTCATGTTGAAAGCAAATTTACATGAAGCTAATTTTTGTTGCAGGGAATGAGATGTCCAGCCAACACTCACAAGCCAAGTTTTCATGTGAACACTAGTGTGACCTCCAAGCACAATACTGGAAAGGGAGCAAGTTCAGGACAAAGAGGAGGCCGGATGCCGGCATCTATGGAAGAGAACATGACAGAGGAAGAATTCTTTGAGTGGTTACAGAATGCAGTGCAAACAGGCATGTTTGAAAATTTTAGTGGTGGCACCTCCACTGAGAGCCCATCTGCCAAATCTGGAAATGGTACCACCAAGAGTAGTAGTGGCAGCAACAGTGGCAGTGCTAACAAGAGAAAGAAAAAGGGAAAGAAGCAATGGTGAGTATCCAAGTTGTTCCCATTGTCTAATCTCTGTAAGCATTAGTGATTCTGATAAAAACGTATGTTTCAATGTTGGCCTATTGTCTTTTTTCAGAAAAAAGAAGGCCCGAGGAAAGTTTGACTTCATTAATCATAAGTATAGAATCCCCCATTAGCCTGCATACTACAGAGTTTGTATATCGTTTCATCTTTCTTAATCGTCTTAGAATTAAGTGTGGACCGCTATACCCGTTTGAAATAGATTGCCAGAAGTTTAGGCAGTTACATTTTCGCAGCAGAGCAAGGCAATAATGTTCTTGCACTGCCTATATTTTGCATTTGGTATGTGGAGGGATCTGAATTGGTTGGAAGGGTTGGACGCATGGAATGATGATCAAGAAAGAATGACGTTAGACAATGCATTGTTATGTTCATGGAAATGGATGATATGTGAAGCCAACTTATTTTTATGAAACTTGATCAGGTGCATGTAATCTGATGGTTAGCCTTTATTTCATCAGATAAAACCCTGATGAATATAACCCACTTCAAAATCCATTAAAACATCATGATATTATGTCTTTGAACTTGTAGTGTTGGAATGTTTTTCCAATCTCCAACAGCTCAATTTGAGTTTGATTCTCCACAGCGCACCTAATTAAAGCGAGGGGAGTGACAATGGGAGTTGTGTCAATTCTTAGTCAATTTTAATTTGGGTTGACACACAGCTTATATAAAGATTCCAGAAAATTAATCTTATAAATCTAATTTTATTACCAAGCTATGAAATAGTCAAAAGTAGAAAATAAGGTTGCCATGTTAAAATCGGATAATTCATGTTCAACACAAAACTCGATAAGGTTTATTATGTAGGTCGGTCGGATTATGTCATTTTGGTATTCATGTTAAGTGACACTCAACCTTTTTTCGTTTTTTGAGGAATGAGTAAAAATCAATCTTAACCTATTTACGAGTTTTGTCTTTGATTTGTTTCATGTCTAAAATTATCATCCTTGTACATATTTGTCAAGAAGGAGAAAGACCCTCTGCATGTCTAAGCAAGGGCAAAGGGCAAGGGGCAATGAACCAGGTGCTGTTTTAGCCTCTCAAAATGGTACTATTCACAAAATCTAGCCTCTCAAATTTTTGTGTGTGGTTCTACTGGTGAGGAGGGACTAAAACTTCTTTTACTTTATTATTATTTTATTGGTGATAAAAACACTTATTTTTTCATTGTCATTTAATTTTTTCATCTTCATTGTGAAAATGATAAGAAAATATATTTAAGTGTTGGATTTTGAAGTATAGAGATGAGTTTATGTGAGAAGAAGATGAAGATGAAGCCTATTTATTGAGGTTTGAATGTAGAAATGTAAAAGGGGTAAACAAATAAAAATGTTTGGAGTATATATATATATATATATATATATAAAGGTTAAAAAAAGGCTGGACTAGCCATTGGATTGAAAAAAATAATAATAACTAAAAAGCCCAGCAACCAGCCGTTCCATTCCATTGTCATTGAGGGTGCCACGTGGCAACTTCTCATGGGTCATTATATTTGGAAAAGTGGGTATATTTTTGCTCACAACTTTAACCAAATGTATACCCTCACTACTCTTGTTAACACTTGACACGTGTCCTTTGGCATAACCATAGTTAACTCTTTACTTTGTATTTATGCAATCATTGTTATACCAAGGGACACATGTCAAGTATTGACAATGGTGGTGAGGGTACATCCTTGGTTAAAGTGGTGAGCCAAAATGCACCCCGGCTTTTGTTGTGCCCTTTTTTATTATCAAAAACTAATCATGGGGCCCACTCTTGCCCAGCCCAGCACTTTGGTAAAACCAGCCAATCATCTTGCCTTAAGCCAAATTGTACCGGGCCAAACACATACATTGGAACATTTCCCCCCATGGGGAATGTTAGCAACTTTCTCTCCAACCTTCTCCTTTGGACCTTCTCCCATTTTCTCATGACATATGTCAATTTCCTTACACTTAAAACAATGTAATTAATGCATCAAACAAGCTAACATTTTTTTTCCAAGTTTACCCTTATTAAATGTTTTGTCCTTCAATTTGTTCAAAAACAATTTTACAACTCTCTTACCACATGTAAAAAATTAAATAATAAAAAAGTTAGTTAAAAAAAAAGAAAATGTCTATTTTTTTTCATAGATAAAACTTTTTTTTTAAACACAAAAAAATGACCTAAAAAAAACACTCAATACAAAGATCACATTTTTAGAAAGAAAAAAGACTTCCTTCAAAAGGAAGTCCATTAATTGTATTTTTTTTTAAACTAATAAATAAAGTTAAAGAGCATTTTCAGTAACAACTAAGAATATAATAAAAAAACCCCAAATAATCATATTCGAAGGGAAGTTCATAGTTTTATTTATATCCCTTCCTGCCTTTGGAGTCTGATTATTTGAAAGAAAAAAAAAATCCTAAAATTCAAGCATACCAAATTTTCGATTTAAACCAATCTCTCCTTACTCCCTTTTGAGTCTCTCAAAAAACAAAAAATAAAACTAGCGTTTTTTCTTATTTAATTTTTAAGGTTTATTCGAATGTCTCGTTAGAGTCTTTAAAAAAACGTTTTTTCTTAATTAATTTTTAACAAGGTGGTAAGAAGTTTGTAAAAAAAGGGGATAAAATAAAGGAAACATTAAAATCAATATATTTAATAAGGGTAAATTTGGAAAATAAATGATAGCTTGTTTAATGCATTAATTACATTGTTTTAAATGTAAAGAAAGGGACACATGTTATGAGGTAAGAGGAGAAGGTCCAGAGGAGAAGGTTGCTAGTATTTCCCTTCAGCCATTTGCCATGGCAAATGACAAGGAGAGGCAATGGCTATTACTATTCACATGAATAGTGCTGCTCTTGCAATTTTTTTGTTTGTTTTCCATCCATTGCCATGTCAACCACAATTCACATGAGATATGGAGAGAGGAATTTGTATAGAATTTTGGTGTGGGAAGTAAAGACATGGCTAGGTATTTATTTAAAAAAATTCTAAAATTTTTGGTTTTTTTTTCCTTTCATTTTTTAGTTATTTAAATTGGTTGCTAACATCACAATGATGTCAGCATTAGGTTAGCTTGCCCAAGCAACAGCCCAAGCAAGTTTGTCTTTGAGCTTGCCCAGACTAATGGAGCCCACTCCTTGCCTGGGCTGGCCTTCACTGCTTGACTTCATTTTTGGGGGCTAGGAGGGCCTTTTGCCTGTGCTAACCCGTAGAGGCGGAAGTGCTCTTAGAAAGTGTCTTTTTTCAATTGAGGCCAGATCAACCTATTAGACATGCTCTTATATATGCAAAGAACTCATAACTTAAGTGTCTATGCCCGAATTCTTATGTTCAAATTCACCTCTCCCGACATCATTTGTGTCAAAGAAATCCAATATCATCATCCAATATCAATATACAGAAAGGACAAAAAAGAGAGGAGAGAGAGTTTGCCCATACCCGATTATAAAGGAAAAAAGAAAACAATTATGATTTAAAACAAATAGAAGAAAAGCCAATAACTTAGGCCGTTGGATCCCTACTATGAAGCAGTTGATGTATCGAACGGTGGACCAGGATTAACCATAATATATAACTCTATCGAAATTACTAAACCACCCTTTTTCCTTCCACTTGACCGCAAATCGCATATCCTAGCAGCAGTGTAATCTGCTTCAAAGCTGGTTCAATGGGGGCACTCTTACACTCCTTCACTGTAGCTTTTATCACTCCCAAAGCTTTAAAACTGGTCAATGGAAATGGGTCTTCCAGAAACCAAATTTCAAGCTTGGAATTTGCAAATGGGTACTCCTCGTTTTCTTCTCGTAGGCCACTTACCTCTCAGAAGCTCTCTGTTGGACGTAGAAAGTCGGTGATTGTTGGTGCAAAGAAGAACAATAACAAGGAGAAGAAGAAGAACGACAATCATAGCTTCGTATCAAAACCGGATGAGGCCACTGGCCCTTTCCCTGAAGCTGTGCTGCTTAAAGAGGTTGCCTTTTGAATTTTGACACAACTCCATGCTTTTACCCTTTTTTTCCCTTCTTTATTTGGTATTATGAGTTTTTTAATTTCCTTTCCTCTGTGCGAATTTCGGTTTCTGAAATATAAAGACTTTTTAGTGCGACCCTTTACTTTTCAGCCACCGCTGTAGAATGTTCATATTGGTTATCTGAGATTCAAGCTATGTAAATTGTGGCTAAAGTACTTTCATATTGTGGGTATCTGAGTTGTCCTTTCCTTTGTTCTATTTCTTTGGACTATAATATTTCACCATTAAAGTATGAACCTTGTGTACAAAGGGATCTTCTTTTTCTTGAACAACTAAATGAAGTTGGATAAGATAAGGTTTTGGGTTGCATAAGTTTAGGTGCATGTATTATTACAGTGATGAGATGACTCTAAGTGTAATTGATTTTGAGATGAATTTTGGTTATGAATTGCAGAAGAAAGCTCAGGAAGATGGTAAACTTCTCCCTGAGTTTGCTGACGCAGAAGAAGGTGAGTTATTCTGATTCAAACTTATTATAGGTGATTGCTATCTTTTTAAAAGGACGCAATATAAGTTTTCCTTTGTTCTAAAGAAATATTTTGGCACTATGGGGATTGCTGCTATTGATTTTGTTTTCATCGCTATGCAGAGAAGGTATATGAATTTTTGAAGCTTCAGCTACAAAGCGATTTGAATGAGGAACGAAGTAAGTGTACTTCCTGCTCATTCTTCTTGCTAGTAGGATTGTCATGTGGTTCCTTAGGGGGCAGGATAATGCACTTTTATGTTCTAGGCTGCATCTACTTCTTTGCTAGTAGGATTTTTGAGATGCAATTTGGCTTTACTCTATTGAAATGGCGGAATAAATTGCCTTTAATAATTCATAGAGCAAATGGACAATGTTATGAGTTTTTAACTGCATGATTTACAATATGTTGCCTTCTAGACTGACATGTTTTATGACTCACTGTTTTCCATGTCGCAGTGCGCCACTATGAGGTGGTTTATCTGATTAATGAGAAGCATGTGGAAGAGGTTGGGATTGTCAAGGAGAAAATTGAAGGTTGACTTCTAAACTCTTAGTACTGTGTACATTATTACTGAACCAAATATGATAGAATTCACCATGGATTTTGATGTATTTAAATTTATTTTTCCTTTTGGCATGCTTCTTTGTTCTTCTATACTATCTTGTCTTATAGAACAATAGGACAATAGTTTAAACAAAGTGTTTTTATTAGAATGGAGGAGAATAGTACATGGCTTTGTGTAGGCTAGTTGGTCTCCGAGTGGTGTAGCTATTGGTTGCATATCTTCTAGATTTATGACTCTAGGCTATTGGCCCTTCATTCATGTAGCTATTGGCTGGTCAACTCTTTGTTTTATAGAACAAGGCTCTTGGCCTCTATGTGACTATTGGTCACTCTTAACACTTGGCTCCCTTGATTGGGGGTTCTCTTGGCTTGACCGCACCCCCTTAGATTGGGTAGCTCTCTTTGTAGCTCCCTTGTAACTTAGTTTTGGATAGCTCTTAGCTCCACCGCCATAGGCATTTTTCTCTAGCTGCTTGTTGTGACTTCATCTAGAAAATTCTTACATATTCATTTAGTTTGCTGACATTCCCATGAAGCTTATAAAATTTCTTCAAGCTTCTAGATTTTCCACATTTCTTTACCACAAATGTGCATTATTTTCAACAAGAATGAAGTTCAAAAGAAGGGTAAAATTCTCTGATGTCTGAATATCTCTCAAGGTTGCCACGTTTAGCGTGGATTTCTTAAATGGGAAATCTGTTTCTGATTGCCCAACAGTTTGTAATATGTTTCTTTTCAAATGTTATTTCATAGAGAGAGCAGGCAATGTGTCTCTTTGGGCGAGAAGGTCAGCACTGGCCCTTCAAATAATCTTTAGCCGTTTTACTTTAGGTGTCATATCATATTTGAAGAATTTTGGGCAGTGGTAAACACAATTTGTGAACTTGGATGGATAGCTTATTTATTTATTTAATTTTAACGTTATAATTTCTTTGTTCAATTAACTTAGAACGCAGCTTGTAATTGCTCAGAATGAAAACTCATCTACTTGCTTGTAATTTCTTTAGCTCCTCACAGAGTTTCCTCAACCCACAAATAACTTGACATTGCTTAGAATGAAAGTTCATCTAGGAACTTGCGAACAGTCTGATGCATGCATATACTTATCAGAATTCTTGTAGGATGAGTTTCCCATTTTGAGTTGCAGTTGAAATGCCAAAGCTTTTTATTGATGTTTATCTGTGAATTACTTGTTGCAGGTTTTCTAAGGGAGAAGAAAGCCAGGATATGGAGAGTGAGTGATTGGGGAATGCGAAGACTAGCATACCAAATAAAGAAAGCCAGGAATGCTTACTACATTTTGATGAACTTTGAGATAGAGGCCAAATGGATAAATGACTTTAAGACCATGTTGGACAAGGATGAAAGAGTCATTCGGCATCTTGTGATGAAGAGGGATGAGGCAATCACAGAGGACTGCCCTCCTCCTCCTGAGTTTCACACTGTCGGTGCAGGTACGGATTCTGATGAGGAAGAGGAGGAGGATATGGAATACGACGACGAAGGGTACGAAGATGAAGATGGGATTATTATTGTTGACGCTGACAATGCTGATATAGAAGATAGGAAACAAGGAATGGTAGAACAGGTAGCGTAGGAAAAACAGGAATGAGAAAACTGAGGGCTGAAACAAGTGAGTAATCAGAAAGTTTTGCGTATTGGTTTTTGTATAAATTTGTGTAACGTTTAGAACAACAGATCATATTTAAGTATATAATGGCATATATACTTTGTTTGATTTTATGTCTAAGTTGATTTAATATATTCCAGGGTTTCGACAGAAACGGTTGATTTGGTCTGCAATAAACCTGTTTAAGCCTTGATGGCTTTTAAGCGACAGGAATTGCTTAAAGCCGATTAATTAAATTGATATTTATAAATCTTTAAATCCGATTAATTAAATTGAGTAATGTAACTTACGGATCGTGAGCCGAGCCTCCGCCCTATTTAAAATCACTTATGGGGTCCACATATTTCTCCATAGAAGTGTTTTTTGATAATCCCTTGAGTTTCGTCTAGATTAAAGTGTCAAAAATCACTTATGGGGTCCACATTTTTCCATAGAAGTGATTTTTGGATAATCCCTTGAGGGCTTGTTTGTTACACCTTCTTGGCTTGGATTGGATTAGATAAATTTTTATCCCATGTTTGTTTACACTTGGTTCTAGTTTTAAGTGAGACTGTTAATCCTGGCCCCACCAAAAACATCTTCTTAGGTGGTCTTAATGAGTCCCGTGTGGAATGGGAGGACAACTTAGTCCCGACCCAAGCGCCTGCAACCACTAACCATCCAAACGCCATCCACAACCACCGATCACCCAAGCACCTGCAACTGATCCAAAACCCCACCGTCACAGCAACCCCAATCCACCATCGCAGCAACCTCATAAAATAAAAAAAAATTGTTCCTCCCTCATCCCAAACAAACCCATATACCCCTCCCCTCCTCAGCTTTCGAGCAATATGAGAAAGCTGGATCTGGAGCGGCTTTGCCTTTCTCTCATCTTCTCTATTCGACAGCTCCTGACCCCACCCACTTCATCCCTTCCCTCTCTCCAACAACCGCTAACCCAAACCCATTAATTGAATCAATCCTTAGCCAGACAACTTTCCTTCTCTTTCAATTAACCAAACCCGAAAAAAAAAGGTATTGTATTTCTTTTAGTCATCAAACTTAATTTCTCCTTTTAAATTATCGAAACTCAATCAAACAAAAATGATTAAATTGAAGAAACCCAGTAGACGACCTCCACACGATTCTCTCCTCTGAGCAACGCAGAGATCTCATGGCGCCAATCAAACCAAAGATTTTGACTCGTCATCACCGACTCGCTTTGAGATTTGTTGCGAATGGTTGGTAGGGTGGGGTTGTTGGAGGTCCAAGAAGGGGAAGGGGGCAAAGGGAGATCTCGACATAGACAAGAAAAGTTTAAAAAATATATTTTTAAAAACTTACTTTTCAAGAAAAATATTTTAAAATAATTTAGTCCTAGTCCAATCAAACACATACCAAACGTAGTACAAGTGTTATTCAATTTAGGCAATGTCAAGCCAATCCAAGACAATCCCAGAACTTAATCCAGTCCATGACAGTTGTTCGGTTCATTTTTACACATGATGTTTCATGTTATTCACTCACTATTTTGAGTTAGTTCTTGACATTTTATAGTTTTTTTACTTCCTTTTTGTGTTTTCTTATATTTTACCTTGGTTGAGATGAAAATGAGCTAAAAGTGCATTATTGGTTATAAATTCTGTTTTTGTTCATTTTCGTAGGTCAACTTCTTGGCCTTGGATCAGCATGCTCCGGTGCTTGGATGAAGTCAAGATCTTCATGAGACTTGTTCCAATGGATGTTAACTACAACATATCCAAATTTGAGCTCCATTGGACAAGTATTGCCTATCCAACCAATCCAACATGTTACCACAGCTCTGGAAATCCGAATTTGGCCAGCTTTTACCTCCTTTGTGTCATCTTGATTCTTCTTATTACCATAACTCTTGGTAACAAGAAATTACCTTTGTAAATGAGATATTTTCTGAAGCAATTGACATCTTTGTGAAGACAAGGCTTCATCATTTGCAAGGGGACAAGAAGACAATGGGTGAAGACTTTGACAATAGAATACTAAAAGTAAAAGCTGGAAAGGAGGAGAGAGAGAGTGCAATATGAAGTTGGAGAGGTTTTGAACGTGGGAAATGAATTCATTCAATAATTCTACACATTGGGAGCAGAGATTTTAGAGTTGGAGATGAAGCTTGGAGCTAGGGAGCTCAAGGAGGAAGACAAGGGCAACAAAGCAAGGAGTGGAAGAGATTTCCACCATTGAAGACCTTGAGCTCCAATGTTCACAAAATCTGTAACTTCTTTCTAATTTTATTTTGAGTTTGTATTTGGAATAAGTATGAGCAATTAAACTCCATAGCTAGGGCTTAGGTTGAAGCCCTAAACATGATTACCTTATTGTTTTGATGCTTGAGTGTATGAATTTCTGGATATTGTTGATGAATTCCAATTCACCAAATTAATCTATCCTTGATGTGTGTTTTTCCTTGGTTGGCCATCTTTGAAAGCATGCTTCTTGAGATTGTTGGGTTTATGTGTATCTTCATGTTATCCTAAGCAATAAATGGATGAAGTAAGAATCATCCATGTGAATTGGTTTCTTGAATACCTAATGTAAACACCATGCTATTAGGATTTTTGTGATGTTCATATTCTCTTTAAACTTAATGGGTTTTTCTTGTAATTGAATCAAAGTACTAAGCACACCTAGATTCAATTATAGGGAAGGCACAAGTATTGTAGCACTCGTACTGCACTTTACGTATATTAGAGAGAATCAATGCGTCTTGAGTCACTCGTCCTGATCTTGATTGCGAACATCTTCAACAACACATTTAGAGTTCATCACTTGAGTATTCATGAACTTGGGTAGAATTGTTTATGGTGGATTCCGAAATCCTAGTGTTTGTTACATTTTAATTTCACATCTTGATAATTCATCTCTGCCATTCTTATTTAAATTCGAAGTCCATTCACTTTCATGCAATAGAAATAGGTCACTTGAAACAAATCAAACCCCCCCCCCCCCAAATGTGTGTGAGTTGTGTGTTTGACACATTGTGTGTCGTATTTACTGAATTTTTTTTGTCTCTGTAATTATTTTGGACTTTTGGTCTTCGTTGTGTTTTTGCATTTTCTGTGCTGAATCCAACCGTATAAAGAACGCAAAATTTGGACAAACGGTTGGAAAGTTATAGGTCAAAAATTGAACAGAGGTCGAAACAGAAAAACAAAAAAACGATTCTGTGCAAAAACGACCGGTCGTCACTGTTCACTGTTCATGGCACTGTTCACATGTGATAAATAGGTGATAAAAGGGTGATAGAAAGTGCTGTTTGTGTTTTTCTTTAGTTTTCTTGTTTTGTTTCTTTTCTTTTACCTTCCTTTTTTAATTTTTAGTTTCTATTTTGCATTTGTGCATTTTTGGTGTGTTAAATTAAGTATTCTTTACGTACTCAAACTAGAACTTATAGGAAGCCGACAAGTTTTTCGTGTGATCGACCTCTTACTTACATAATCTATACTTCATTAGATTCGTGCACTTGCGGGTATTTTTAATTGGTTGTTTGCACATTAATTTGTGTCCTTTTAGGAATGCAACAACAGTCCCTCGTACCAAACGAGCCCTGAGTTTCTTCTAGATTAAAGTATTATGGATGATAGTTGTTCTGGTTGATACTATTCCTGCGATATTTGGGACCATGGCTTGAATTGACATAAGGATATTTTGGGTGAGGTTCATTTTGAGAGATTCCAGAGCCCCATGCGGGCTGTGCGACTGCACAGGGCCTCCAATTTTTTTACAATCCAACTATTCTAATTATAAAATAAAATAAAGGGGTTCTTAGATCTAGGTCCAAAACGATTAGTTGTCATTGGGTTTAGTCCTTGTGTTTTTGGTTTTAGATGTAGGTCCTTTGACATTTATCACTTTTTTGTTGTGTCGATTTTACCATTTAAGGTAAATAAGGAAAACACATTGAAAATCTAAATTTAAAGCATTATTTCCTTGAAATTGAATTCCAAAGTTTGAATTTTGAATTTTTTTCCTTGATAATATTCCTAATATATAGATAAAATACAATTTAATCAATAAAAAGTAAAGACTCACATATTATACCAATCGATAGACAAGCACCCAAATTAAATTATGTACCTGACATACAGGTATATAATGTTAATACATACATGTATATATGTACCTGCCTTCCAGGTAAGTGTTTTTTTCTTGAGTTTTCTTAAGCAGTTTTTTCTGGAGGTTCATATTTATATACATACGTACATGTCTTCCATGTAATAGTTTTTTTTTTTTCCAAAGAAATTTTGTATGGATTTTTATCTCAGATGAGTTTAAAGATCTATACCAAGATATTATATGAGTTCAATTAGCTGGGCTAGAGGGTATAACTACCTGGACTAGAGGTAATTTATGGGTTTAATTACCTGCATACTGCATACAAGGTGTACTGTGTATACACAGGTACCTTTCCTATTGTTAAGGTATAAAGTTTTTATGAACTTTTATTACAAATTTTGATGTCGGTATACCTTGGGAAAATTTCAGAATTCAATAAATATATTTGCAATTAAATTCAAATCAAATATGATAATTAATATCCTACAAATCAATAACTTACCAGTTTTAGAAATTCATAATTTACCTTATTTATGTTTTAGGTGCATAACTGGAACAAAAAATAAAAATAAATAAATAAATAAATATCAATAAATTGAAATAGACATGTAATCTTATGTGGCGCAAAAGTCAAAGGATTTGGATCAACAACAATTTCTGCGTGGATTGCACCCAAAATCTCTCTTCATAATTGAACTTATGCCAAATTTTCTATAAAATAAAAAGGTCATTTGAGTACATGAATATGAGTTTTCCCATCCAGCCACGTGCCTAAGCCCACACCTTTGCAAGCTCCCAAGAACTCTATCCCCTTTTTCCTTTTTCTTTTTTTAAAATTTTGGTTAATACCTTTTCTCCTCCTTTTTTTTAAAATTTTATGAAAAGCCATTTTCTCCTCTTCATTTTGTTTTGTGGTCAAAAATTTTATCCTCAGACAAATGCCGTCTCTTTTTCTTCTTTTTTCGAGCTATCTCCCTTTTCTCTCAAAAACCATTGAAGGTGCATCCCCTCTTCTTTCTTTATATTTCTATTTCCATTTTGTTTCCTCTCATCTGGAAGGTAGTTCAAAATAATTGAACTGGCAATTGTTCTCTCTTTTTTTCTATAGTTTAGTTAAGGTCAAAGGTTGAAACCACATTTCATAACAAAAGTTTTTTTTTTAGTACATCGCTACGGGGGAGGGGGAGTTTTTATTTGACGTTGTTGAAAGTTTCAAATCATGTTATATTGTTCTTTTTTTGTTCTGATGTATGTTGGGTTGCTAGGGCCTCAACATCTCTCTTTGCATAGGGCCTCCAAAATCAATGGACCGGCTCTAAGCTCTACTTCAAAAGAAATACTTCTATTAAACGGGGATATAACTATTTTGTTACTTTCGACCAATAATGTTATGATATATGTGCTAACACTTCTATGTGACATAGTATTATTGGCTAAGAATAGCAAAACACTGCTACCCTAATTGAAACTAAGTTTTTCTCCTACTTCACATCCAGTCGCACTCATAACCACATCAAGTCTACAAGGTGAATAACCTTTAGTTGATAGAACAATGTAGGTAAGGGAAGTCGGCAAAATAGATTTGTAACCTCGGAAAAAGGATTAGCTCTGAAAGTAGAACACGGGTTCCCAATCTCAAAACCGTTGACTGTCTGAGGATTGCTCAAACTCCTCCTGCGGCGAGAACAGATGGTTGTGTGATCGATTCATTACCATTGCATCACCACATAATCCTACATTACATGGCTTAAAGTCAACTACTCCAGAAGTCTTACGTACGACATATTTAATGTTTAAGACATTTTGGATTGCAAGACAATTCAAAGGCCACGTGGCATGAGTAAAGCTTAGATTTTCATTTGTTATCTAGTATTTTGTAGTGGGTGAGAGTAACGTGTGGAACTGTATTTTTTAAAAGTTGAGAAGTTGAGACAGAATAATAAGTCTCTCCTCGTGTTGAACAGAAGAACACCGATAGTTCAAAGTGACCCCTCTGTTTTTTGGCTAGTAAGCAATAAAATATTTAGAAAAAGAAAAAGAAAAAAAACTACTCTATCAGTCGACATGTCATATCAGTCGACATGTCATGTTCTAAACCGCTAAATTATTACAATAATTTAGGCTAAGTGAAATACCGATAAATACACGAATTCTAAATATAAAGTTTTGAGATGCGTAATTTACAAAGCCAAAATCAGATGGGGTGTTCTTTGCTCATACTTTAGTTTAGATGGGGAGAGCTGGGGTTCCCGCACTTGAAAAAAAAAAACTTGGGGCGTATCTCTCAAATCATTGGTCCAATATTAAATGAGCTTTTCCACTGCTCAGTTAGGTAGAGCACCTTGTTTACAAGCGCGCCAATGTTTTTCAGAGGAATCTATCATGTAATAAATAAATATTTGACCTTATTGATATCTTACTCTACGACCATAAAACCATTGTCTCATTTTCAATACACGATAAGGAAAATGAGACAAAGTCACTCTCATATGGGATTTTTTTTCTTTTTGGTAAGTATGGAAATAATGGCTTTGTGGAATATTTTATTATTATTATAGCAATTCTGGAAGAAGAAAAGGAAGCTTCTATTTCTTACAAATCGAAAATAATTATATTTTATTAATATTCCATTTCGGAAAACAATTTAATTATAAAATATGACCCACAATCATAGCAAACTTTTCCAAATGCAAACGCAACTCTCTCTCTTCAAGTATGAATTATGCCCGATCATCGGCCACCTACATCCACCATGCATGCAAAGACAAACGTACTTTAAGATCCTAAATCCTCCTCTTTGATTTGAATAAGTAACTGAATACTATGATAAATTAATATTAAAATGATGAAAAATAGGAAAAGAAATAGTAGCAGTGGAGATCGAGACCCAGGTGGCCATTCCAAGTTTGACCGAGTATCCTCCTTCTGCCATCCGGCATTAAAAACCCACAATTTTTTTGGTTCTTATCCTTTTCTTTTTATGGGCTTGAAACTCATGAGTTTATGAGTCAAAGGCCATCCCTATAAATGAGCAATGCCCCTCAGAGAAGAAGACATACACCACACTAGTAGTTATAGCAGGAACAAACAAACATGGCACAATTTGCTTATGTCACCACTGCCATTGTTGCCTTCTTCCTCATCCTCCTTCCACAATCTTATTTTTCTGAATCTATTTCAAGCCATCACCCTGGATCCTACTCACCTACACAATCAGATGTTGATCTTTTAGAATTTCCTTTGAATTTAGAGTATTTGGAAGCTGAGTTCTTTCTATATGGCTCTTTGGGCTATGGTTTAGATAAAACTAATCCAGGCTTAGCCCAGGGAGGTCCATCTCCCATTGGAGCTAAAAAAGCCCATTTGGACAACTTCACTAGGGATGTTATCACTCAATTTGCATGGCAAGAAGTTGGACACTTAAGGTTCAATCTTCTTTCTTTCTTTTGTTTTAATGGTTTTTTTATAGTATTTTTCTCATACCAAACTTTGTATTAATTATGTTATTTTATGCAGAGCTATTAAAAGTATAGTAAAGGGATTCCCAAGGCCATTGTTGAATTTGAGTACAGAATCATTTGCCAAGGTGTTTGATTCTGCATTTGGTCATCCCTTGGTTCCCCCTTTTGACCCTTATGCCAATTCAATCAACTATCTCCTTGCATCCTATGTGATTCCTTATGTTGGTCTCACTGGGTATGTTGGAGCGGCCCCAAAGCTCCAAGGTCCTGTTTTCAAATCGGTAAGCTTCAAACACAATAACAAGAAACTGAAAATATAACCCAATTATTTGGTCACGTTCACCAAATAATCTGGCAGTATTTCGTTTATTTGAATCGAATCAAATTTGGGTTCACTCTGAACTTCATTTATTATTAGTAGTATTGACAAATTCAAATTGCTTGGTGATTTGATATATATATATATATATGTAACAGCTAGCTCTAACATTACTCATTTTTAATTTATGTGGGTGGGTTATGTTCAGGTTGTTGCAGGGCTTTTGGGAGTGGAATCAGGTCAAGATGCAGTGATTCGAGCATTGCTATATGAACGTGCCCCGGAGAAGGTGCAACCATATGGTATAACAGTGGCTGAGTTCACTAATCGCATTTCAAATCTAAGGAATAAGCTAGGACATGGAGGTTGGAAAGATGAAGGCCTTGTGGTTCCCAAATACAGAGGTGCTGAGGGAAAAATCACTGGCAACGTTCTCGCCGGGGATGAGTTTTCACTCGCATATAGCAGGACACCACAGGAGATACTAAGAATTATATATGCGAGTGGTAATGAACATGTCCCTGGAGGTTTCTATCCTAAAGGAGCTGATGGCCATATTGCTAAATCTTATTTACATAAAGCATAGAACTTGAACAAATTAATGGTACTAGTTAGGTTGCCATGGCATTCAGGTTGCCTTGTTTAGACAGTGTATTTTCAGTAGTTGTAGACAGAATAAAAGTTCTTAATAATGATAACTTGTAACCAGACAATAAAGAAGATACAGTTCATGTTGCATCCCAAACTCTTCATTTATACACCCCCATGAACATGATATACAGTTAAGTCTGCACACCACACGGATCATTCTCGACCCAAAAAAGAGAAACAAATGACGTAGGTTACATGAAAAAAGTAATCGCGTATCAAGACAAGAAGACATAAGAGGAGGGTTTTGATATACAGTAACCTGTTGCAGCACATACATTCAGCATTTCTGGTGTCATTGGTTGTTGAACTTAAGCTCTTAGCCGTCATCCATACGAATTTAGGCAGAGCAGAACCAACAGCTGCTGCTGCAAGAACCATTTGTACATCAAGTTTGGGTTGTATATGTATGTAGAATAAAAATGTGGGGTACCAATGTAAATATAAAAATATTCGGGGCGAAATATGAATGAATAAAAAGTTGGACTCACATTCCGACTCGGACTCAGTTTTTCTTCGAAGGCCATCTCCAGTCATGGGCTATATCCTAAATATAGCCCTGAATTAATGCAAAACTCATCTCCAATCATGGGCTAAATAAAATTTAGGCCAAATTTAGAGGGCGAAATTTGGAGGGGCGTTACATTCCCCCTTTAGCCCAACCCTGGGCCAAATGTAGCCCAACTTTGGCCTAGGCCAAATTCATAATGGACCCCATCATATACTTTTCAATCACCAAGTATTAAAGCACTCCCCCACTTGCTTTATTAAAAACTGGATATATATAGAGTTTTAAAAGCTGTTTGAATGTTTCTTGTTGGCAATGACCGTTGGAATCCATACGTACCCACTCCTTTTAAAAAAAAATATTTATATTTAAAATTTTATAAATAATAAATGTGGTAAGTTTTTGCCATCTTTTTAAGTGTTGTTTAAAAAAATAATAAAAGAGTCTTTGTACATAACCGTTGAACTCAAACATTGAATCTCATCCTTTCCTTTATTTTTTTTGTGAAGCTCATCATGTATAGTTGTGGAATGTATGAGTATTTAATTAAATTAAATAATATATAATTGTGGAATATATGAGTGTTGTACCATAGTTTTTCTCAAAATAATAAAATATGAATGTCTCTAAAATATAGTTCTTCACGGTAGAGATGGAAAAATTTAGCCCTACATTATTCTTTAAAAAATTAATATTTTCTGGAGCTAAATTTCTATGGCCGGAAATGGCCTAGGGACCCAAAAACCCAATTAGACAAAAACAAAGCTCATTCAGCAGCAGAGTGGAAGAGCAGGCCTCCGATCGCTCCTCAATGTACGTACATCCATCACTGGCAATCTTAATTTCCTCAATTCTGTTTTCCATTTTGGTTGTTTATGTTTTTGACGAATTTGATGTTATGTTGTCTTCAGCTCCCAAATAACTGATCTTACCGTTTGTTATCTATTCTATATTAACTGAATCTGGAACATGTGGAACCATGTTCTGTGTTTTAATTTTTCTTTGTTGGAACGTGGGTTTTAATTTATTTTCCAAGAATTCAATGTAAACATTGGATTTTTGTGTGATTCTGTCTGTGTTTCTGTATAATTTTCTTGGTGTTAGATGTAGTTCCTAGAAAGAAAAAAAAAAAAAAAAGTTAACCCAGTTCAACTGGTGCTGATGTGCTGAGTGAGAGATATCAAAGGTCTAAGATGGACTTAAGGCGCCAGGATCGCCAATATTCATGACTGGTTTTGGCTGGTTAAGCGAGCTTTATGTGTTGAAATCTTGGTAATTTAATTCATCATAAACCCATTAAAGAGTCTTCTATTCTATGTGTTTGCAAAACTTAAAGCAAACCCATTTGACCCTTTGTTCTCTCTAGTTTTTATCCTCCGGCGCTGGAGTTTCAGATTTACCATGCCTGTGAATTTAGGAAGTATCTAGGAGTTCCACCCATTGTGTTCTGAAATTTGTGTATATTTGCTTCCTCGGTAGTTTCACCTGTTGCAGTTGAAATGCCAAAGCTTTTCATTGATGTTTATCTGTGAATTACTTGTTGCAGGTTTTCTAATGGAGAAGAAATCCAGGATATGGAGAGTGAGTGATTGGGGAATGCGAAGACTAGCTAACATACCAAATAAAGAAAGCAAAGAATGCTTACTACATTTTGACGAACTTTGAGATAGAAGCCAAATGGATAAATGACTTTAAGACCATGTTGGACAAGGATGAAAGAGTCATTCGGCATCTTGTGATGAAGAGGGATGAGTCAATCACAGAGGACTGCCCTCCTCCTCCTGAGTTTCACACTGTCGGTGCAGGTACGGATTCTGATGAGGAAGAGGAGGAGGAGATGGAATACGACTTCGAAGAGTACGAAGATGAAGATGGGATTATTATTGTTGACGCTGACAATGCTGATATGGAAGATAGGAAACAAGGAATGGTAGAACAAGTAGCGTAGGAAAAACAGGAATGAGAAAACTGTGGGCTGAAACAAGTGAGAAATCAGAAAGTTTTGCATATTGGTTTTTGTATAAATTTGTGTAACGTTTAGAACAACAGATCATATTTAAGTATATAATGGCATATATACTTTGTTTGATTTTATGTCTAAGTTGATTTAATAAATTCCAGTGTTTCGACAGAAATGGTTGATTTGGTCCGCAATAAACCTGTTTAAGCTTTGATGGCTTTTAAGCGATAGGAATTGCTTAACGCTAAGATAAGTGGTTTAAGAAATCTTTAAATCCGATTAATTAAATTAATATTCATAAATCTTTAAATCTGATTAATTAAATTGAGTAATGTAATTTACGGATCCTGAGCCGAGCCTCTACAGTTAGGTCTCGTTTGGGATTATGGTCTATTCAGAATCACTTATGGATTCTACATGTTTCTCCATAGAAATGATTTTTGGGTAAGCCCTTTAGTTTCTTCTAGATTGACGAGATTAAAGTATTATGGATGACAGTTGTTCTGGTTGATACAATTATTGTGATATTTGGGACCATGGCTTGAATTGACATAAGGATATTTTGGCTGATGTTCATTTTGAGAGATTCTAGAGCCCTACTTCACGAGAAATACTTCTATGAAACGAGGATAGAACTATTTTTCTATTTTTGGGCCAATAACGTTATGACACATGTGCTAACACTTCCATGTGGCATTGTTTGTGCCTAAAAATATCGGCCTGTAAGGCTGACCGGAAGAAACAACCTCTCGGCCAAGGTGCCTGTCCAAGAAGGTTGTCCTTCGCTCTTCCTCGTAAAAAAAGGGAGATTTATGAAGGCGAAATCATCACGGCCACGGTGAGCTTTGAGCGAAGAAAATAGTAACCCCTCAAATACACAGCCAAAGTGGAAAAGTCAAGGGGCATTGTCATGTGTCATTGAGGTCTCACGCTTCATTTAATGAGATAATGCTCCTGACTACAGCAGAAGACCCAGGATCCGCGCAAAAGAAGAATTTACATTTAATGCATAAGGGAAGGAGGGAAGTGATTGGAGTCAGTGTATGGTAAGTAAAATCAGGATGATTAGGTGCGACATCTTATGACTTGTAAGACTAAGTCACCAACCATCAAGCCAGAGTATTAAATGCTCCTTCAAGGCCTAAGACGCAGAACTGACAATTAGGGCGGCGACGGAGATTTATGGGGGTCACACCACCATACTTCACATTCCCAAATGTTGTCCAGACTACCCACTATCTCTGATCGACCACGTCATGTAGATATCAGCTTCGCCTTCCTCACAAGAGCCTCTTCTATAAATATCAAGCTCCAACTACATTTAAAAGGTTCAACACCAAACACAAGCCTTCGACGGAGCAAATTATATTTTTCTATCATTTATCTTCCTGTAATGCACTTTCAATACCTTTACTTGCTTTCTTATAAGTAGTGGCAGATTGTAGGAAAGTCCATTCATCAATATATCATATGACCCTTGATTTCTCAAGGAGCCGGAGCACCATCCTTGTTACTTTTCCATCCACCCCACATATCATACGACCGTTGCAATCCAGGCAAAGCGCCGGAGCACCGCCTAAAAATCCACCATTAACACCATCATTAACAGCCTTATAGCTCAGGCCTTGAACCTACGGCCAGAGATCAGTTCCTCTTTCGGCCACAGTTGCTCTCATCAGAAGTCAAACTCGAATATGTGCGCAACTCATCCATCCATCCACTCACATCATCTTCAAATGCACGGAGACCGTGCTGGCACGCCCGCGTATAACCGCACCGCACCAAAGAAGGACAACCCGTGTTGACGCAATCCCGAGCACCAGACCGTGAGATTTACGGAGCTCAACATGCATATTATTATTGGCCAGATATAGCAAAATAATGTTATCCCAATTGAAACTAAGTTTTTCTCCTACTTCACATCCGATCGTACTCATAACCGCATCAGGTCTCTAAGGTGAACAACCTCTAGTTGATGAAACAATATAGGCAAGAGAAGTCAGCAAAATGAATCTATAACCACAAAAAAAGGATTAGCTCTGAAAGTAGAACACGGAGTCCCAATCTCAAACCCGTCGACGTCGGTGGATTGCTCAAACTCCTTTCATGGCGAGAAGAACGGATAGTTGCTTTGTCAATTCATTACCATTGCATCACAACATAATCCTACATTACATGGCTTCAAGTCAACTACTCCTTAAGTCTTACGTACGACATATTTAATGTTTAGGGTTAATTACAATTTATTATCCTGTGGTTACATCCTTAAGACACGTTAGTCCTTATCTTTTTAATTTTTACAATCACATACTCCAATCTTTTAAATTTGTTATAATGTGGTTCCGTTGTTAGGTTTTCCTTAGATTCTCTCGTTAGTTGTTTACGTGACACTATGGGTCCCGTATTTTTCTATTTTTAAAATTTTAAATTGATTAAAATATGAATAAAATAGTTATAAAAAAATTTCTAGCTGTGCGGTGGTTGCTAGGTAGGGAGGAGGGTGGTGGGTCGTTGTTGGATTCGTTGGGGGGGGGGGGGGGGGGGTTTTGTGGATGATTTCTTTTCTTTCTCTTTTTTGTAGTTGTTGGGGTTTTGGGTTTTGTGGATGATTTTTTTGTTTTCTCTTTTCTATCGTTGCGAGCTTGGGTGGGGGTCATGGGGAATGGGAAATGGGGGGGGAGAAGAAATCGATGGGGTAGAGGTAGAGCGTAGAGGTGTGAGGGTGAAGAAATCGGTGGGGAAAGGGAAAGCGTAAGGAAAGAGAGAGTTTTACTCTCTTTTTTTCCTAAATTTTTATATTTATATTTTAATCAATTTAAAATTAAAAAAAGAGAAAAACTGAGACCCTAGTGCCACGTCGCAACTAATAGACAGATCTGACGAAAATCCTAACGCTTGGACCACATTATAATAAATTTAAAAAATCAGAGTATGCGATTGTAAAAATTTGAAAGTAATAAATTTAAAACATCAGGATATGCGAATGTAAAATTTGAAAAGATAGGAACTAACATGCCTTAAGGATGTTACCATATGATATTAAATTGTAATTAATCCTAATGTTTAAGACATTTTAGATTGCAAGACATTTAATAGGCCACGTGGCATGAGTAAAGCTTAGCTTTTCATTTGTTATCTAATATTTTGTAGTGGGTGAGGGTAACGTGTGGGAGTGTATTTTGCAGAAGTTGAGAAGTTGAGAAGTTGAGACAGAATAGTAAGTCTCTCCTCGTGTTGAATAGAAAAACACCGGCAGTTCAAATCGAAATAAATATCTTTGAGAATAAAAAGGAAGCTTCTATTTCGTAATGAAAATAAAATATGGCCCACAATCATAGCGGACTTTTCCAAATGCAAACGCATGCCAGTATGAATTATGCCCCGATCATCGGCCACCTACACCCACGTGCATGCATGGACAAACGTTCCTTAAGCATCCTAAATCCTCCTCTTTGATTTGAATAAGTTACTGGATAATATGATAAATTAAAATGATAAAAAATAGGAAAAAAAATAGTAGCAGTTGAGATCAAGACCAAGCGGCCATTTCAAGACCGAGTATTCTCCTTCTGGCATCTGAAGAGATATTTAATCATATACTCTCAATGAAGAAGACATACACCATGAGTTTACGAGGCAAAGGCCATCTCTATAAATGAGCAATGCCCTCAGTGAAGAAGACATACACCACACCAGTAGTTATAGCAGGAACAAACAAACATGGCACAATTTGCTTATGTCACCACTGCCATGGTTGCCTTCTTCCTCATCCTCCTTCCACAATCTTATTTTTCTGAATCTATTTCAAGCCATCACCCTGGCTCCTACTCACCTACACAATCAGATGTTGATCTTTTAGAATTTCCTTTGAATTTAGAGTATTTGGAAGCTGAGTTCTTTCTATATGGCTCTTTGGGCTATGGCTTAGATAAAACTAATCCAGGCTTAGCCCAGGGAGGTCCATCTCCCATTGGTGCTAAAAAAGCTCATTTGGACAACTTCACTAGGGATGTTATCACCCAATTTGCATGGCAAGAAGTTGGACACTTGAGGTTCAATCTTCTTTCTTTCTTTTGTTTTAATGGTTTTTTTTTTATAGTATTTTTCTCATACCAAACTTTGTATTAATTATGTTATTTCATGCAGAGCTATTAAAAGTATAGTAAAGGGATTCCCAAGGCCATTGTTGAATTTGAGTACAGAATCATTTGCCAAGGTGTTTGATTCTGCATTTGGTCATCCCTTGGTTCCCCCTTTTGACCCTTATTCCAATTCAATCAACTATCTCCTTGCATCCTATGTGATTCCTTATGTTGGTCTCACTGGGTATGTTGGAGCCGCCCCAAAGCTCCAAGGTCATGTTTTCAAATCGGTAAGCTTCAAACACAATTACAAGAAACTGAAAATATAACCCGATTATTTGGTCACGTTCACCAAATGATCTGGCAGTGTTTCGTTTATTCGAATCGAATCAAATCTGGGTTCACTCTGAACTTCATTTATTATTAGTAGTATTGACAAATTCAAATTGCTTGGTGATTTGATATATATATATATATATATATATATATATATATATATATATATGTAACAGCTAGCTCTAACATTACTCATTTTTAATTTATGTGGGTGGGTTATGTTCAGGTTGTTGCAGGGCTTTTGGGAGTGGAATCGGGTCAAGATGCAGTGATTCGAGCATTGCTCTATGAACGCGCCCCGGAGAAGGTGCAACCATATGGTATAACAGTGGCTGAGTTCACTAATCGCATTTCAAATCTAAGGAATAAGCTAGGACATGGAGGTTGGAAAGATGAAGGCCTTGTGGTTCCCAAATACAGAGGTGCTGAGGGAAAAATCACTGGCAACGTTCTCGCCGGGGATGAGTTTTCACGCGCATACAGCAGGACACCACAGGAGATACTAAGAATTATATATGCGAGTGGTAATGAACATGTCCCTGGAGGTTTCTATCCTAAAGGAGCTGATGGCCATATTGCTAAATCTTATTTACATAAAGCATAGAACTTGAACAAATTAATGGTACTAGTTAGGTTGCCATGGCATTCAGGTTGCCTTGTTTAGACAGTGTATTTTCAGTAGTTGTAGACAGAATAAAAGTTCTTAATAATGATAACTTGTAACCAGACAATAAAGAAGATACAGTTCATGTTGCATCCCAAACTCTTCATTTATACACCCCCATGAACATGATACACAGTTAAGTCTGCACACCACACGGATCATTCTCGACCCAAAAAAGAGAAACAAAGGACGTAGGTTACATGAAAAAAAGTAATCGCGTATCAAGACAAGAAGACTTAAGAGGAGGGTTTTGATATACAGTGACCTGTTGCAGCACATACATTCAGCATTTCTGGTGTCATTGGTTGTTGAACTTAAGCTCTTAACCGTCATCCATACGAATTTAGGCAGAGCAGAACCAATAGCTGCTGCTGCAAGAACCATTTGTATATCAAGTTTCCACGTTGGTCATGAAGGGGCAAAATTGCAGTTACAAAGTCATCGTAAGGTTAGCAGCAAGTAAGCAAGGAATTAGTATATGAACTACTCGATATTCACAAGTAACAGGACACATAAGTGTAAGCAGCCAGGAGATCGCAGCATATGGAATGTGTTAAGTTCACATTTATCAATGTTAGGCTAAGAATATATAAAACAGATGATTCTTCATATTAACATCAAGCTCATGTTTCTTATCCATTGCGAAGTATATCGTCCAGTATGTAGATTGGCTCCAACTGACCTAAACTGCTAAAGAAACACCGCACTAACACATTCCATGTGCCAATGTTGGGGCAGATCCCTTCCCTTATCATCTTATGAAGATAAACCATGGCTTCATCTAAACCTATCAAATTACAAATCCCAGACAGAAGACTGGTATAAGCTATTACATCTGGCTGCCACACCTTTGCCGCACCAACACTGTTGAAAATCTGAGTAGCAGTGCTTATCCTACCTTGCTTACAATAGGCATATATAATTATGTTATATGTGATGGCATCAGGCTTTGTTCCCCCTACCAGCATTTTGCCGAAAAGCTGCATACCGTCCTTGGTCATTCCAGCTTGACAAAAACCATTCAAAATGGTATTGTAAGTTGCCAAATTCAGTTCCATCCCTCTTTCCTGTATCTCCTTAACAAGTCCAAATGCTTCTTCGAATCTGTTCACCTTGAAGAGACCGTCCAATAGCTCATTATATGTTGTAATGTTAGGAAAACACCCATGCTTCTCCATCTTATCAAGCATCTTGACTGCCCAATCTACCTTTCCATCGCCACATAACCCTTTGATAAATGTGTTAAATGTAACTGTATTTGGAGGACAACCTTCAGCAGTCATTTTTTCCACAAGACATTGAGCTTGATGAAACATATAATTCCTACAAAGAACATCCACCATGCAGGTATATGCTATAACATTAGGACGGCAACCATGGTTCATCATATTGTTCCAAGTCTCAGATGCACCAACAAGGTTACCAGCTTTTGCAAATCCATCAATAAGAGTGCCATATGTGGTCACATTTGGAGGGCACCCATTTCTCTCCATCTCATGTAAAACAGATACAGCATCACCCATTTTCCCATTAGAGCAGAGACCATGTATCAGACTAGTATATGCAATAATATTGGGCGCAAATCCCTCAAGAATTAAGCGTTTCCACAAGCCAAGAGCTTCATGGACTCTCCCTACTAGAAAATAACCCTTTATCAAGGAAGTAAAGGTGTGAATATTAGGACTACATCCTCTCACAAACATTTGAGCCAAAACTGCAAGAGCAGACTCAACGTTCCTCATATCAGAAAGAGAATTAATAATCGTCGAGTATGTGATAACATTAGGGTCTATTCCTTTATCCACCATTTCAACCAACAATTCCAAAGCCTCCCCAATTTTGCACTCTTTGCATACCCAATTTATCACAGCATTATAAACAGGCACAATGGGATCAAACCTACCCGCAAGCTCCCTTGCTTCTTCTACCTTTCCAACTCTACACAAAGCAGACACTACAGTCGTATAGCTCACCGCGTCTGGAGAACATCCCTTCTTCGACATTTCAACAAGCAACTTGCGAGCACCATCTACTCTATCATTTTTACACAATGCCTTCAAAAGAATGTTATATGTATACACATTTGGCTCCATCCCATCTTTCTTCATATTAGTATATATCGGATTAATCATCTGAAACCTATTCTCACTAAGCAATGCATCCAAGAGGTGATTGTAAATCTTGACCGTTGGTTTGCACCCAAATTCTCTTATCCTATAGAACATTTTCAAGGCCTGCTCAGCCAACCCAGCTCGCCTATAAGAGTTTATCACACTTATGAACAACTCCTCAGAGCAGCCAATTCCCTCCAATTTCATTTGGTTCAATAGGTACTGCACACCATCCATTTCACAATGGCTCCCAAGCTTCACAATCATGGCCTCGTACGTTAATGGAGTGTGCTTGAAAACTCTTGAATTCGAAATGGACCTGAAGTATTCTAATGCCGACGCTATGTGGTGCTCGTGTCTTAACCTCTGCAACACATCATACCCTTTAAGAAAGGCTTGGCTGGGTTCCATTTGGGGTTTGTGGTTTGAAATGAGAATTGGGTTTGTGTTGAGCACAAATGGTCTTGATGGTTTGTGAACTTTTAGCAGCAGGGAGCATCCTTCTTTCAAATACATGATAAAGGGCAAGCTCAAATTTAGCTCATCAAACAACAAAAACCCCAAACCCCAGCTAACAGAAAGTTTATGAATTCGAAAATGGTGAACAAAGCAAGAACAAAAAAATCAAATTTTGAGTATGCAACAGAATCCTAACCAATCAAAGTTGAAGACTTTGAAGGTTTCTTAAGGTTGGGTTTGCAGTAAATGGTTCAAATTCAAACTCAACGTGGGATTTTCATGTTCAGGAGAGGAGCACCATTGTCTTCTCAGAAGTTTGGGTTGTATATGCATGTTGAATAAAAATGTGGGGTACCTATGGAAATATAAAAATATTTGGGGCGAAATATGAATTAATAAAACTTCGGACACACACACTCCGACTCGGACTCAGTTTTCTTCTAAGGACCCAAAAACCCAATTAGACAAAAACAAAGCTCATTCAGCAGCAGAGTGGAAGAGCAGGCCTCCGATCGCTCCTCAGTGTACGTACATCCATCTCTGGCAATCTTAATTTCCTCAATTCTGTTTTCCGTTTTGGTTGTTTATGTTTTTGACGAAGTTGATGTTATGTTGTCTTCAGTTCCCAAATAACAGATCTTACCGTTTGTTATCTATTCTATATTAACTAAATCTGGAACATGCGGAATCATGTTCTGTGTTTTAATTTTTCTTTATAGGGGCGTGGGTTTTAATTTTTTTTCCAAGAATTCATTGTAAACATTGGATTTTTGTGTGATTCTATCTCTGTTTCTGTATAATTTTCTTGGTGTTAGATGTAGTTCCTAGAAGAAGAAAAAAAGATAACCCAGTTCAACTGGTGCTGATGTGCTGAGTGAGAGATATCAAAGGTCTAATATGGACTTAAGGCGCCAGGATCGCCAATATTCATGACTGGTTTTAAATGGTTAAGTGAGGTTTATATGTTGAAATCTTGATAATTTAATTCATCATAAACCCATTAAAGAGTCTTCTATGTGTTTGCAAAACTTAAAGCAAACCCATTTGACCCTTGTTCTCTCTAGTTTTTCTCCTCCGGCGGTGGAGTTTCAGATTTACCATGCCTGTGAATTTAGGAAGTACCTAGGAGTTCCACCCATTGTGTTCTGAAATTTGTGTATATTTGCTTCCTCGGTAGTTTCACCTGTTCCAATTCCATTTTTTTTTTGGTTTACTCTTATGCTGTGATTTACATTTTTGCGGACTAGGTGCTCTATGAACTTGTATTAGTTATTCACTGATGGTTTGTACCAAACTAAGGGATGGTTTTTATTTTGTCTTTTTTCTTCAGAAATTATTTGTCAGCTCACAGAAAGCAGAAGGTATGGGTGGACATAATGACTCAAGTGCATCTGAGAAGAAACTGAGCGAGGCTGCAAATGTTGTGCCAACCCTCAATGCTGAGAATTTGCAAAGTAACATGAAAGTTATATATTACAGGTCTGTTTTGATAACTTCGTAGGCCATGATTCTATTCTCTGTCCCCATATGTTCTTTACATTGACTTGTCAAGCCTCAAAAGGTTGGTTTCTATGTCGATCTTAGGAGGAGGGAGGGCAATAAAACAAGGAATATTTTTTTAGATTTTAGCTCTTATAGTTTTTTCAGTTTTCTCCAGTAATTGATGATGAAATATCTTGTTAAATTTTGGGAGGGATCGTGGTTCCAGATATTGCTCATGTTGATTACTATATGATATCAGGCTAGTGTAACAAAATAACCTTTTCGATTCATCATAAAAACATGTGGGAAGATCTCACTCCAAAGAATTTGATAACTTCAAACTTTGTCATGCTAGCTAATCCATTCTCACAACTTTCTGTGTCAATACTAAAAACTTCTGTATTTCCCCTTGTGCAGCCGAACATTTATGTCTATCATCGGTGGGGTCATTGCTGGAATTTTGGGGTTCACAGGCCTTACTGGTTTTATCTTTTATTTTATTGTTATGGCTGTCACTTCAGTTGGACTCATTGCCAAGGCAGGGTTTACAGTGCATTCATATTTTGATAGCTGGAACCAGATTATACTTGATGGCTTTCTCGGTGGGCTTTTGGTACGCTCTCTTTGATGTAACAGTTCTCGTTGATAGGCTACACTTTAAAATAGTTGTCATTGCTGCTATATCTAATATAGTTATTAAACTAATGTAAAATTTGTGATGACACATCTAACATTATCAATACCTTCATCTTCTTGATTTCCTTCTTCTCTTTTACCTTTGACTAACAACTGTTTTCTTTTCATCTTGCAGTCATTTGTGCTGTTCTGGACGTATCCTTTAAACAAATGAGAGCATACTTAATAATAACAATATGTGTGCATGTGTGTGACCGATTTATGGTACTGAATTGATGTTGTTGGATAAGGAAAGCTCTTTTGCCAGCGACATCATAATATACAACCTAGGGGGAAATCAGCTGTTTTTGGAGCAGCCAGATCATGCCATACAGTTCTCAAATTTTGGGATAAATATGTGAAAACTAGTACTTTTTTGCCATGACAACTCTTATGGCATGACCATGGTGCCTCCAAGAGCATTGGTATTTCGCAAAATCATGTTAGGCCAAATTTCTGTGAAAATCTGAAAACATGCATTTTAGCTAATTCCTATGTCTTATGTTTCCTTGTTTTCCTTGACATAAAAAGATTTGCTTATGACATTGTGCATATATTCTGAGGAGTTATCTGCAACATCTCGAACCGAAGGAATCCTGCGTTGCTGCTAACTATTTACTATATCAAGAATGAAGTGAATCCGCTGCTGCTTTGGAGATGGCCAAGTTATTTGTATTAAAAGAATGTAATTGTGGGCATTGTCCACCTCTATTTTTCCCCATGAAAACACTTTAGCTAAAAGGCTAGCATGCTTAGGCTTATTGACGTACCTGCAGAACTTTTTGTTTTAGGTCATTTGTTTTATGAAAGCTGCTTTGTTCGTTGGATTGTAATCACAATAGTTTTCTTTTAACCAATTCAAATGTTGGATAAAGGTGAAGAAATGAAATTTTATATATTGAGACAGTTGAGTTCCTTCCTATGTAGATGACGTAGCATTGATATTTCATGGGTCAGAGAGCCCATCCAAACAGATGTGACTAATTTCTCTTCTTTTTTTTGGGTAAAATTCTTTAGGACTAATTATTTTGAAAAAGGAAATACCAAAAAGGAAGTATGAGATATGTTCGACAAACTCTTGGATCATTTTTACTATACTGGTAGCAAAAGTTGAGTATAAGTATGGCAAAGGTATACCCCTGGTTGGAGGTCAAATTAATTACCAACCCTTCCCTATATAATTTATGTCCCAAAATCTAATACTAATACAATGCTCATTGCTGAGAACAAAAAAACAAAAACTAATACAATGATCTGCATTTCCATTAATAACCCAGACGAGCAGCAGCAGATGAATCCGTATCTCCAATGGGTTACGGAGGCAAAGAACTCTTGCAGTGGAACGGTATTCTCCTGTGTTCACAAATAACTTTTACAAGCAAGTGGCCTTGTGTACTATATCTTTTTTTCATATTTGAATTATCACACCTGTGGAGTTTTTTCAAGTATCAACCAAATTCCAGAGTGAGATGAGAAACCATATTAGAACTTTCAACTTTAAATTTCCAATGTAGTGTTCAAGTTAAATTTTTGATGGAACAAAATTTCAACTTTACGTAGGGCCCGTCATTCCTTGGCACTCGACCTTCCTGATGAAAACCAGTGTACATATCCCACCATCCCACTTTCTATTTAAAGAAATGCGATATCGAACATTAGGATGGAGGTTAGTACATGCATTTCCATGAGTGGGGTTTCAGCTTTTAAGGCCAAGGAATGATTTGCACTCATACTCATTTTGGACAGCGTGAAACGGACTGAGACTTGATTAACCAATTCAGAGGAGTAAACCTTACCAGCATTTGGGGGATTTTTAGGAAGACAAAAGAGATGAAGTATAATCCACATGATATTGCTGTAGCTGTAATTATGTTGTTGACAAGGCGCTTGTTATCTTTACTGGGTACAAATGCTATTTTCAACGTATTTGTCAGGTCAAAAAGCCTGTAAGAGATCTGCAAGCAAGCAAGCAAAAACTGAAGCATGAAAAAGAAAGGCCAGCTATTTTCAGATTACAGCATATAACATCCTTTACTTACTGCAACGTAAATGGCAGAAGTGAGCATGAAGTTCAATAGCGGGTAGTCTGGGATCATAGAGAGCAACAACTTAGGCTGAGCATCAGGGACACCTGATCTGCAAGTTTTCATGCAAGACAGAATAAGAAAAGTAGGCAATGTAGACATAAACATGTATACCATGCGACCTTCCCTTAAAACCAAAAATTAAAAGAGAAACTGAAGTTTGACCAATTCTCAGTGACTCATCAAGAAAATTTCATTTCTCATTTAAGATATTGATCCCTTTTTTACTATAGACTAACAGAAGGAACTACTGCTCCACCTTCTTTGTGTTTCTTTGGTGTGGGGGGAATTGATCAAAATAGAAGTTGAGAGGGGATATTTAAAATTACCTAAGATTCTGAGGGAATTTATGACAATTTTTCCTTTTTGCTAACATTAGTAAACACTTGTGGACTATCTTTAGCAAATAACTGGAGCACAAAGTAAGCTTCAGCGTACCTTAACCAGACGTGGAATTGCAAGATGTAGGTCTCCAGTGTTATCTTTCCAAGCCATCTGGTATACCAAAGACAATGTTAGGGAAAAAAAAACCAGAAGTTTTAAAGATCACAAGCATCTTTATAATGGTGTACTTTTTTACTGAAAACAAAAAAGATACAGCTACCATAATCTTTAAGAATTACACCTGATGGTGTCTGCAGCAAATGCTATGACTCTAATGTATGAGAATAAACAGATTAAAATCAGAGAGATCGCAAGATGAAACACTCACGCAAAAAGGGTCAAAGAGTAGCTGCGGAATTGCTGCGTGACATTGCGCAAACTTATGTAGACCCTGATCAGCAAGAACAAGATGCTATATTAGCAAATAAAAAAAATATAGGGGCAGTCAAAAATGTTAAAATACTCAGGGCAAGATAGCATACGTTATAGGAATCCATGAGGTATACGGATGATATTTATTGTAAGTAAGCTTGTCCATCTTGTATATATACTCAAACCACAGATATCCCACCTAGAAATTCAGAGACTGCATCAGAGATGAATGTTTAAGAAGCAGAATTTTCATGATTATGAGAAATTATAATACCGTTACGGTTATCAGTGTAACAGCTGTTTTGATTGACATTTTACGCTTCCATTCTGCTTCCTCCAGTTTCTCCATCCACCTTTCAACCTATAAAGACTTACGCCAATTGATTAGCTACTGAATCATAGGAATGACAAACCAAACAGATCCATATCGAACACACCAGTCAAATACGAAAGTTTACACGAAAGATAAAATTAGATCAGAAAATAGAGAAAAATGAACAGGATTTTTATTGAGTCTTACAGTTGGATGATAGTAAGCATATATCATTCCAATTATCCATATGTATCGATCAAGGCCCGAGCGGAAATGCCATTCATGCAAGAGGGGTAAACCTGGTTTCGCAGGATCTGTGTAGCCTGCAATTTTATTAGGAATTCAGGTCAGTGATGTGCAATGTCTTTACATGGAAATTAATGCTCGACCAGTTACTTACCAAGAAGGAATGTGAGTGGGCTCCAAAGCAATTCAAACACTCCAGGTATTTCCCATACCAAGATAACAACCAAGAAACAACCAATGATTTTTACAGCTATCACTGACCCAATCTCATTATGCTTGCTCATAATACCGAGTGCCCCATAAACCATAAGAGTGAACAGAGTGTGCATGGGACAGATGTAGTATAGCACGTAACTGTTGTTAAGGACAACACAGCAAAACAATACCAAGAAATTAAGCCGCCACATCATCTGCTCAACAACAAGGAATGAAATGTGTTAGATATACGCTAAATGTGACAAACTCACCCACACAATCTTATAGATCTAGGGAACTGCATACCTGTGCAAACCTTGCTAGGCTGAAATCTTTGCGAACATAATAATAAGAAAAGTTTCCAAATCCAGTCATCCAGACATATGCAGCAATAAATACTCGAATTGCATTATAAATTTCTGTTGCAGCAAAATAGTGGTACAACAAAAATAACACCTGTAACATAAAGGAGCAACGAGTAAGATCTCAATGATGACAAGACTAACATGGATATATAATTATAGAAATCCTCCATACACTCTAACACTGATGAACTTTTTGTGCTGGAAATGACAAAGTTAGACATGGAAAACCAGATGCCTTGTAGTATTGTAGATGACAAAAGCATATGATTTGATGAACATACACCAAGAACTAATGGTTTTTATGTTGAACATGGGTGCGAAAATCAAATGACCAACATATAAGCATAATCAACAAGCATACGTCATAAATGAAAACAAATTGAACAACCTGCATCCAGCCTTTCCACTCCTCAGTTTGATGCCTATTCAGATAAAGAATGGATTTCCCAGTTAATGGAGACTTCTCATTATGTATCGTGAAAGAAGCCATTGCCGAAACTATGATGAGAAGGAAGTAAAGAAATATGAAAAGATCCCGGTTGTAACTCTGCACAAACAGATGACATTCAAATATATAAGGCACGTCACAAAGAGATATTTTAAAAACAAAAGCCAAAATGGAGAACATAGATTAATTTCACTAGTGCTTTTTTTTTCTTTCTACAATTTAAATTAGTGTTTGTAATCAAATATTTGTGTAGAGACATTGCTTTATTGAAAACCAAACAATGCCGAGAAGGAAGACTGAAATGCTTTACATACAAACGACTATGTTATCAATGTCACCTTAGTTGATGTGTTGAAGAAATCTGTACGATCACATAAGTAGAAGTATGCTAGAAGGACACTAAATTCAGATCTGTAGACAAGAGAGAAAGAAAGGCAAAGGTCAACATTCCAATACAGCAGTAAAGAATACTCCTTGATTTGATCCATGAATAAATTGACTTACATTGCTCTAAGCGTCAACCGGTTTTCAAGCAAGAAGGTCTCATCCATCAAAATGAACCTAAACCGATATAATAATCATAAGCACATGGTATGAGCATTTTAAATTGAAAACTTAGAGTGCAATGACCGTAATTTAGAAACCTGAATATAGGCGACCAGGCAGATGAAGTTCGAGCTTTCGGTGAGGCGGATTGGAGACCTCCGCCCTCTAATAAAACAGCTCTGTCATCCTCTTTAACCGCCTCTTTTTCCACTTCAACCAAATTCACTTCAGAGTACCTACTAGTGTCAAAAACCAATCTTACTCAGCACAAACACAAAACGCTTATTCGATCAGTTACATACATATATACTTACACATACACATACAATGTAGTTCTAAATATATATATATATATATTTGTATTTGTTTTGAATGGTTATATGCATAATAATACAATAAGCAATTGAGCTACAGCGAAAAAAGTTTTGAACTCACAATTTTGAAGAGAGTGAATTCTTCTTGTACTCCAAGAACTCAGAATAAATCCAAGCTGCGATGAGAGGTATAACTCCAAGCAAAAACGAAACCTGCAATGCATGGAAGTAAAATCCTTACTTATCCTTGAACAAAAATCACCGACAAAACTACATCAATTCAAAAGCGCACACTCAAATCCGAGCAAGATCTGAAAGAAAACACTGGAAGCTGAGAAATTGAGTACCTGGCCAACAGTGACGGGGCTAAAGATCATCATCTTGGCAAGCCTCGGATCAAACACAGAGATCAACGAGCAAGCATTTCACGGATCCGATTCGCTCGCTCAGAGCCGAAATGGAAACGAATCTAAGGATGAAATGCAATGTATTGTAATATACGCCGAATACAGAGTATTAAATTTATATATATATAGAGAGAGAGAGAGAGAGAGAGCGCGTCGGAGGGAAGGAGAAGATGAAAAACGAGTGAGGAACAGACTCAGAGGGAGAGAGACGGTGAGTTAATGAGTGACAACCATATATGGTTATAATTGCCTTCTTTTTTCTTTTTCTTTTTTAATTTTTCTCTGAATGAAAGATCATGTTGTTTGTTTTACTTCGTTTATTTTCTTGGGATAGCGCCATTTCTTCTAAACTATTATTTAAATTAAATCGTTTCCTTAATTTCTCTTTTTACGGTGTGGGGATAGATAGAGTTAGGGCCCTTCGTTTGTGAGGCGTAGGATTCTGATCGGACGGTGTGGATGGGGATCCACGGTTCTTTTTTTTTTTTGGTCAATGGGATCCACGGTTCTTACTTGTGAGTATTGAGTGGGTTCTGACACCCACACATTAACATGTCCATGTTTTCCAACAATTTTTCCAATTTTTTTTAATGCATATGGTTTTCTCACACGGTCAAAGCATATGAGGATTTGAATTTGAGAACATTTGCAAGTAAAAGTTATTTACACTCGCTGGACCGTTGGCTATTTTCTTATCTTCTTGTTAAGGGAAAGTGGGATAAATTTCAATGCCTAATTATAAATGGAGGGAGATAGAACACCAAACTTGTCACATCTAACTTCCAACTTTGGGTATATTATTTTTTAAAGATTGAGATTGACACCTCAAACAAGTGAATGGAGTTGGTATCGAACCAGATTACCTAAGTGAATGGAGTTGGTATCGAACTATATTGCGCACAATAAATGTTTTCAATTTTAAACACGTGTCAAGTATTAAGAAGTGTGATAAGTATATATCTTGAGTTAAAGTGGTAAGCAAAAATATTTTCATTTCCATTATAATGTTTTGGAACTATGATCGGTTCATAATTGTATATCATTTTGTACCCTTCTTGCTTATGATTTGGTTATGTTTTTGAGTTAAACTTGTGCTTTAATCCTTTTTGTGTTTATCTTTCAGTTCAGTGAGCTTTAGGTAATAATGATGGCTTTGGATAGGAAATGATACAATCCATGCATGTTAAGGCCTATTTTGGATGAATGGATGAAGAGCTTAAAGACAAACTCATTTTGGCTACAGCCCCCTGCCAGTCCAGTTCCGTAGGTCATATTGCAAGCTTTGTTTCAGCAACCTACATAACTCGAATGAGGCCACATTCTTCATGAAAGTTGTTCCAATGGGTGTGTACTATAACATATCCAAAATTCAGCCTCATTGGATATATCTGGAGTCCGTTACCTAGCAAACACAGAACCATGCTCAGGGTGGATCTTATCAGCGCGGAAAATGAGTTAGCAATTTGTTTCGGCCTTAACTTCTTCCTCCGACCTTGGATTGGCCCAAATAACATATGGCTGGAAAGAAGACATTCTGAACTTCAATTTAGAGTGTTTAAAGTCCTAATTTGATTAAGAGAAGCCCAAGTTGTAAGCCCTTGAAGTTTCTGATCATGCTGACCTCAACATGTGCTGGTTGGATGCTTAGTCATGGTGAGCTAGGCATGAGCTATCATTTCTGGTTGGATGCTTGGTCATGGTGACATGAAGATGAGCTAGGGCTGCTGGTGGGATTTAGTGGTGAAGTGCATCACCCAATTTAGATTTTCTAATACAAGTGCATCAACCATTTCAGATTTTATAAAACAAGTGTTGTATGCATTAGCCATATTGAATTCAGATTTTCACTTCCCCTAGGCCTATAAATAGGGAAGTTCTCTAAGCTTGTAATAACACCCCAAGGGGGGAGCTCTCAAGCACTTCTCTAGAGCTCCCTTCCCTTCTCTCCCTCAAATTCTCTCTTAGTTTCCCTTTGTAGTTCTCAATTGTTGTAACAAGATTCTAGTACTATAAATCTCAAGCATTTTTCCTTTCTCTTCTTCTATAAATTCTCCAAACACTTCTCTATTCTCTTTCAAAGTTCTCCATGCTCTAAAACATTTCCCAAACACTTCTCCCATTTCCTTCATCAAATTCTCTAAAGCTTTCAAACACATGTTCTTCCAAAATCCACAAAGTTCTCAAACATCTCTCTACTTTCTTCTCTAAAAGTCTCCATGTCTCAAACACTTCACAAACACCTTTCTCTTCCTTCCTAAGTTCTCAAATTCTCCAAGTTCACAAACATCCTCCAAGTTCTCAACCACTCTCTTCCAAATTCTCAAAGTTCCTAAACACTTTCTCTTCCAAAATCCACAAAGTTCCCAAACACCATTTTCCTTACTCTTCCAAAAGTCTCCAAATCTCTCAAACACATGTCTCAACCCTTCCAAAATCCTCAAAGCTCTCAAACATATGTTCTTCCAAAATCCTCCAAGTTCTCAAATACTTTCTTCTCCCTTCTCTTTCTCAAACACATCTCTCTTCTCTTCCAAAATCCCTTCTCTAAAGATCTCAAACACTTTCCTTCCTTCCTCAAATTCTCTGTTCTCTTAGTTGTAATTTATTTTTCTTGTAATGTACATTCTTTCTTCTTGTTTTGTTTTTTTTTTGTTTTCATTTTTGTTTTGTGTAGGAAAATTAAATTGGATCATTCAATCACCAATCCCTGTGGAATCGACCTCGCACTTACATACGCTATACTACCGAACGGCTCGTGCACTTGCGAGTATCACAAGTTGAGGATCCAAGTTGAATCCATTTTGGTGCAGCTAAATCTACGCAACAAACTATTATCATAAATAATAACCACCTGTACCAAATACTACTACAATGGCGAAGTCTTTGTTTTATCAAAATTTTATTCGTTAAACTACTACTCCAATTATAAAACGCATGTTTGATTGCATAATAAGAAACACATCAATCAGTAATTATTTCAAACACAGGTCAATACAACAAGTACAAATGGATTTAACTTAAAGTAAAACTTTACATAAATCAAAATTCATTTCGAACACATTAAAATACATAGAATTCATTTTTAACACAGACTTACTCATCAACATTTTCCATTGGAGCCGGTATAAGCACTCTGTATTTGGAGAAAAACTTTCATGTCACGGAAATAACATAATTTGTTATTCCCGATTAATAACATTATGACAAACGTGATAATAACACTTACATGTGGCATATTATGACAAACGTGATAATAACACTTTCATGTGGCATAATATTGTTGGACAAAGATAGCAAAACAGTATTTTTCCAGTTTAACTAAATTTTTCTCCTGCGTCGGCCTTCTTCGGATATTTTTATATATAATTTGCCTTCTTTTTAAATCCTTTTTACTGTGGAAAAGGATGGCCTGATAAAATTGTTGTCGGCAGACTTTGAATTGAGGAGCTCGCGTTCGGATCCGAACAAATGATATACTTTAAGACCAGGCCCAACTTGTCCGTGGCTCTAAATGTAGTCCATGTTATTCATTATCAGTGTCGTCCCATGACTCCCAGACTACCCATCTGCTTTGACGAGACCTAAATAAAAATGGGTCATATCAACACTAATTATTCATTGACACAAATTTAAGTCTAAACTAAACTTGAATGAATTAAACTTTAACATAAGTAAAGGGAGGAGAATTTCTCTCGCACATACACACTAAGATGCCATAAAAATTCAAACGTGAGACTACTTATCTTCAAGTCAATAACCTTTTTCACAAACTGATAACTATAAACAAACAATGCCAGTTATTTTCTCAAGAAATAAAAAATAGCTGACTGATAGCAACATAGACTGAACACTCATAATCGTCGGCCCATTATTCATTTATTAACCTATTGCTTTCAGTTTTTTCTAAGGGCAATCGTCTCTTTCACTCAATTGCACCATCCCAATTCGTTGGGTATTATATAATTTTCAATTATTATTTCCCAGTAACTTTTTTGAAGTTTCCGACCCAAAAAAAAAAATCTTTTTTAGTGCAATCGATTGAAGGAGGTGAATTTACTCAAATATTCATTGAGTGCATGAGAACTTTGAACCTCTACCAAAAAGCTACCAACTACTACACCCAGCAAATAAATACGACAAAATAAAAAGGAAAATATTAATAGATGATGGGAAGATGCGGATTGATGCTTCTTCCATAATAGATCAAGACATAAGATTTTACCAAACCTTCCAAGTTTCAATTCAACCAACCAAAAATTAAGAGCAAAAGGAAGGGGGTCCTACCTAAGGAAATCTGCAAATGAACAACCTAGCAAATGAGAGAGCGAGGGAGAGAGAGTATTTAAAGCTACAAGCCTTAACCGAGTTCCTTAAACTTACATAACTTCTAAAACCACCTCTTTCAAATGCCCTACTACTACCACTGCCACCGCCACCACCACACAATTCACTGACTGACATAACTAAGCATTAACAAAATATTGTAAACCCTAAGAAATATACTGCACCATGACAATGATACTACAGCAACCAAAAAAAAAAAGGGTAGCACAGAATTCAGGACGCATCGTATCCTTCTTTCTTTCTACAAACAGGACATGAGTTTAAGAGAGTGAGTGAGGAGAGAGATTGACCTATTTGTTAATGGTCAGTCCTCAAACCAAGGACAAGGGGCCCTGCCCTATCGCTTGGAGGGTCTCTCATCATCCTCTCCACCATCATCACCATCTGAATCATCCTTGTCTGATGATCTCTTTCTCTTTGGAGGAGCCTCCACCTTCCCACCCGCATCGTCGTCCTCATCTTCTTCTTCGTCCACGTCTTCATCTTCTCCATTCTCTTCTGGCTCAAAATCGCTCGCATCTTCCTCATCCTCTGCACGCCCTACTGGCCGGACAAGGTACTCCGTTCCTATATCATCCTATATAGTTTCAAAAGATGTCAGTGACAGTCAAACCGACAGCAGGTGCCATTAAAATCACAGGAACAGATGCATATCATGAAATGAAAAATGGTACTGTCAAACAAGTGAACCACGTGGGAGGCGAAAAGACAAATTTTCATATAAACAAAGGAGAATTGAAATTCATATTCTTCAAATTAACCAAGCTGTCAATTCCATCAGACTGTCAGTTTCAAACTCAGATTGGGGATAAATTTCTTTGAAAACTTAAACCTTTACCGCAAAACTTCTCAGAAAGCAGAGTTTACAAAAAGATATAATTTAGGAAATCAGAGGTAAAAAACTGAAATATATCAGTATTTTAGTCAACAAAGGGTACGGGCTGCAAGGAGCTTCCCAATTTAAACAAGCCAAAAGTAAAAGCACCAAAAGCCACATTAAACGAGCTGCCAAATTTACAGAAGAAACAGAGAAAAGCAAATTCATAAAGATAATTTCAAAAGTTGTATGAGACATGAAAAGAAAAAATAAAAGCTTAACGCAAAAAACAAAAAGTCCAAAACCTTAGCCATAACCATCAGTCACAGGCCAAAGTATTAAACGCAAGGAGGAGAATCTGGACGCAGGATTTCTCTATCATAACAACAGAGAAAGATTCTTACAGGAGATAATTCAAAAATTAAATGCATAAATAATAAACTGGATGGAAATGCTTCAAGATCTGTGATAATACTACCATTCAATTTATTCCCGAAAATAAAAATAAAAGAAAACCAGAAATTAATTGAATGTCTAGTCTTTTTTAGGCAAAGCATATAACTATGGACTGCAAATGAACCGCAAATATAATACATAGTTCCCTGTTGACAAAGTCATGAAGCGATTGACTACAAACAGGGCCAATATTGTTTGCTAGAAATTCAGAAAAACAGATCTGATGAGAAAAATCTTTGGAATCTAGAAAAAGACTACCAAAAAAATAGGGGAAAACAAAGGAAATTTCAACTTTAACATTTAGAAAGAAAAAAACAGAATAACAATTCCTCAAATTAAATTTCAAGAGCAGGCTACTGGCGAAATCAGATCAAATAACATCTATTCACATAAACAGAACAAAATACATACAAAAAAAATACCAGATCTGATGATTTTAAACAAAAAAACCAGAAGAAAAATAAAATAAAATTTGAAAAAACGAAAATAAAAAAGAGTTAGAGCTTATTACCTCCTCTTCAGCCTCGCCCTCGTCGTCGTCGTCGTCATCGTCTCCCTCGCCGTCATCATCATCGTCACCTCCTTCACCTTCTTCGTCGTCTTCATCCTCATCGTCTTCGTCATCGACTGACTGAACTGGAGGACCTCCAGAGGACTGTACGACCTCCTGCACATCGTCGTCATCGTCCTCATCTTCTTCGTCGTCATCGTCGTCCTCGTCCACATCGTCATCGTCCTCGTCGTCCTCGTCATCATCCTCACCATCCTCTTCTTCGTCGCCTAGGCTGTCATCTGACTCAGACTCAGACTCCGACTCCGACTCATATTGCTCCAATTGCTCAGCAGTCAAAGGCTTAACTTCGTTTTCCTCCACAACTTCCTCCATAACCTTCATCTCTAAACAAACCTCACACAACTTTCTAGAGAAAATCTCTTGGTTTTTGTCAGGAAAACGAATTGGGATTTGGATGAGAGAGAGAGGGACGAGAGAGGAGCTTCTTGGTTCGCTCTACCAGTAGCTCTGCAACCAGTGATCTCAGCCGCTGAAACGCGGGTGCACGCGGATAGGTGACGTGGCCATAAATCGGACGGTCCTCGTGAGCCAATTTGTACTTCTGTGTTTATGAGGTTTCCTGCGGCGCTTCATATTCGTTTGTAGTCAGCTGATTGTCACGTGCAAGGAGGGCGTGCTCTCGAGGTCACTAGGGTTAGGGTTTCTTTTCGTGTTCTCCAGATTTTGGGCCCATATGTTTTGGGCTCGGCTCACTTCTGAGGCAAGCTATTTAACCGTTCCGGATCGAGGTTATCAATCAAAAGTGTAAAAACCAAAATATATGGCCCATCGTTTTCTGAGGGGGCATATGAGCTATGCTGTGGGCCCCATATATATTATTTTATTTTCTGTTTTGCTAAGGTGGAGCTCATAAAAATAAAAAAAACTCAATATTAATCAAAACTTTCTTTCACAATGTTAAAACTTTTTGGGTATTCTCGTGTATTTCTTTTGCAATCATAGTTAAAAACAAATGTTAATATAAGTCAGGGCTTGTTTGGTTTAAGGTTTGGATATAAGCTTGGGAATGAGTATGAAATTACATTTTCATGTTTGGTAAGTGCACTATTGAGTATTGAGAATGTAATACTTGATTGTTTGTTCTAAACTTCTCATGTTGGGGGAATTTCATACCCTTGACTCCTCTTGAGAATCTTTTCTCTCTACTTGGGAAAGCATTTAGGGCAGTTATTTTGAACTAATTTACCCATATTCAAAATTTCAAATACCACTTTTTATTAATAACTTTTAATAAATGAAAATTGATATTATTTGAAACCTCAACAACTTTTCATTCCCAATATTGTACAAACCAAATACGGGAATAGAAGAAAGTGACATTTCCTTATCCTCATTTTTTAGGGTTCCCAAACACAGGAATGAACATCTTCCATTCCCATCTCATAGGATTAGACATGGAGTTTCATTCTCAAGAAGTTCAACCAATTTTAATCTCTTCGCATTATATACAAAATAATAATAATAATAATTGAAGTCTCTCCTCTCTTTATACGTGGGATATGCTAGTTTGCTATGACAAAATACCCATCTTTTTACACCTTATTCGGATTCCCGTCTTTATAGATTCTAATAATTTATGATCATTTAATTTTATACTGTACCGCGTATATACCATATTTAGGAAAAAGTGTATCTCTTCCCTTAAATAAGAAAAAAGTAGTAAACTTTGTGATACGGAGCTACTCATACAATAAGATATTTATTCCTTTATTGACCTTTTGGTCCATTGACAAACTTTTGTGATACCGCGTAACCTTTTTGTTTACGCCTTACGGACACAGATGCCCTACGAGGCACATGCTGGTGTCTTTATCTAGCTTGCAAAATCAAGTACATTAATAGCCGGCAAAGTCTGGCAGTTCTATGGAACATGGCCAAAATCTTACTTCCCTAAATTTAAAATAACCATAATATACCAAAAATTTCAAATCCGAAACACCCAAATTCTAAAACTCAATAAAATTGTAAAAAAAAATTTAGAAGATAATTATTTGTTACAACTAAAATCGGAAGGGTCTTCAGTTACCGGCCCTTCGGATTTTGTCCTTGGTGAGTTTAGGTGCATATGTATGACTGGGTATAGTGTTGTGATTTGATTTTGGAAGGTAAGGTGCTGTGTTGGGTTTTATTTTTTTCTCAAAAAACAAGAAACCCCACACTTTCCTTGAGTTGGAGAAACATGCAAAATTGTCCCCGGTCCATTCAAACCCATTAGGCGGAAATCATATTTCATTGTCAGAAAAGGAAAATGAAAAAAAAAAAAAGTATACTGTTGAGATTGAGAATGACGGAGTTCAGTTTTCCTGTTACCATTTTTCTCTGTGCCACCCTGTTTCTTTCTTATTTTTGTGATACCTGTCCTCTCTCACTTACCATTATCCTAACTCTGTTAACTTATCATTGAATTAAAAAACATTGAAACTAAAAAAGAAAAAACCCAGCAGCCCAACAGCCAACGACAAATCACCCACCCAACTCCAACAGCCGACCACCACAACCATCCCACGTTCTCCACCCAACCCTCTCCCACCCTCGCCGCCGCCCCCCCCCCCCCTCCTCTTTTACTCTCTCTCTGTCTGTTGTGAAGATGATTTGAGGAGAATCAATTGTTGGTTTTTGGGAGGAAACGGATCTAGCAAACATCCAAAGGCTCCAAGGCTGAAATTTTGAAGAACTGAAAGACCTAAAAAAGAGACCTTTCAAGACTTTCCGACATTGTTGAGGCGGAGAGCATGTGGTTGTTTGGAGAGAAAATTTTGATTGATTTGGTGAGGAAGGGAAAGCAAGGTTCACAGTTGATGATGCACTCGAAGTGGATATTAGGTGGCTTAATTCAACAATCTTGATCTGGTTTGGCAATTTTAAGAGAGAGAAAGGGAGGCTTGAGGCGGTGGGGGCAAAGGAGGTTGCCGCTGGGTTGTAGAGAAGATGAAGAAATCGATTTTGAATAATTATTATATTTCATTTTAATACAAATTAATAAACTTAACAGAGTTAAGTTAATGGTAAGTGAAAGAGGACATGTGTTACAAAAATAAGAAAGAAACAGGATGGCACAAGGAAAATGGTAACAGGAAAACTGAACTCAGAATGACGGGTATGGTTCAAATGGTTGTTGGGTCGAACGTATGGCGTTCAAAGACTTACCAAGTAAGGTAGGTACAACAATAGAATAAACCAATACGATGTTAATAACTCATTACAAAATACCTATTTTTATATATTAAATAAATAATAATAAAAAACCATTGGAGATATATTCACCTAAAAGTCAGCTGGGATGGCTCATTTCATCATCTCTTGAGTCACGAATCCAAGAAACGACAATACCGGATAGCGTTTCATGTTCACCTTCCCTTCAAACATAAAACTACTATCCATATATATATATTCAAACTATATCTTCGTTTAACCTAATTGCTCTCCTCTTCGACCCAAATAACAATATTAATAATGTGTTGAAAGTTCCCGAAATGCCAAGTTAACTATCATGTGTTAATATATTGTCGTGTGTTGTAATTACGGGTAAATTTCGTGAGAACGGATAATTTAAAAGTGATTATTCACATCATTTATATTCACAACAAAAATTCGACTTTCACTCGAGTCGAGTTTATCATATGCGGAATGAAAAAGAAAAGGACCGTATTTAGTGCATAAAGTAGAATCCGTGTCACTGTATGTTTTAAATTGACATATGAGGAATCGTCCCCACATGAAATACTCCATGCCTCGCGTCATCCATTCAAAGTACTCGATCACCACCCAATTGGCAGGGTCAAATTAATCATAGCTGGAACACGTGGATTTGGTACATAAATGCCTAATTAAGCAAAATATATCCCACTCACTAATCCTCTTCCAAGTCTACCTTTTATGTTATGCTAGAAACCTCTGCTCTGCTCTGCTTCAAGGAAGGAACAAAACCCACAGATCATATACATATCATCCTGTGCCCTGCAGCAACGTGGTACAGTACTTCTCTGCTTTCAGCTGGCTGGACTTTGACCTCTCCATGCCTTCAGCAGGAATATTCCGGTGGCCGGAAATATTCGACTTCTCCTACTTCACTTCTGGGTGGAGCTTGAGCTTGAATTTGCAGAGCTTCAGATGGCTGCGTTTCTCACTACTTGATGATGTGCTGTGGACATTGATAACTGTGGTAGAGTCCTTGGTCTTGGCTGCTATGCTTTGCTTCTTCTTTGTCTTCTGCGGTTGTACCCTCTGATCCATATCATTTTCTTCATTTGTTTTTAATTTATAGAAATTGGATATATAGAAATTTGTAGATTGTGAATATGTTAGCATAATTTGTTGGCGAAATTAATTTGATCATACAATTTTATGATGATGGGTTGAGTTGATTTTCGACTTCATTTTGTTTTAATGCATTTGTTTATGAATTGATGTCACATTTTTTCGTTTTGGGATGGTTTATAAGTTTATTCATCAAACTAAGACAAGCATCGACGTTTAAATCCTATTTTGACATGTTTAATTATGTACTTTAGAAATTATTAATATTTGTCGTTAGGTAGCCTAAGTCCGATGATGAGTTTTCTTTAAAGTTGCAATGCAAACCACCAAAGCTGCAATCGCCACTAGTAATGAAGAATACTTTTCCCCAATTAATGGCCTTTCTGTCGGCGTGTGAACGCTAGGAGAATTGCAACGTCGTTTTTTGTTTTTCGAGCTAGGCCATACCCTCGAGTGCAACAAAAATTTAGATGATCAGTCAATTATATAACAGAGTCTTCTATATAATCATCTTTATTTTCAAGTTTCTTTTCTGCGAGACACTTGATGACTTGTTGCGAGAGACAGTATCAAAGTTGATTTTTAAGTCTTGGATAATGATAAAAACTGACCTTATTTTTGAAATTCGAAGAGAAACCTAAAAGTGAATCCATTTGGATCACCTTGATGATCCAGTAATTTTACTATGGCTTTTGAGACCATTGTATGATTTGGTCGTGGGTTTGTCTTTAGCCCTTGCCTTTGGACAATTTCTTTTGTTAATTTCCCATGTCCTTATAATCACTTAGTTTTTTCTACTATTAACTAAATGCCAATTTTGGGGTCCATGTTGGTTATTTACATCCTTATCGAATAGGTGTTAGAAATGAAGATGAGATTCATGCACTATTAGAGTAAAGGCAAAATTCTGTTATTGATACAAGCAATACTGGATTGGGAATTGGGCATAAAAAGACCTGAGACACAAGGGTAAATGTTTTTAACAAACCCCTTACAAAAGAAAACTGTGTTAAAACATACACAAAGGTGAAACACTTTTGTTCACATTTAAGCTAGATTTGTGTTGAAAAGAAGGGTAAGAATTAGAAGAGAAGAATATTGCTTGAGCTAATATAAAACATACAATCAATTTTTACAAAACATTAAGCTACCAGATCATATATGCCTCGAGTCAAGACACCGATATTCTCATGACAATTTGTTCTCTCACCTTTTGTGTCAATCAATGAGCTACTTAAGCAGAGCCCCCCAGGAGGGCAACCGGCCTCGCTAACCTCTTGCACTGAGAGCTACAACCGTGTTATGTTATAGAAGAGGATGTTTCAGAAGCTTTAACGAACGGTGATCATGAGGCTGCCGAAGACCGCTTGAAGGACACTGCCCATTAGGCTGATTTGTGTGAGGAACAATTTTCAGGCTCCTCTAACTAACCTTCCGAGGGATTTCAACCAAGCTGCCCATGATGCTGCTGGGACTGTAGCTGCAGCAATTGCCGAGACGTTGGCTTGATATATATGTCAAGATCAAACCACATTATGTTAAGAATTGTCACCACAGTAATTATAATAAGCCATCCTTAACCTCTTGCAAGGACAAGTACATGCAGTAGTTTCACAAGCTGATGTCCCACGAGGCAGAGAAGGGCGTGAATGATGCTGCCAATCAATAAATTGGTTCAGTTTCTAAAATGTTTTATAATTATTGTGGAGGAGAGGCTTTAGATGTACTTGCATTGAAGCACAAAGACAGCAAAGATTTCTTCAAGACAGGGTATTGACAATCCCATTGTCCCACATCGACTAGTTGACGGAAAAAGGAGAACGGGAGCTATGTATAAAGTAATCAGCCCAACAGAAGATTAAGCATACCTTTCTCGGCCTTTTGGCTAAGATCAAGTGTAGTATCTGTTCTTATCAGTTTAATATCTGATACGTGGGCCAATGGCCTACACGATATTAAATTAATTTCTTTAGGGGGAGGGCTCGCCACAGTAGCTTGCTACTGGAGCTCTCAAGCGTCGCCCAAGCGTTGCACTGTTGCATGGGCCTGGCGCACTCCACCAAAACAAGTTCAAGCTTTTTACGGCCTTGCCCAAAATGCTGCTCAAGATTAATGTCGCCTTGCCGAAGCCCCATAAAAAATTAAGGTTGATGAAAACTCCCTGTAGGCCTCAAAATTCTGGTAATTTTCTTTGTAGGTGTAATGCAAATTATTTTATTTTTACCAAAGCTGCTATCGCGACAGGAAAAGAAGATTTACAGAAATTTAACCATATGGTAGATTTCGTCTAAGCAGCAGATGTGCAGTATTCAAGTTTCTTCATCTTTTCTTTTGCTTTAAAAGATGGAAGAATTTAATCTCTCTAGCACTCATATTTCTCATTCAAGTTTCCCTACTTTCCAGCAAGCCAATGCAGGGTTTACTTGCCAATGCATGTAATTGCCATGTCTCTACTAGTAACTCAGACCCTCGAAGCACCGGTGCAGATGTCAAAGGCTTAGGCCCTCATCATGGTTGATGCAGTTAAGGATAAGGCAACCGGTGCTCTGAACAAAGCCGACGAGTTGCTTAAGCAGAGCCCAGGAGATCAAGCCTTACTCTCTTGCGTCAAAATATACAATGAGGTTTTACAAAATGATGTCCCACAAGGCAGTCAAGCTTTCACTCAAGGTGATTCTAAGTCGGCAGAGCAAGGCATGAATGATATTGCCACGGAAGCAGATTCATGTGAAAGTGGTTTTTCAAGCAGCTCTCCTTTGGTAGATAACAACAAAGCTCTCCTTGATGCGGCTGTGGCTGCAGCAATTGCCTGGATATGTTTCTTCTTGTTGTTGGTTTGTTTAACTATGTTAGTTTCCTCGGTAAATCAATAAATCATGTCAGTATCTAAAATCATTAAGCTCCATTTGGATGGTGGGATTCGAAAGGATTTGAATTTGACAATAAGGCTAAATTTGCTAAAAAAACAAGAACTGCAGTAGATTAAATGTCTTTGGAATGAGTAGATGGAAATGGATTTGAAACAGCTATATCCAAGGAATCATATGAAATCCATTTGTTTTCTATTTCTTCCTTTTTTGCTTGTCCAAATCTTGACATACATGTATCACATCCACATATTTCTAATTCCTCCCTCCAAATGGAGCCTTACTTTATTTCATCTTTATCATTTACGTAATGATGTTAATACACTCAAATTACTATAGACTAATTTGATAATCAATTGCATTCCTTGAGTGATACTGATATGAACTGAGTTTACTGTGATTTCTTGTCCAAGCCACCCTTTTTAGTTCTGATGTAATATCTTGTCCACGCGGCACAAGAATGCTGACTTATGTGTCTTCTTCATGCCTCACATCTTGACAGGAACGGCCTACCCCATCCAGTGTTTACTTTTGTTACCAAGCTTTGTTTCTAGTTTCTGGTTTTTTCTGTTTGTTGTTTTGCCTTGTTCCCTGTTTCTTTCCATTGAGGCCACAAAGCTTAAGAGGGAAAAAAAATGATACTGATTGTTTGAAGCGTATGTTTCTTTCAATTTTCCCATTGTTTTTTCTTGAGCACTTTGGCTTGAAAAAGGTTAGTGTGAGAGGAGAGCAGAATGATGATCAACTTTATTTAAGACATGTGAACCAACACAAAATGTAGACGCAATTGAAACTCGCAGCACATGGTTACAAAAACCGCCTGCAGGACAAGAGTGAACATAATAATATGTGGCAATCTGCCAATCCATCAAATTGAAACATGAGTATAAATTAATTGGCAACAGAACCAAAAAAACAAGCCCAACAAAGAGATCCATTTTCTTTTGCTGATATAAGAACCAAGAAGCAAAACCCCCCAATGAACAAGCTGGACAGCTCCTTAGCCCCATTCTTCTCTTCCCCTCCAATCTTTCACTCTCAGAAAATGAGTTCCTCAATTTCATTCCTTCTTCTTCTTCATTTTGTACTTCTACTCACGGTGCTACCAATTACCCAATCTTTTGTTTTTCCCTTAGATGAAGGCGGTGATCTCATACAAAAGACATGCAAAAAAACACCCCATTATGATCTCTGTGTGTCAACTCTACAATCAAACCCTCAAAGCTCAAACACAGATGTTCCAGGACTAGCCCACATAATATCTGATGTTCTTCTAGCAAAGGCAACTGATACACTGGATTACATCCATGGCCTGCTCAAGCAGTCTCCAGAGGCAGAGTTACAGAAAGCCTTGGCAAACTGTGCTGAATTGTACATCCCAGTGGTGAAGTTTAGTCTGCCACAAGCAATTGATGCACTGACCAATGGCCATTTTGGGTTTGCCAACTATGGCATTTCTGATGCTGCCAAGGAGGCTGATGCATGTGAGAAAGGGTTTTCAGGATCTACCAAATCACCTCTGACTGATAGGAACACACTGGTAGACAACCTCTCTGGTGTGGCTGTGGCCATTATCAATTTGTTAAAGGGCAGCTGAGTTATTCTCTCTCCCTCTTATTGTAATATCATGTACTATTATTGCTGTTCCTCTGTAACTTTTGTTTGTGAAGCTTTCAGCTTTTTGTTTAGATATTTGTACTTGCAGCAGCAGTTTCAGCCAATGAAATTAGAATTTCTATTCTCTTTCATGTTCTTTTGTTGGCTTCATGAGCAGAAAGAAAACTTGTATGAAACGATGATGGCACTGTCTTACTTGTGTTATTGAAGTTTGGAATTGATTTGGGCCTGATCAAGTTTTTCGTTGTCCAATAGCTTTAAGCCTCATCGTGCAGTGAACAGAAGGCTTCCAGGAGAGATCTAAAAATTCTGAAATTTCTGGTGCAAATACTAGTTCCAAGAATTCATTAAAGCGTTCAGATGACCAGATTATAGGGCAATTTACTGTTTACCTTGATCCAGATTTTGCCTTAACCAAGCACTTAAGATTGCTTAATGTATGCATGTGAACGCAAATGGTATCTTGTGACTAATTGGGGCCCTTCATATTTAAATTATAATATTTTTCAAAGGAGGGAAGGCTCTAGAAACACAGGTGTAGACAGAGAGGGTCTTTTCTCAATTCCCATGCAGCAATTATACAGAGGAGAGCCGCTGACTACAAGAAGAAGCCAATACCATGTGAAATCACATGCCAAGGCCAATGCCTCACAGCATGTCAAAAGAACAACCTGGTTCACAGGACTTCGATAAAAAGAAAATGGAAGAGGGAACCAAGTCGCACACAACATTTGGGATTGCCTTAAATGGTCCCACACAACCAGAAAAGAGAAATCAATGGATCCCTATTGCCAAGTTTGGAAAAGTCTTTTCCCTTTTCTTCAAAACCATTTGTGGCCAAAACCAATACACATTACATAACAAGAGTTCTAGACTTTCTAGCAAAACAACAGGAGATCAAATTTATCAACCCCACACGCTCATTGGGAAAACATACCTACATTCATGGCATTTCCAGCCATAAAGGAAATATTTGCATCTTGCGAAAGAAACCATTGCATTATAATAAACCCTGAATTTCATAAAAGGAAAATGGCATTTAGATCACATGCCTGCATAAACATTACTAAGTGCAAATGGGATTCACTTATCACTTCCAATTTCAGCCAAAAGGAAGAAAAAAAAAATGCAGTATTTGAAAAGAAGAATTGGTGATTTTCTAGAATTTACAAGGGAAAAGAATTTCGATTCTAAATCTTGGAAAACTAAACTAGTAGGATAATTACCATAACTTTATTTGGACAGGTTGCAAAGAAGGCAACTTATCAGTATGCACTTGACATCACCTGAAGAACACTACTAAAAATTGTATCGTACGTAACCTCTCTCTCTCTCTCTCTCTCTCTGTGTACATACAGGGGATAAATCAGCTTCAGTAGACCATTCAAACAAAAAGGTGGAAGTATCAATGGCTTGCATGAGGATTCAAAAGCATATGGAAATTTGTTCTTCCAGACAGATTAGACAACAACATTGCAATATCATCCTGCCCATCTTTTCAGCTTCTCCCGCGGATCTGAACCAGCAACCTGCTCTACGATACTGCAAGGGGCAATAAAAGTGAAATATTTTATTTCAGACTCTGAAACTAATATTATTCCTCACGTTAAAGAAAAAAAATTCTAAGATATGAAGATTCCCAACAACAAAAAAACAGCAATTTTACTAGGATACATTTAAAGCTAAAATGAACTAACGTACTTGGGGGACTCGGAACCAGGCCCATTTGGGGCAGTTGATGACAGATTTGGGTAGTATTGAACGGAGATCAAACTGCCCTCCATTCCTCCTCCAGACACAGGAGATCCCTCGAAGCTTACAGGTGAGCTTCTTCTAGAAGAAATTCCTGCACAGAAATGCCAATAGAATGTTACTGTCAAGTTATGAGTATAAGCAAAAAGAAAATAAATGTCTAGTAATGAATAGGGAAAAATGATCATAAACCCTTAACAGGAAAGGAAAAAAGCACCACAAAATTGTTCCAGAAAAAAAAAAATTACCACTTCCATCAAAGTGTTTTCTAAAGCCAAACCTATTTTCAATCAGATATAGCCTAGTCTCCCTATGTTGGTTGCTGACCCTATCTATAGAGGAAAAAGATGACAAAGAAACTAGTATTACACTTTTGAAGACAAAAGGCATATTTAATCAAATAAACAGAAATAAAAACCAAGTAATAGGGACAAGGAAAGGGCTTTAGGCATCTCTGTAAACAATGTATGTAAAAATTCACCCATTTATTTTTCAGGGATTAGCCAAAAGAAATGATAGAGTAAGCACTGATGAGATCCAAAAGTTTAACTATCAATTACATAAAGCAAAAATGATATGCACATCACAAGTTCACCAAAACAGTTTGGAATCATAACCGGCCATGTATTTAATTGGGTTCCTAACTAGGAAAAAGTGTTCTGTCTTAAACTAAGCTATTTATTATCACCGGAAACAAGTTAAGAACTATCAAATACCGAAGATCTGGTAACTGAAACTCAAGTTCAATCAAAGAAATATCACCTTGAAAGATTAGCACAAGACAGAAGAGAATGGTGAACACCATGGCAAATATGCTGCTATTGGAAGATGATCCCTTAGCAGCTTTCATCTTCTTCAAGGCTTTCATCCGATCAATCCTTGCACGTTTCCACATGGCAATCTCAGAGAGTTCCTTGATTAACTTCTGGTCCGCTGCATCCAATGATGGGCCTCTTGGAGGTCTGGGAGGTTTAGGAGGTTTTTTATTGCTCGTCTTCTTACGCTTATCCTTCACCCGTGTCTTCTCTACGTGATCCGTACCTTCATTTCCTTGCAACATCTTGTTTGTTGACACTTTCAAATTCTCGGGGGAGACTCCATTGGAATTGGACCCATTGCCACACAAACTGACCCTCTCTTCAACCTTAACTGATCCATCCAAAAGTCCACCACAAAACTTAGAAATTAATGTCTTTGCCTGCTTCTTAGCACTCGAAACAGGGCTGTCGCTTGAATCTTCTTCACTAACTACCACCCCACTTTCAAGATCAACTTCAGAGTCTTTTTCCCTTGGACTCTTATGATCCATTAGAACCAATTAACCCAACGTAATTGTTAACCTGTTCCCCACACTCCAAATGATCAAAGCAACGATATTTTCACCCCTCAAAAGGAAACAGCCAAATTTGAAACTTTGGAGTCAACCCATTATAAGGAATTACCTCTTTGCAACATATATATTAGTTTTACAGGTGAAACTTGATATCTAGCTTCATCAAGCAAACAACACTTTCCAATTTAACTTGCAATCCAATGGAAGACAGCTTAATTGAATGCAATTTAACTTGTTCGACACGGCTCATGCGCTTTCCCGAAGAACAATCAACCTTTAAAGTTTAAACAACAACCTCCCTTCTTTCCCCCCTTTCCTGTCAATCAACAAAACCCTTCAACCATTACCAATAATACAAGCCAAAAACAATAAAACATACAAAAACTCGAATGTAATGTGCACAAAAATGTGCTGAGAATCAATAAATTAATAATAAAAACTTGAATGTGAATAACAGCTTTCAATTGCTTAAATGTACCAACATAGAGCTTCCAAAGCAATGCAAAATCGAAACAAACCTGATCAAACAAAACTAAAGACTGAAACTTTAAAGCAAAACCAATCAAAACTATATCAGACAACGATTTAAACGGACCGTATGAACATCCAATCAACCCCTTCACATCATCAGGAAAATAATATTGTAGTTTCATAAAAAACCCAAAACTCAAACATTGAGAAATGATTTGAATAATGAAATAAAAATGAACAAAAGACAAAAGAAAAGGGAAAGTAGAAACCTTCAAAAGAACGCGAAGAAACCCCAGATCCGATGCGGAGAAAGAGCTTCCAGCGAAGCTAGCGTCAAATATGGAGGCTCAAGTGCTAATTAAAGAGAGTCAGAGTGAAGGAGAGAGAGAGAGAGAGAAGGGAATGGACACGAGGGGTTTTAGGGGAATCACCGAGAAAGTGCTGGGCTTTATATAAATATTTCGATTTTCAGATTTTCATTATTGTGGCGCTATATCTTCGTCGGATAAACACCACCGCAAATGATGGGAATCTGATGTTTTCTTCTCTCCTCAAAACCTTCACCGACACTTGCATGGCATTTCGAGTCTTTGACTTTGTTTATTCAATTCTTTTTCTTTTTTTTAAATCCCTTTTGCCTACTTTTGATTACAATTGGCCAATTAGGGTTGGCCTTTGTGATTAGTAACCAATACTTCTGATCCAATTTTCAAAGAAAAATTTTCATTAGTCTCTTCTCTTCAAATTCTTTTATAATGACAATGGGTATACCGTATATGCCATACAATCTTGTGGGATATTCTTTGTTAGTTTTTTCAATTAAATTCAGGGTTTTGTTTTGAACATGAATTTACATTATTATTTGTTTAAACTAACAAATTTTTTTTTTTTGGATGAAGTTTTAACTAACATTTCAACAACATAACCAACGGGAATGTCTAGTAATAGAAATTAATCAATATTATAATGCTAAGTTTAGCAATAAGTTAGTTATTTATCTTTATCCTCAATAAATCCGGGAGCATATATCTCTGTCAGCAAATTTGTGCTGTAATTGCAAAGATCACAATCATTCATTCATAACATATGGTATGAGGAAGTTTGTAAGGGATTTGTTTACAATCTAGTTGAAGGATTAGGATTTTCTTCATAAAACAGATATCACAAATCTTAACCGAGAATAGTTTGGTCTTCTTTTCTTATAAGTAACAAAGTAACAAACTATATGGTCATGTGATATAATTAATTCACACGTAAGATGAATATTATAAACACAAAAAAGAGAGAAACAAAACACGTTCTTAATAAATTCTTTTATTTATTTTTTTTGCAAAACAAAATATGAAGATAATTGACAAAACCCAAGAAGATACTGACAACAGGTAAATCGAATATGAATCATATAAATGTCGTGCAGACAAAATTGGTCCAAAAATTTAAAATTCATAAGGACATTTGTAAAGACAAAAGAAAAGATAGTCATAGTCTTAGCTGGATTGTGACCTCCGATTACTGCTCCTCCATATAATTGAGAAAAATCTCTTTGTGACCAATATCCATGAACAAAAAAGATAAAAATGGATGGGTTATGGGGTAGGCCAACCCCCCCACACTTCACTAATTCCACACTCTACACTCCACGTGAAATAAAAATGCAGAGATCTTAAAGGTGATATTGGAATTTAATTAAAGGGCTTTTGATGCTGCGTAGGTGGCAGACTTGTTTGGAGGCCACCGACCTACATGTATATATGATCAAATACAGAGCTTGTTTTCTTTCTTTTCGGCTAATTCAGTTGATAATTGAGTTTATGTCCCATCTTTTGATATGGAGGCCACATTCAGAGATATTGTGCTCCTGTGGTGCATGCCTTGTTTAGGTGGGTAATTCCCCAAAATTAAGCAAATAACTAAATAATTGATGTGTTTGAGACGTTGTTTTAGAGTGTTAACGTAAGAAACGCTGATGCATTTGTAAGAGAAGTTGATGCTCGTAAGCAAGTAGGAATTTAAGTGTTGGTTGAGTGTTTTGTTGTAGCAGTTGATTTGTAGCGCAGCAGCTGATAAGTTGTTTACAACGAAAGCACAGGAACTGCAACATTGAGCAGGTTCAAATTCAGATTTAAGAAAAAACTTAAAAAGAAAAGTGGTTATCTTCCCCTTAAGCCAGCAAAGGCATAATAATAGTTTTTTATTTTTTATTTTAAATTTTTGCTCCTCGGCCACATATCATATATCGATTTGGGACCACTTAAGATTCTGTTAAAACTGAGCTATCAAATGTGCTGCATATGAGCCTGGGTCCCTGGATAGGACACCCAACTATGTATGCATGTTAGGTTGTCAAGGAAGTTGGTCCATTCTGTTGAAATACATACATAACAATATACGGACCTAAATCTGTTTTACAATCATGTAATGGCATGTTTACACTTCCACCTTCTCATATGATTCCCATTCTTGACTAACTCTGCCATCAATTAGGGGAGATCTACTGGGGGAGTAGTTGATTAAATTCTAATTTATTAATTATGTTTTTTTTTAAAAAAATTATTACGTATAAGCTAGTCTAAATTATAAAGAGGGGAATTTCTCACACACGCATAAACTATGATGACATGGGAATTCGAACCTAAGACCTCTGATCTGTAAAATGATTTGTAAAAGTCACTATGGCATATGAATATAACGTGGGGCTTGAGGCAAGTAGGAAGGCTACCCTCTTGAACACAATGGTCCTGCAGTCCATTGAAAGGCAAGCTCGTAGGAATGCACCAGGTTTAAAACATTGGAGAGAACTCTGAATGGAACGCACCAGGTTGTATTAAATTAAAGTAGAGATTAGTATGGTTTATCGACATACATTTAGTTAAGACAGACACAGTACTATATAGCTTGAAGCCGAAATCACAAAGCACTGCACAAGTTAACATATGCTAAAGCTTGAAAATAGCAGCGCCACTCGACGGCTTGGAAGCGAAAACATATAGGCCGAGGTCGTTATTGTTTATGACACCTCTGTCGATCCGCGACTGGTAGAACCGTTCCTGATACAGATTGAACAATAAAATGATATTTAGGTTCAACAACTCGAATAAATCAACAATGGAGAAAAAGTCCAATTAAGGATGATGTTAGAGGATATAACCTTTAAGTTAAGGATAAACTCTGGGACAATACTGTCCTTTACCAAAGCAACAGCACAGCCTCCCCATCCCGCTCCCGTAAGCCTTGCCCCAAGAGCCCCATTCTCCAGACAAATATTTACGAGTTCTTCCAACTCCGGACAGCTAGTTGAGTGAAAAAAGAAAAGACCATCTCAAATTACAGATACATGTACGAGGGATCAAAAACTATTGCAATTGTGTCAGTATGCATGTAGATTCCAGGGAGCTGGAAAAAAGAAATTTGTACCTGCACTCATATAACACACTGCAGCTATAGTGGCTCCCATTCATAAGATCGCCAAGGTTCTTTAGTTTATCCTCATCACTGCAAAAATACTTCGAGTGTTAGAATAAAACCTTTGGGATTGTTCCTACCTCTAACAAGCTCTACAAAGCAGACATGTTACAGACTGTCTATAATGCATTTGTATGTGTTAAAACACCAGTGCATGCCCATCACAGAGCATGCAGTACAGTGACCTGTAATTACTATTGGCTACAGAATGAACATGAGAGTATAAATTCCTCATTCAAACCAGACAGATCTAAGCTCACTTGAGTATCTCTAAGCGCAATGAATTCATCAATTTTCAGCATTTTCTAAATGGAACTGTTTCTTATTTATCTTAAAAAGAATGTACTTTTACTGCATCACGAGGAAAAGGGGAAAATATCCCATATGAATTAACATAACACACCACTGGCTCTTGTAGCAAAAGTGGGGTATCTCTCTGTGTCTAATAAAAGGGTAGAATTTAAAACGGGAAGGCTATTCCCTTCTTGTAGCATACACAAATTGCCACTTCCTCAACTAATATGCGCACCTTAAATTTGATGATACAGCCTCCTTGAAAGCATGTACCCGCTTGGCTTCAGAGTAGACATGGGAGGCTCTCTGGTAAACAGGAGTTTGTCAAAATTAAAGAAAATTTCCAATTTGAAAGAAAAGAATCAACAGATTTAGTGATAACTTGATATAGGAGACAACAAAAGAAGTACCTGATATAACTTGAAGTGCTTAGCAGCATTCAACACATTCAAAGAAGATGGAGAAGTTGCGAAGATAGATGGTAGACTTTCCCCAAGGATTTTCTCTATTTCGGTAGTTGTATAAGGTTCTTCTTTTAAATACTCCTGCAGCAAAGATAAAGCGTTACGTAACTGATAAAAATACTGGAGTGATTAATATGAACCTAAAACGACAAAATACATAAATTACATAAATTACATGTATCAACCACTGGTTGATAAAATGAAAATTTTGGCACACAATGAAGGAAACTACCTTTACAGCAAGGGCAGGATCTGAAGACCCGTGAGTACTAGCAAATGATATGCACAACCCTTCAACATCGGAAAGAGTTTTGGCTTTTGAAATTGCCTCTTGTGGCTTCATCCCCAAATTTATACCCAGCAAAATCTAAAAAAATTCCAGGACCACATTGTGAGTATATAATATTTCTGAAAATAAAAGACACCAACCCCTGTATTAGGATCTCAGAAAATGGAACTATGATTGATGTTTGGACCAATGCCTAAAAATATATTAAATCACATGTAAGATAAATGCTACTACAGAGATTATCAAACTTACAGAAGCTAGACGACATTCAACAACTCTGTTATTGTAATTTATTGCCGCAGTTACAGCTTTCTGAGATTCTGCTAAGGAATGGGCTACAACAAAAGTTCCACCGTCTGGAAGTTGCACATCAGTAGCACGTACAGGGTTGAAATCAATTAGCTCTGCAAATCCAGTCTTGGCCATCACTGAGATTGCCTGATCCATTCCACCAGATTGTGTACCAATGTGTCGCTCACAGTCGCATGTAAGTTGGGCAACTTCTTTCTGCTCACAAGAAAGAATGTTAGCATTTGAAAGAGGTGATTCTAAAATCAGAAGGTCCATTGAAGATTACCAAGAAACTTATTTATACATCTATAGACTATTGGTACACACGCGGCATACCTTGGGAAAATTCACATCAAAAGCAGCCATTATAGCAATAGTAGAAGCACAAACTAATGCCGCAGAGCTTGATAGTCCAGACCCTATGCGAAACAAACAAACCAGTATTTAACATCTCAGATTTTACTCCACTACATGAGCCTCAAAATTGGCAATTTATAGATTTTTTATATGTATTAATTAATTTATGGAAACTATACCTGCAGGAACTGTTCCATCAACAAGAACATCAAGTCCAACGGGTGCGCCAATATTTTCTCCTTTGGATTTGGCGTACTCATAAAAACCTTTGTACCTGAAGAACATTAGCCATCAGTACCTCATAATTGATAGTTTTAACTTTCAAATATTCAAAACTGTTCATCATCATTAAGGCGAATTAAGATAAATATAAAGTACCAACAACCCTTTATATTTTCTATCAGGCAAACTGCTTGATTAATTAGCAAGCATTAACCGAGATAAAAGCAACAACAAAATCATGGGTTTTTATATGTCTCACCCACAAATGAAGTAATGGCCCCATTTGTGATTCTGCAAGTCAATTTCCTGCACCCAAAAAACAGAAAAAGTTAGAAAAGTTCGAACTTTGACCGAAATTGAAAATCGACTGGGGAACTACTGTAATTAAGCAAATGCGCAATTCAAACAATTATAGGTCGAAAAGATACAAAATTTCAGAAAAAAGCAATGCAACAAAAAGGCAAATATTAAGGACCTGGTTAGGGTCAGCGGGATAAGTACACATTTGGTACTTATCGTTGACATTGGCAATTCTGATAACCTTCTCGGCCTCTCCCTCGTCGTGCCTCCGAATTGCGACAATGGTGTCCTGTCGTATCGCCATCGGCAACACCGAATAGCCCTCATAGTCTATGTGCTCTCCGATCAAGTTCACTCTCCCTGCCACCGTCCGATCACACAAAATCAAAAACACATACACAGAATTGAAAACCAGAGACAGAGACAGAGACAGAGAGATACAGACCTGGGGAGCGAGCGAACAGTTGAGGGGCGTGACCGAAGACCTGTTGAAACTTGGACTTCAAAGTGTGGAAACGAAGCTGCGCCTCTTCGAGTTGGGAAGAGTCGCCATAGACAGGATCCAGGCTGTCGTGAATTGGGATCGGGAGCTCTTCGTGCTTGAAGATTTGAGCCATTCGATTGATTGATTTGCTTACTCTGCAACACTAACTCTTCTTGTGTTGGAATAAGAATACAAAGGAAATATAATAATGTACGGCACTGTTTTGGATGATGACGAGGGTGATTGAATTACACTTTGTATATATGGCAAGCGAGAGAAAATTGTAGTAGTTTAATTGGAGGTTGTTTGTTGTTGGGCTTTTCTGAGAGAGAGAGAGAGAGAGAGGAGTTTGGGCCGAAAAACTGAAACGGTCGATGGGAGGAGTGTCGCGCAGGACAGAAACCGCTAATTGATGATAAAGTAAAAGATCATAGGATTAAGATTCCGATAAGTAAAAGGAAGGAGGACAAAAGAGGAGTCCCAGTTTTCCTTTTCATCCACTCTTTTATTTTTTATCTTTAACTGATTACAGCTAAATCTAAATCTAGTTACGTGGGAAAATTCATCATTCGAATTCAAAAATAGAAGTTTTTTTCTTAATTGGTTAGTGATGACTTCACTATCCGACGTGGTGGTTATGGATAACTTCAATAAAATGAATAATGACATTGACACGGATTACTGTGGTAGTTGCCACGTCAGGTTGGTAAAAAAGTTACGATTTGTATCATGTAGGCTAGTTATGGTAGTTTGAGTCATCTCTTCATATATTAGACTAATTTATAGTAATTTAAATTGTTGTTCGTATAAGAATATATTGATACTAAAGCTAGTGCATGTAGTATTCTTATTTTCTAAAAGTATTTGAATTTCATCTTCAGTTTTTTTATTATTATATATAAGTGATTTTCTACTTTAATTTAATCTAAATTACGCAAAAGGGAAATTCAGACTGGAAAGTATATCCGTTCTAACTAACTTAGCTAAACTATAAGAAAGTGAATTTTATCTTCAGTTACAATATGCGGGTGAACTGAAACTGGAAAAAGAAAAAAAAAAGTTTATATGGTAATTGGTGTGCTCTTGTAGAATATTTGGCTCATGACAAATCAGGGGAGTGCTTTTTACCCCCTTATCTAATCTTGCCATTTATTAAATACACTAACTACGGATTAAGTTTTAGCATTTAATTCTAAAATACTAATCCTGAATAATTTCACTACGATATAAATATGACAATTGATTATAGGTTAAATGTTGTCTTATCTTGTATGGGGAAGTTGGTATCGTTGCAAGGAGAAAAATTTAGTTGTAATGGCGATAGCACCATTTTGCTATCCTCGACCAATAATATTATTTCACGTGAAAGTATTGACACGTATGTCATAACGTTATTGGTCAATGATAAAAAATAGTGTTATCCTCGTTTCATGGAAGTCTTTCTCTTTTACAAAGAGTTCATAAGGGAACTTTTTAGTTGGGAGAGCCAGAAACTTTGATAATATATTCTTTGCACATTTATATATCAGACGACCGCACTTTATCAGACAATTTATGTGTAGAAAAACTCATATAATCCTCGTGATATATGCCCTTTATCAATAAAATTATATAGCTTATGATAAATAAAAAAGTTGCCTTGTCTCTAACGGAACAAATTGCTCCATTTCTTACTTTAGCTACAATAGTCAAATGATCTAGTGGCCACCACGCTATGGAGAACAAATTCCAAAACTATTCTTGAACTAGATATCATAATGTTGTCTTGTCTCTGAGGGCACTTCCAGCAGTTAGCCCCTTACCATGGCAAGGGGGGGGCAAGGGCACCATACATTCATGTGAATAGTTGCCTGCCCTTGCAAAAAACTAAGTGTGTTTCCAGGCAGTTGCCATGGCAAAGGGCAAATACTATTCATTTTTTTTTGTTTTTTTCACAAATTTATTTACCTAAACAATTAATTTGGACAATATTTTTGGATAAATTTTTTGTTCGTACTTGTCAATACTTGAGTAAAAAGTGAATAATAGTAGAAGTAGAAGAAAATGTATGAGGATTTTGTGTTGAAAGTGAAGAGTTTTGGTAGGTATTTATAGAAAAAAAAAATACAGAATTTTTGGGTATTCTTTTTAAAAAATTTCAATTTTTTTCATTTTTTTATTGCACAAAAATTATTGTAGCATCACTGGAGCATGCTGACATCAGCCTTGCCCTCGGGCTGGAGCTCGGGCCAGCCTTGCCCTCAGGCCAGCCCAGGTTGCTGGGTCCCACCATTTACCAGGGCAAGCCTTTGTTACTAGAAATTGATTTTGGGCTTTTGCACCCCTAGCCCGAGCCCTAGGGGGCTGCTGGAAGTGCTCTAACAGAACAAATTGCTTTAGTAACCCATTCCACCTTGGTTACATATATCCCAAACATTGGCCACCAAGCTATGGAGAATAAATTCCAAACATTTTTTTTCTTCTTTTGAATAGGAGTTTTCATTTTGTACATGTAATATAATGGAAAGATTCAAACACAAAACTTCGAGTATGAATAAATAATTATAGTTAATTGAGGTTCAAGTTCTTTGATAATGTACTTTCGCTTTGATAATTACAAGCTGACACAACTAAAATACGCTTGAATGAATTGTCATTTTTTTGAATTTTTTAAGTTTATTTTTAAAATTAATGTGGGTTGAGGAGGGGTTTCGAATTTGGAATCTTTTTCAATATTTTGAAAATACCACTAAACCAAAAGCTAGTTAGTCATTATCTTTGAAGTTGAACTTATACTCTTCAACAACTGATCATTGTAATAGTTTAGTTTCTTTTCTTTTGGTCTTAAAAAAGTACACAACTTTTAAGGTTTTTTTCAAATTATCCAGTTTTTAAAATTTTTCAGAGACATACCCAATCTTTTGAAAAATATACAAATTAGACTCTCTGTTAGTTAGACTGTTAATCAATCTGTTAAGTGCTCATGTTCCATGTGAATTTTTTTTGGCTAAAGTGGGCTCCACGTGGACAAACAAATTAATAAAAAAATTACATTGGAATTACTGAGATTAATGGGTAGGTTTTTAAATTAAAAAACGATTTGAAATCAGACTTGCTTTTGAGCAGGACTGTCTCCACATGGATTGCTACGAGCTATATAGGTCCGGGAGGAAACCAGACTGAATTTCGTCTGGCATTGTGGCATTTCCCAAATTTTGGCGAGACAAACAAAACAGGAAAAGAAGACAAATCAGTTTTATTCATATTAAACTAGGAAGGAATCCTCACTCATATAAATTTTGACGGATCCTTTCAATCTCCTTCACAGAGTCCTCACTTTGATAGGACTCTTAAGTCCTAAACCAACTTACTTTACATACCTCTGCTCTGTCTGTGTGTATATATACAATATATATATATATATATATATATATCTCAAGAGTTGCATACTGAAGAAGAAGAAAACAATTAGAGCCATTCTAGAATCACTACAAGAGAAATCAACAACAATGGATGATGGTGAAGCTTTTGGTGCTGAAACTGGAAGCAGAAGCAGTGTTTTAAGGCTACTACTTCTGCTATTAATTCTAGTGGCTCCTCCTATACTGGCAGTTTGTTTTGAGATTTCTTTGTTGAAGGCAGCGATGTCATTGGTGCTCATTTTGTCATCTCTAATTTTGTGCCTTAACTTTTGTAAGTGTCATGTTTTACACTGTTTAGATCTAATTTTAAGTTGTGTTTTTACATCATTAATTGATTGTTTTTGTTAACAATTAATCTTGCAGGGTTCTTGCGGCTCCTCTGGCTTTTGATCAGACTGAGGCTCAAGCATGACTCGTCACGCAGTTTCCTTGAGAAATGGCACACATGGCTCGATGAATTTGTGGCAGAGCTGAACAAAGGGAATGACAAGAATTTAGGACCTGAAAATAGAGGTTAAAGTTTTTTCAAGTCTAAGAGATTATAGTTTAATGTTCTAGAGGTTTAGGTTTTCCTTTTCTTGTAGTATAAGGTTCATCTATCTTTTTTTTATTTTTTTTTTTGGGTCAAGGTTCTTCTATTCATTGTAAACAAACAAATATTCAATACAATTCAAGTTATTCAAGTTTTTTTTTTATAGAATAAACAGAAGAGATAAAGCATCAATATTACTACTTCTCCTTCATTCTCATCTATAACATCCCCTCTTCATTAAATCTCATCTTCCTCCTCATCCACCAAGATAAATGACAAGTATATTTCAAATCATTTGCACTCATGTCAACCGAAATCAGGCTAATTTGCAAAGTGGAATCATTTGCACACATGGTGGTGGCAATGCATGCATGCATGTTATGTTTTTTTTTTTTCAGGACTTGGTTGTAATTGTTTGCTTAGTTGTTGATCAAAACTAGAATTATATGAATTTTTCAATCTAGCCTTCTCTTAATCCTCTTTGTTTTTTCTATATTCAGTAGTCATCGTACTTGTTTTTTTGTTTTTGTTTTTTTAATAAGAAACTTGATGTTCTAGTGCTCGAAGTTTTCCAGTTCTTGATTATCCAGGGGACAATTGTATCACTTGAAAACATTACTACATGATGATGCTTTGGTACAAGTCTACCCAAATTGTTTTTGGCCTATAAAAACCAGCCGGAAACAAATTAAATGAAACAATTAATAAAATAAAAAGAATAAACGTAGAGTATTAAACAAACTTGTGATCTTTGATCATCGCTTGAACTAAAAAAACAATGAAAGCTGACTTGTTTAATATGAATATGGTGAGTGTATATAGGTAAAAATGTGATGACTATTAGCACATTTTTAAGATGAAAATGAGAATAAACATTTGAGTAACATCAGTTGAGCACTTATGGTACAAATGCTTCAAGAATTCTGCAACTACATATAGATGAGATATTGGAAGAAGCTAAAATAGTTTATAATTATGCAACTTGTGATCTCTGTCTCCATCCATGCCATTCTTGGTCAATTCTTAATGGAGTTCCTATCCCAAAAAAATAGTGCAGTCAACTGTTGCGGTCTCATAACCAATCTTAAACAGATACTGTGTCACCATCAAACATCATTTAAGAAAGTTCTTTTAATATTTAAACTGACCCAAAAAAAAACATAAAAAAGAATTTCAATTTTTATTCATATTAAACTAGGAATCCTCTCTTTTGGTTTTTGATCTTCATATGAATTGCTTAATCCTTTCAATCTTCAGACTCCTCACTTTGGTAGCACACCTAAGTGTTATATATATAGAGGGCTAAAGAGTTGCATATTCAAACAAGAAAAAAAAAACCCAATTAGAGCGATTAATTATATATTCAACAATGGATTCTGAAGCTTTTGGTGCTGAAATTGGCAGCAGCAGCAGGGTTTTAAACCTACTGCTACTAATCATAGGGGCTCTGATACTGGTGGTTTGTTGCGAGATTTCGGTGTCATGGATGGTGATTTTAGTGTCTCTAATTTTGTGCTTTCACATATCCATGTTGCGGACGAGTTTAACGTTGATATATCTTGTAGCTCGTAAGTATATGTCATGTTTTAATTTTATAGATCAAAACTTTGTCCTTTATGTCCGTTTAAATCACTCATTGAGTTTTTTTTTTTTCTAATGTGGCGATTAATCTTGCAGGTTACGCGTGGCTCCTCACTCTTTTGGAGAGACTGATAGCTCCAGCGCCAACTAAATTGCGGTATGGCTGGTTGAATTTGAGGCCGTCCATCGACCCTGTTACAGCCCGGCTTTATGTGAGAGCTACAGAGCTTTTGGAAATGAAAAGCAGATTTGAGGATCTAGGAAACCAACTCAAGTCTACGAACCACCCTGCTTTGGCTTTTCTACTCGAATCTTATGACAAGGACCTCAAATCTCTTGACAAGGCCCTTTACAAGGAGTTGGAGTTGTGTGGGATTCTGACTTCAGAGAACATAAGAGACAGAAAAGATAAATGACTGAAAAAGCTCAGCACATGGTGGCAATGCATGCATGTAGCGTTTGTTCAGAACTAGGTTTTAATTGTTTGCTTAGTCGTTTGTTTGTTCATTACATGGTAGTTTTTTTTTTTTTCTATTCAGTAGTTATTGTATTTGTTAATTTTTATTTTACTTTTTTTTTAATGAGAAAGGACTTGTTAATTTGTTTTTCTTTTTTGGTTGGTAATTCTCAACTTGTTTTTTACATTGGTTAATTTTCAATGACTCATGTATGTATAATAAAGCAAAACCAAATGGAATCTCAACTGGTTTCTGGCTTTGCTTAACTTTTAATGACTCATGTATGTACCAAATCTACGGGTTTCCAAACTATCTATCCCAAAGAAAAAGAAAGAGAATATATATTTTTTTTAATGTTAGCTTCCAACGAGTATCAAAATCTTGGTACCTAGTTAGTTAATACTTACACAAAGTCTTGTTCCAAAAACATCTGCCATTAACGAAGCATCACTAAAAGGTGAACCTGCCAACCTCTTCATCTTCATCTTCATCTATAGCATCCTCATCTTCAGTAAACATCTCATCTTCCTCTTCTTCTTCAACTTCTTCGTCCTCGTCCTCATCCATCATGGCTTTGCCCCTCTCATCTTTGTCCTTCAAACCAGTGCTCAATATCACAGTCTCTCCCCCGGATTTCTCCATATCTTTCCTCAACTTCTCCATGTTCTCCTTTCTGTGTTCCTCCTCTAAACGTTCCTTCTCTGCACGTCTCTTTTCCAGATCAGCCCTACACAAGTAACAAGAAGCGGCAAAATTATGAAAACCAGATCAATTATAAACATAAATCATGATCGACCATAAACATCCCCATTCAGTGGCACTGTACAAAGTGAAGAAAGGTAGGTTCATTAAGTTCAGGCAATACTTATAGTTGTCCATGTACTCCTCAACACTTGCTTCAATGGCCTTAAAGAAATCCTTCATTCCAGCACCAGAAACCGCAGACACTCCAACAGACCGCAAGTTCTTATAGAATTCATCCAACACAAGGGAGAGGCTCTGAGCTAAAGTTGAACTGTATGAACTATCCGTACTCACTGCTGCTTGAAATGCCTCAAAATCCTCCATCCACTGAACGAACAGAAGGTTTCAGGACAATGAATATAAAAAACCAAAGAATGCATATTACATATTTCACTTCACACTGATAATGGAGAAAATTTTGGAACCTAAGAGGGTGAAGGAGAAAGTTGAAACATCTGCTTTGGATCATCACAATCAAAATGGTTACGAAGAAGAAATCAAATATTCCAAAATAAGTTGATTCACAAATACATTCAACTACAATACTTCAATATGCATATGTATTATTTCATCAAACTACTACAATTTGGACACATACAAATAAGAAATGGTATTCCAACTCTAGAATAAAAATGTCACATGAAATCAGGCTAATTTGCAACGTAGAGTTCTTGGCAATGGAATCAGTTATATAATTCTTCCCATTGATTTTTGTTCTGCTCACTGTTACTACTAGAGTTTGGCATGACAAACTGCCCCTTATAAACATTGTTTCCCCATTCTCTACAGCGGTTTTGTAATTTAAACTTGGGATGCGCTCATGCATCCTATGAAGCACCAACACCTTATGCAACACAGTTGAAGATTTATTAAATCCACAACCAAATGAATACCTATAAACCATCCGAGTTCAAGACTGATTCTACCACTGGTCCCTTTCAGTATATTTCTGGAATCATCTATAGCTAGCTTGGCAGGTAACTCCTGGTTGGTCAGCTTAACCTTACAAAACTTGGCTTTACCCTAAAAGCTTCCAGACCCACCATATTCAAGCATATTCCAGAATGTGTGTGCATGTCTCTTAAGTGCTTATGCATGTTTATATACTTTGCTCTACATGCATTCACACACATATATAAAGCATACCTCCAAAGCAAACTGATGTTGGGCCACGTCAGTCTTGTTGAATGCCAACACAAGAGGCAACCTTGTCTTGTAAAGGATACTGCAAGCGTAAAGCATATTGCTCATAAAAGTGACTGGGCTAGCTGAACGAGGTGTATCTACCACGTAAGCGATCACAGTAGGAAATGTTGAAGCAAATGCTTCTGTGATGATAGCACCAGAAGCAGACCAAGTGAATATCTCAATCTGACCAGGAGTGTCCACAAGAACATAATCAAGTTGATCTGCTCGCTTCTCAATGACTGAGACAACCTGAAATTGGAGAATTTTGTGATAATTTCATTTTGAATTAATGGGGGAAAATAAAAAGAAGGCACAAAGCATGAGCTAAAAGAACACATTAAGAGCGCAACAAATGGATAGAACCAATACAAAGCCAACACTACTGTACATGTGCAAACAAATCAAAAGGATAGAACCATTACTAAGCCCAATAATGCAATGCATGTTGAAAACAAATTGAATGAAATTGCCACAAACAAAAGCTACATGCAATGTATACAAAACTCTTCTGAATGATTATAACACTGACTACGATGGTAAAAAATGGCATCATGTCTCATCCACAGGGCATTCCAAACATTATACAGTATGAAATGATTTAAGGCAAAGATTCACAGCAAATTTTTTACCTCATCAAACTTGGTAGCAAACAAGTTGAGTGAGGTCAAAATTCCCCCGTTTGGTCCAAGATTGAACTGTTTCATCACCTCCTTGTAGCGAACAGTATCCCTTATGTCGATGTTTGCACCGAATGGGAGAGTCATCACAGCAGGGTCGAGATTCATCACGTAGCCACGTACGTTGGACTCACGTGTGTGGGAAACCAACCGATGAAGAAAGGTTGTTTTACCACTCCCTAAGAAAATCCACAAAACAGTTCGATTTCAAGCAGTCAACAATAGCATAATTCTTCACAAAACTGGAAAAGAAATGTATCAATAATACAACCCTATTGCTATAATGAACAGAACAAAATCAGATTAAACTTGATAAAATTACCTGCCATGCCCACAACAATTATAATAACTGGTTTTTTCTTGAAGCTGGACCCTGCCTGCCCCGAAGATGACTCCTCAACTTGCAGTTTCTTCATTGAGTTAGTAAGTTCCTCATTTTCTTTACCCTTGTCATTCTTCAGAACAAAATCAAACACTCCAGCTTAATGAAAAACAATACAGGAAACAAAAGGAAAAACAAAAACAGAAACTAAAAGTACGACTAATTTGATATTGTGCTAAAAAAATTTAGGAAAATAATTCAATACCGAATAAAAGGAAAATAAAATAAAATAAAACCCAATAAGTTGTTCAGTTTTAGGTTTTGTATTTAACATATTGAGAGCTTGAAAAGCAAAACACTGGTGCATGGTGAGAATGAGTACCTGAACGGTAGAAGAGCCTACAGAGTCCATAGGTATCGTTGTGTCGCCTTCTTCTTGTGGTTTGATATTCATTTTATGGAAATCAGAATCAATGTCCATTTGAGTGAAGGAGAGTTGCTGGGTCGGCACGTCGTGGTCGGCGTTCAGAGTAGGGCTGCACCGCTTATGCGGGGTTTATGGGAGGGAGGACTGGGAGTGTGGGCTGCGCGAAAGGGAAATGAGAGGACTGTGAGTGGACTTTGATATATACGAGTTGAATATGACACTAATTCGTGAGAAGAAAATGAATATCAGATATTGAAATTCGAGGTTTTGAAGCAGGATTATTTGGCTTATTTGGGATATTAGGGTTTAACGGACTGAGAATGATCATCAACATCAAACGACGAACGTCGACAACACTATACTCCTTGAATTTGGGCCTTTTATTTGGGTTTGTTGTATTTTGTGTGGCCTCAACTCTGTGCTCGTGTTTGGGTTTCAATTTTGGGCCTTTAACCATAGTTGTGCTTCTTCTTTTGATTTTTTTTTGCTAAGATTTGTGCTTCTTTTCATGACCATACATTCATAATTCGACATAAAAAATTATTCTAATTGATAGTCAGGATGATGAAACTATCTTTTATTCTAATTAACACCGTTTGAAGAGAAAAACGGAACAAACACTTAAATACGCAACTCATTTAAATTTAATGTCATCTGTATCAAAATGTTTCATCTTTAAGAGCATTTCCAGCAACTAGTTTTGAACTCGGGCTAGGGGGGTTTTGGGCGAAAAACAGGTTCCAGCAGCTAAGGTTGGCCCGAGTTCCATGTGGGGGCCACGAATACGGGCTGGCCCGAGGGCAGGTCCAGCCCCAGATCCAAAACGGGGGGACCTGACGTCAGCAGCAAATTTTTTTTAAAAAATATCTAAACAAAAAACAACACCACTATTAAGATCACTAGTTTTCTTATGCACAACAACTTGATAACCGAATTGAACAAAATATTTTCCATTTGTAGTAAAGAACCAAATCTGAGGATCTGTACGTGGATTGCAACTCAAAAGGATGCTTTGAATTAACTCCACCTCCTTTGAAGAAAACACAACTATAAAAGACTAACATTCCAAGTAGGATAATAGGAAATAAATTCACAAACCTTATAACTTGCTGGCAAAGAAGGAGATCAATACAGTTTAAAAGTAGACGGTATGGGTATCCATTTATCCTTGTAAACATCAATCATCTTACCATCACCCACACGCCAATAAAAGTTTGCATCTAATAAATCTCTTCCCCACAAAATAGAACTCCAAACAAAAGGAGGAGTTGAACCAATAATAGCACGCATGAATTTGAGTTAGGGAAGTAACGCACCTTAACCAACATTTTGCAACCAAATAATTAAGATATTTCCAAACACCGATAGTAAAACGAAAATCTGTGTTAGCTTTTAAAATACAGAGGAGTGCTTTAGGGCTATTTTTCATCGTCTATCCAAATGCCAAAACACTTAATTGGAACAAGAATTAGTGGCACGAAATTTTGTTAGCCTTCTTCTCTACGTTGTTAATGACCTTTATTAGTTTTTTTTTTATTAATTTTTTTTAACAATATGTATTTAGACCCTCTGCCTTCAATATTTTATGGAAATGTTAAATTGGATGGTAAATAAACAAAATTATAATAATACGATTTATTAATTTTATCAAGGTAACATGATTCAAAACACCATAACAATCTGAACAAATACTTCAAAGCAATGTCCTGGCAATTGCTGCAGCCACAACTGCAATATCATGCACAACCTTGTTCTTATCCGTCAGAGGAGACTTGCCAGAGAAACCATCTTCACACGTCCCGACCTCACCGGCAGCGTCGTTCATGCCTTGCTCTGCAAACTTGGGGTTGCCTAAGCTAAAACCCTGTTGCGCAGGCACCAAAGCTTCTACAACCGTGTCGTAAAACCGAGCGCAAGATTTCAAGGCCTGGTCTCCAGGGCTCTGCTTAAGCAGAGCATTGATTTTGTTCAGAGTATCGGTCGACTTGGCCTTCACTATATCCACAAGTATGACACCTAAGCCCGATACGTCAGCTGTGGAGCTCCGAGGGTCCGATTTAAGAGAAGAGACGCAGAGAGCATAGTTTGGTGTCTGTTTGCAAGTTTGGTCGATGAGATTGGCGTCTGTTGGGAAGCCAACTCTGCTGCAGAGGGCTACTGGAAGAAGAAAGACAAGTAGGGTACAACAAACAAGTTGAAGGAGAGATGTTGAGTTCTTCATGTTGGTAAAACAAAAAGGGTTTGAGAAGTGAGAGGTTTAGGTTGCAAGCTCCATTTTTATAGAGATTTTGGATATTATTATCTCTAAACTCCTGGTGTGAAAACAATTAATGGTAAATGGATATGTATTGCTAACTTAAGTTTCTTTGTATGCTCTAATTACCAAAACAAATAAAAGTTATCAACGTATGTGTGTGTACCTACCACCATACATGAACTTTTTGTTGAAGTGAGTGTCCTAATTAATTAAGGAAATTTATTTCCTTGATTAATTAATGAATTTACTTTCCTATTTTATATAATTGTCAAATTATTGTATAATTATGAGATATTTTCCAAATCCTTTAATGGAACTAATTCCTTGTAAAGCACTCATGTAAATTTTTATATATATCTCCTTATGGAGAAGAATAAAAGAAGAACCCAACATATTCAAACAAAATATCATATTTTAGCACCTTTATTGAGTATATTAGAGAGGGTCCAATCCAATCTCATCTAAGAATAACAATTTAATTTTTATAGCAAAAGCAACTGAATGTCAAAAGGCCAGCCAGATTCTCTTAGAGGAGAATTAAAACCCCATTGATAAGTCAAATAGTTTCAATAATTAGGTAAGTATTTAATTCATCGACGCATCAAATTCAAAACTAATCGGTAATAATAAGTAGAAATGCCCAAAATATTCCAAGCACGTATGCTAGGCTCCTATTTAGTTAACATAGTCTTTTTGAGGGGATATATACATTCTATAACTTCTCAAATCAGTACACATATCCATACCAAATTGGTTGATGCAAACATAAATACCATACAAATACGCAAACTAAAAAGATTTTGGGTTTAGTAGCAATCTCCGAAGATGATGTTGTGCATATCTGAAGTTGGCGTGATTGGTGCAGTGCGAGTTGTCAGGGATTACTTGGGGACGTGCATAGTGAGAGATTTTGTTTTTTTTGCTATTGACTTCTTCTAGTTTTTTTGAATGCATGAAAAAGAGAGGTAAAATATGAATGAGGGTAAAATTGGAAATTTAACAAGTATAGGCCAAGAGGAGCCCACTGTTAGAGGCCCAATCACACCCGGTTGGCCCGTTAGTTTGGATCCCATTAGAGGTAAAGTCGGATCTATTGCGAACGTTCGTCCCGACCCGGCCAGACTCGGACCTCCCTCCCAATCATTTATTATGTTTTTTCTGACTCGGACGCCTCGACGCAGCAACAGCAATTGCTTTCTCTGCTTCTCAGTTTTACTCGCGGTCACAACTCACGACGAAGACTTCACTTGTCTTCAACCTCCAACTCCAAAATTCTAAGCCCAGGCTTGCCTCTAGGGTTAGGGTTAGGGTATTCAAACTTCGCAAAGCTGGATAGGTACAGAGTAGACCGCTATGGCGACAACAACGACGACGACGACGACCAGGAGGACTCCAACCCCTACCGTCGTCCTTCTCGCTTCTCCGATGCACCCATGAACTATCAAACTCACCACCCTCGCCGTAGCCCTCCCAGCTATCGCGGTGGTCGTGGTGGTCCTCCTCCCCACCGTGCCTTCGACAGCCCGCCACGTCACTCTCCCGGCGGGTTCCGGCCATTGGGGGGTGCCGGTGGTGGAGGGTTTGGCCCCAACCACCAGGACCCGCCTCCTCTCTCGGGTCAGAAACGAGGCTTTTCTCGTGGAGGCTCTCCAGGTGCGTTGTTGTTTATTTGTTTGATATTTATTGTTAAAATTGCATGTTGCCTTTACGAGTCTCTAAACACTTTAGAAGTAGGTGAAAATGAAAATTATTTTTTACAGCGTTGGTGAAATTGGGTTGCATTAATATTCTGCTGTGCTTCAGCCAATTTATTTACGTAATTTCAAGGAGCTAATTCAAGGATGGATTGATGTCAATAGCAATTAATGTTTTATTTTGCCATAAATCTTGCTGCAAGTATGTTTTGTTTTTGGCTTATGGGTTGTAACCTCGTGTTTTGTGTACGCCGTATTTACTTTCTGCGTTACTCATGAGTTTGAATACCTTTCAGATCGTTTTGGTAGAGGAAGTTTTGCTAAACTTTTTGTTGGATCAGTTCCCAGGACAACAACTGAGGAAGATGTAAGTCATTCTAATTTTTACAGTATACAAATGCCTGATATATGCTGTTGTTGGACTTTTTATTATTAAGAAATGGTGCTACATCAACTTGAAACATTTACTTCATGGTGTTTATGTATGTTACTTTTACCTAATGTCAGATTCGCCCTTTGTTTGAAGAACATGGAGAAGTGATAGAGGTTGCTCTGATAAAAGATAGGAAAACAGGACAGCAGCAAGGTATGTGTGTGTGCTTATTTCTATGATATATTTGTGATCTGTAATATCTTATTTCAGGTACTCTGAGAGGCAGATGGGAGCAAGAGAAAGCTCATCTTTCATCTCAGTTTGTTTTTGCAACAAGTTTCACACTTGTTGGTTTTGCTTGCAACCTTTTTTTCATGTCCAGTCCTCTCAAAGAAGAAGAAGGCAAGACATGTAAACCAACTAAAAACCAGTTTCCGAATAGCAGTTGGAATCTTGGAAGACACTTAGGTCCTGCCCTTCTGATAGCGGCTGCAGCAGTGGGGCCTCTGTTGCCATAACTTTAGATTGTTTATGTTAGGATGTTAAGAAGTGCTACTGTTGTACAGAAAAATGACTCAAAAAATACATGGATTATTGCTTTTCAATAGTATTAATCACAATGTAATTTGGAGGATCTCTTTGGTCTGTTCTAATCTTGGTGAACACGGGAGTGGTTTGTTTGAATGACTTGGAATGCCATGTGTCACTTTATGAGATTGACTGAATGTGATAGATGCGAAGTTGGATGGTTAGTGAGAGATGGATGATTGTTGGGTGTGATGGTTTGCATGAGTTCGTTGGTTTTATGTCTTTCACTATCTGAGTTTTGGATATTATTGCGATGTGCTTGTGGATGGAAATTTCTGTATGGTGATTGTATGGCCCCCTCTTTGTTGACATGTTTAAGTAAGTTGGTAAGTCTGTTTTTGCTTGACTACGCTGCAGAACTAGCTCACTTTTTTCTGCTACACAGTCTCAGGATGGTTGTATTCAGGGCTAATGCCTCCTTTCTTTTAGAGCATAGACTCCGACTCCAATTTAGATGTGTTATGTTGAAAATTTGAACCATTTGCCTCTTTGTGATACTGATGTACGACCATAAGGAAAATGTGGTTGTGTGTTGTAACTGGTCCTCTTAATTGAGTGGTTGTGATATGTGAACTTAGTAGGGAAAGTATTTTGATTGTCCTTGTGGATGTTTATATTAATTTGTCTTTGTTCGTAGTGCTTTTTTTTTCTTTGTAGAACTAAATGGAGACTTGAGGTATCTCAGTGTGAAGTTCAACTGAGTTGCTTAGGTTATGGAATTCCTTCTCAAGTAGGGGGTTTACTACTCCTGAGCCGATCTCGTGACCGACGATCCCATACGATAGGGGTCACTGACCAAGTATTTTGTATGTTTGAATCTTCCCCAGTCAGTAACCTCTATAATTTCCTCATAGCGGCTTCTCTGTTATGTTGAAGTTTTACCTCTCTCGTTTATTTGCAAGTGTCAAAAAACCAACCTTGTGAAGATTTGGGCCCTGGAATATTGCGCCAAATCTTATACACTTTTTGATACTATGGTTATTATAAGTCGAACGTTTTTGTTTTCTGTTTATGTTATTTAAAGTGTGGGTGAATGCATGAGTATTTTGAATTTGCAAATTTCCAGCTATGTGAATGGGCATCAATCAGCCTTATTTTTTTATTTTTTTTATTTATGTGGTACTTCATGTCAAGATTTGCACTGGATACGTCAACTTATTGACAACGTGAAAATTTATCATGTATTTGGTGATAAATTTAGTCATGGTGCATAGGCTGGCTGGTATATTTCTTTATTTAAGGTGTAGATGAACTCTCTTTCTGTGGGATTGGTGGTGTGATTGAACAAAGCTTTTCTTCATGGCAAATAATGAGTTGTTTTTTCTTATGATTATAGTTTTGCTTGAATGATCTTATCACCTTTACTATTGGAAGGCTTATCTCCTTGTTGGCTTGTCTGAGAGATTTGACTGGTTACCTGACCTGGGAGGTTGGACTTAATCCAACATCATTGAAACAGGGCAATACTCAACTAGCTTTTATGCAAGTTTATTTGATGTAACATTTAATTTCCATAGTTCGGCTTCTGAAGATAATATATGTAGCCTCTAAGTTCCCCAGATGCTGCTTCATAATTGTAGGTATCATCACGAACCGTCATGGTATGGGCACATGTGTATGTTGAGACCTGTGATTGATTGTTCTAAACTATTCCTAAGGAGAGTGCATGTCTTATTCTTTCTCGATGTGGTTTGTTGACGTGTTTCCAACCATGTCTGTTAGTTCATTGTAGTATTGTACACTAAGCAGCAGGGGCCTTTACGTTGGTAAATGTTTCTGGTAGACTAAGCAGGGGCCAACACATGGGTAGATAGTTTTCAGTAGACTAAGCAGGGCCCTTTACAGACTGCTTATAATGACTCAATAGAATGTTGAATAAGCATTGAATTCACTTCTGAATTCAACTTTTTGCTGATTCGTTGAAATTTATTTAGATTTGACATGGTGGGTCTGATGAAAGTGCTTACTAGTGAGGCAGTCAAGCTAGTATGAGCTGGTACGTGTGGTTGGCTGTTTTTTCAGGAGATTTCTTTCTATGGATGTTATGTAAAGTGATATGCACGGGATATATATTCATCTATCTCTGTGATCCACAAAACTGTTGAGAAATGGTGTATTTCAATGGAATATAGATATTGGTTTGATGTGTATGTTTGTGATTTTATTCCAATTAGAGGCAATGATCCTCAAGGTTGAATTTTTGCCTTATGTTTTGATGTTATGGTTTCTTTTGGCTTCTCAAGCTTCATACCGTTATGAGCCAAATTTGTTATATGACAAGCGTATGGAAAAATGTATGAAGCCTTGTGTTGTAGTTTTTCCATCTAGCTAATGCTCTCTCGGTTCAATCAATATGCCCTTGTGAATGAGCCAGCGACATTATTAAGATGGAAATCTTGTTTGCAGCCAAAGAATTGGTATTTTCTTTTATTTAGAAAGAAAGATCTTGTATAATGATATGATTTTGAGATGCCACAACCATGGATTGCTTACAAGTTTTGGGTTGTTGCTATATGTGTGGCTTAAGGTTATGGGTATTCAGAAGATTCTTCTATCAGATGCTCTCCCTTCTTGTGTTGTGCTCACACTAAGGAATACATAGAGTGTGATTTATTGTTTTACTTTTTAGTTGCTTCTTTTGAAATTGTTTGTTTTAATAGCTTATTACCTTGCAAATATAAGGTTTGACGTTTTAATGTTAATTTTTTAATGGGAATTTATTGTGGATGTGAACTAGCTGCCTATCTGTGGAATTTTTATAAGGTTGTAAGTTGCATATGCAGGCTGTTGTTTTATAAAATATGCAACCTCAGAAGAAGCTGATAGGGCCATTAGAGCTCTGCATAATCAACATACCCTTCCTGGGGTGAGTTTTTATTTTTTACTGTTTCATTTTCAGTTCTGTTTTTAACTAACCTATAGTTGTTTCACACACTTTGTTTTCTAGGGAGTAGGTCCTATCCAAGTCAGATATGCTGATGGGGAACGAGAACGACTTGGTAATTGTCATCTTGGCATGAATGTTTGATTGTCCCATTTAATTCACAAGTTATATTCATGAAATATCTGTAACCTTTTTAGGCATTTATTTTTGCCAAAGATTAGATACACTATCTCAAATAGTGGTGTCATTTCTGAAAGAACATGCTAAGTGAAAATGACCTCTTTCAACAGACAATACTCATGTGCTTGATTTATTTTTTTGCTCTCATAAACCCTCACTTCCCTATAAGTGATCCTCAACTAATTATGTTCTTAACTTCCATTTTATATTTTGTCGACTTGACCATAGTGTGTGAACGGGGTGGTATGCAGGAAATTTTGTATTTCATCTTTTTGTGTTTGCACACACATGCATGTTCAATATTTATTTATTTATTTATACAGTTTTTCCGTTTTTGATGTCATCCCTTTAATGATAGGTGCAGTTGAGTACAAATTGTTTGTGGGATCACTGAACAAACAAGCTACGGAAAAGGAAGTTGAGGAAGTATGTTGTCCACTAATTATCTGTCATCTTCTAGGATTAGTATTTTCCACCGTTCTTTTCTCATCTTGACACAAAATGAAGCTTTTCTTTTTACTTTATAACGAAACTCATTTTCCCTTGGCATAAAGATATGTACTTTTTCTAATCCAGCAGAGAATAATATGCTCTCAGCTTAATGCATATTACTTTTAACTTCTGTTTTTAGCTTAAGTGGTACTTATGGAAGTTGTAAATGCTATCAGAAAAGAAAAAACCAATAGCTGATTTCTCTTTGCAGATTTTTTCACCATATGGTCGAGTTGAAGATGTTTACCTCATGCGTGATGAATTGAAGCAGAGTCGCGGTTTGTTTTCTAGTCCTATTTAATTTTTTAAACACAAAGAAAGTCCTCTATATGAGATATATGCATCTTTGAATAAACAACAATTCATCTTCTAGGATGTGGATTTGTAAAGTACTCCCAAAGAGATATGGCGTTGGCAGCTATAAATGGTCTTAATGGGCGCTATACAATGAGAGTGAGTTTTTTATATTTTAAATCTATTTATTTCTATTGTTGCAAAATAACTTTAATATAATATTATGTTACAGTTTTTTTGTGTTATTAAAGGCTATTTAATTATATGAGACACATATGTTTCTTTTCCTGCGCCTCAGGGATGTGATCAACCACTCACTGTCCGGTTTGCTGATCCTAAAAGGCCTAGGTCTACAGATTCAAGGTTTACTCCTGTTCGTGGCTTCTTTTCTTTACCGTTGCCTGAAGGCTTCTATTATTTTCTTTGGTGACTGGTTAAATATTCTTGAAGTGTAAATTTTGATGTTATTGTTTGTTGGAGTGGTTTAATTGATTCTTTCTTATATTCAGCATATGCAAGTGTAGATTTTTGTACATTCTATCTATGTTGACTACCACACCACGCCCCCTTTCCGCCCCCTCCCCCCAAAAAAAATCCTAAATGTTTCTGGCATCTTTCTTGTTCAGGGTTCCGGCATTCGGAGGTCCAGGTTTTGGTCCTCGTTTCAAGCCCCTGGGGCGAGGTAATCCCCCACCATTCTCCGAAGATTTTGGTGAAGCTATTGCATTGTGTCCTCATTTTATTCGCTGTAGTTATTTACGTACTTTGTGTTGTTAACTTACTCCAAACAGACCAGTCCCTAGCTTTGGTGATCCTATGAACGACCAAATTCCAACTCATGCTTGGCATCCAATGAGTCCACCAAACTTGGGACCATCCCCAAATGCTGGGATTCGTGGCTTTGGGGGCCAATTTCTTCCTAGGGCCGGAGACATGGCTTTGCCCTTGAATTCAGTAAGAATAATTCAATGATTGTCCAGCAACATTTCGCCATGAGAAACCATTATCTATTGTTACATGTTTCTTTTGCGTCCTCTTAAGACATCCATCAAAGGCATATAGCATTTGACTTATCTGTAATGATTGGGCTGCAAATTAAGTGATTTGTTGGCATTGAAATGGAGTCTTGATTGAATAGTATTACAATGACCTTGTCATGTCATCTTCAGCTGAAGCTATGAAAGGATGGCTGCTGCAGCATTGATTTTTTCTTTTTTATTTAATTTATAATTTTCATGTTGTATATGATGCTAGTTTCTTGTTATGATTTTAGTTATAAATTTGTGGTTTTATGCTTTTAAAAGTCTTATTATTTGCTCCCCAAATATTTAGGGTGGCCATGGTGGCTCTGCAGAGGGTCCTCTTCCTGGGATGCCAGTTTCATCTTCTTTAACATCACAACAGGTATAAGATGATCAAATTTTCTTTTAATTTATTTCGGACTCAAAAATCAAAACAATGATCATATAGTTTTCGTGGTATTTCATAGTGAAAATGACATATTGAATCTTTTTCAGAGTTGTAATATGCCACATGTCGGCCAGAAAATATCTCCAGTACAGAAGCCTATTCAGTCACCTCAGCATTTGCCACCTTCCCTTCAACAGCACCCTCAAACTCCAGCATCATACTCACACACACAAACAGTAAGGCAGCTCGGCCAGGCACAACTTTCTCATTCTTCTGGTCAAACACCATTTAGTCAAGCATTACCATCACAACAGTTTATTGGCTTGGGTGGACAGTTGTCTGTCCCTCAGCCTGAGGTCCCAAAGAATGCATCTTCTGCTACAACACTACCAGCTCCTTTGAATATTAACTTACAACGCCACTCCGTGTCCTCCGCACCAAATCAGCAGCAGCTTTCTTCTGCTCCTCCTGTCCAGCAACCACTGCTTCAGCCTCTTCAGCAGTCACCGTCTCAGTTAGCTCAGATGCTATCACAACAGACACAAACTTTGCAAGCAAGCTTTCAATCATCTCGGCAGGCGTTCTCCCAGCTCCAACAACAGTTGCAGCTAATGCAACCATCAAATCAGGGTTTGGCACTGCATCAGATTTCCCAGGCTACTAAACAGCAACAGGTATTCAAACATCAGATGCTACAGTATTGTGATCTTGTAGGAATATATGGAAATAGGATGTGCTAGATGTGATACCATGATGATGTAATCTTTAGCTATTCTTTCATGGTCTTGTCTTAGTTGCTTAAACAAATCAATTGCATGAGCTGTGGCTCTAGAACTGCAGAAGCAATGTTAAATAGATGGAAAAAAATGTGACCAGTTAGTGAGAAGTAGATGTGGAAGTTGAACTTAATGTACATTCACATTATTGAGCTTTGGCTTGGGATGTATCTGGTATCTGTAACTGGGGCTCATAAGTGATGGATCTTAGCTCCTGCATGCATATGTCCCATTGATGGATGTTGGTTGCCTGTCAAATGGATAAAACATTTTGACCTGGCTGTTGTTGATATTAAGCTTCCTTTCTTATTTGTCAAATTTAGAAGCTTTCGCCCTATACCATCTTTGCATTTGTAGAAGGCAAATTGTCTGTGATGTTCTTTTACTTTTAATTGTTTTTATCAACTCTTAAAACTCATAAGCTGAATTTTATTTTTGCTCCTGCAGTCCCAGTGGACTGGGGCTGTACCACAGACAGTGGCCAGCACTGCTGCTGCCACACCAGCTGCAGATGTGCCTTCAGCCACATCTGTTGCTCCTGTAACCCATACTACGACTCCTGCAAAATGTATTTGGACAGAGCACACCTCCCCAGATGGATACAAGTACTATTATAATAATGCTACTGGTGAAAGCAGGGTAAGGATTTTTTTTTCATTTCCTTTGGTTGGTTTCTTGACTTCAGTGTGGCTAATGCTGCTTATATGAACTTGTAGTGGGAGAAACCTGCCGAGTTTATATTGTTTGAGCAACAGCAGCAGCAACAAAAGGCATCAGTTCAGCAGGCTCATACCCCATCACTCCCTCAAAATCTCTCTGCGCAGCAAGTTTCTCATAATCAACAGCTGCATCTTCAATCTCAGCTTCAACCACATCTTCGAACTAACCTGCATTTACAACAGCCATCTTTCACTACATCGGTAAGTGTTTTCTCATGGTTTCCGACTTATTAAACACTTGGTTCTATCGTTAATAACTCATTAATTTGGAATTCCAGTACCAGGCTTCACAGGCTTCTGGAATTATAGGTCACCAAAATGTTCAGGTAAATTTCACTCACTGTTACCAGGATATTCACATTTTACAAGAAATTTGCAATTATATAATGATTCTTGCTAAACAATCCATATACTTCTAGGTTTTGTAATTGGTTTTTTTCATCATTTGGGTCTCCAGGAATTTGGTTATTCACAATTACCCACAACTAGTTCAGTTGGTGATCCTACACGCTTCCAACAGGTATTCAGTTTTTAAATTTATTGCTCAGTTTATTTTGTGTATCACAAATTAATTTTAGTTCTCTGTTTCTTTCTCAGGGGCTTCAAGCTGCGCAGGATTGGATGTGGAAGAATAAGCGAACAGGTTCTGATCAATTCTTCTGGTTGCGATTATGATGTCTGTTTTTGGTTTACTAGCCGACCTAGCAAGATAAAGGGGTTTGTAAGGGTTAAAATGGAGGTTGCTAGTAAGGGATTTCTTGGGGGCCTGGGGCTTTTATTGTGCCCTTAAAAATTCATCTGTGTTGTTATGTCATAAGACTCGCTTTTATTTGGCCACGTTAGAGCGGTTGATGTTTGATTTTGAAGCATGGGCCTTTAAGATGCTTCATGGTCTTCTGTGCCCTGCTTGATTGTGCTTTGCATAGAACAAACTGAAACACTAGTCTCGCTCCATGTGCACTGAGCATTGTCTTTTATTACTGTTTATCCCTTTCTAAATCACTTAACATTTTTTTCTGTTCAAGCTCCAGGGGCATGAAGTGGTTGAGCAGAGCCTAAGGTGGCACACTGGCAAAAGTATTTATTCTTGGAGGAAGCTGAGCGAGGGATTTGTATCAAACTTTCACGACGATGGCAGCCAGGGTCCTCATTAGAGCCTGAAGATGCTCAGTGGGATGTGTAATGGGAACGTTTTCTTCAGCCCCGTAGTTTCTTTTTTGTGAGATTTTACTGGCAACAGTTACTGGCTCACAGAATTGAGCACGTGTACCATTAGTGCTGGGCATCCAAATGCCTTGAATGAGATGTAGCATATATTTGTATAACATAAAATACAATAATGAGTAGATATTTAGCTTAGCCTATATTGAAACGAAAAGGTGGCCATGGGATCTCATCAAAAAAAAAAAAGGTGGCCATGGTGTCACGTCATTTGAGTTATAATTGATGGGCTCCGTGCCTTTTTATGTTACCCAGTGATGGTGGGGAAGACGGTAGCTTTGTTACCAAATACCATTTGGAAAACATTTGGTTAAGAATGTTATTTCCATTATCACCATTAGCAGTACAAAGCTTCCTAATTTGAGTACACCATTGATATGCCTCTGTTGCGTCCCACTGTAGAAAGTGGTTACCACAGTAGGCTAAAAAGATTAATTGACACTTCGACAGTTCCAACGAATCTCTCCCTTCGTCCCAGTAACTGGTCCCAACCTTCCCAGTTTGATCATAGAATCTTTGAAGTCTTGGAAGAAGGTAGACGAGTCCTGTGCATAGGTCTCTACCAGTTCCCGCGTTTGCTCATCTCTGGTCACAAGATTCTGATCGGATGGAAGCAAACCCTGCCCAGAAAGTAGGTTAATGTAGTATTGGTTATCAAACGTTTCTGGGGTTTCCAGGTCAAGGTTTGCCAGTGTGCTGCCGTCGGATACCGAGCATAGCTGCTGCAGCGACTGAATGAACTCCAGAGACGCCTCTGGGGCATTTGGGTTGGTGGAGTCTTGTAGGCGAGCAGCAAAGGTGGTGCACCGGGCTTTCCCCATTGTGTGTGCACCTGCCAAACAACAAGAGCAAAATGGTGATCTTGTTTTGATTTCCAATCAAGAACAACGCAATAGATCAATAAAGGAAAGTTGAGAGTACCAGAGAGTGCAACCATGTCCTTCAAGCTAAGGTTTACGTTCTGGAATTTGGCAACCAGGTTTCCAATGGTAGAATTCGGGCCTGGGATGATGTTATTTGCTAGTGCTTTGCTAGCAGTCAAGCTGTCCTTCCTTCCCATTTGGACATCCCAGCTTGGTCCACCGGACTGCAAATTGAAGTTCAAATTATTAGTCAGAATCCCATGTTAACAGCAGTTGCAAGAATATCTAAATTCTAAACTCTCAGAGCACACACCACAACAACAGAGTCTCTAGCAGCAGTTGCCAGAATGTCAGCACAGGAAACTGTTTGAGGGCAAACAAATTCAAGTTCCTGTTTTATTGCATCAATCACTTCAAAACCTCTCAGAGAGTTCAAGTTTGGTGCTGCCGTTTTCTCACCAACAAAGTTGTCAGTGTCATCTAGTAACACAGAAGCATCACACCCCTGCATAATTCAGCACACAAAATATTAATATTATTATTTATATGCTCATTCAAATAATAATTATAACAACATAACACATATATAAACAGTGCAAACAAGAGATAACATGCATTAACAAAGCAGTCATGGAAATGGAGACGAAGCAGAGAGGCTGCCATTCTCGTGTCCTGAAACACTGCCAATCTGACCCGAGCAAATATTATGGCCTCTGCCTCCGGGCAGATATCTTTGAATAAATCACTCCCCAAGAGGTCACCACAATCATCATCACCACCATATCCTTCACCCTTGGTTTTCGGAACGATTGCAAGAACAATTGCAAGAAACATTGCAAGGTTCAGCAATAGTGAAAACAAAGCCAACTTCTTCATGGCCATTTTTGTATCCTATCTTCTACTCTCTTCTCTTGGTATGCAGTGAAAAAGTGAGTAAGGGTGGTACAAGTTTCTGCGTTATATAGAAGTTGAATGAGAATCTGTTCAGTAACAAAAAACAGACTTGGTCATTGAGGTTTGGTTTTCGAGAGGGTAAAAGAGGTTAAATGAGCAGAGTGGTAGTTAAGAAGACATAGTCAATTAACCTTTTTAGAAGAGGTCCATGTGCTTCTTCTTTATGCTGCTTTTCCCTTTTTTCAGGCCTCTCTCTGATATTCTTGGATATATCATGCATTAACTGAGGCAGTAGAGTTTCCTCAATCGTCCAGTGTAGGTTGTTTCTATTGATCAGTATGGTCTTTGCAATTTTAGGAACCTAAAATTTATGTCATTATTTTGGGATGATGGAAATACCATCTTCTGGGTTACAAATTAACAAATCTACGAATTTAAGTATAATCATTCCATTGCCGTTAAAAGCATATCATGAAGTGGAAACATGAACTCATGCATTCCAATTGGATATTTTCAAAATTTCGTGGCAACATTTCTTAGATAAACGAAACCCTACAAGGCAGGTTTAGAATAATTTTTTTTTTTAAGGACATTTCCTATTGAGAGAGGCGATAATATACTAAACTCACATGGACTACAGGTATATTAGGACTCAAACCCAACCTTTCATGGGATCCTAAGAGGAAGGAAAGTGGTTTCAATGAATAAGCAACTATGAAACATCAAATGACACAACATAGCAGTAGTAGGTTTGGGCTGTATATTTTGTCTCTTCATTTGGTTGTGGATTTGGGCTTTTAATTTTTAGGACCTGCCCAAATTTGCCCATGACTGTAACTGTAGCCAAGCTTCACATAAGTGCAGATGGAGTGAAGGCTGAATCTTTGTTGCTATATAGAATAAAGTGATGGCAAATATATCGATCGTCTATTGGCACTGCCCTTGTCTATTTTCAACAATTAATAAAGTACAACGATGGATTTATATTTATGCAATAATTTGGCATAAGGGGGGGATCTACTTTTGACAAATTGTAACTTGAAAAAAGCATTTGGTTTTCCTTTTCCAAATCAATATCAATAGAAGATGTCACGCATCAAGGCTATATGATATGATCGGTCCCCTGTGACATGATTTTGTACTGTGCAGACGCACTCACAATAATTAGCTCAAATTCGAGAGGTTCTTCTAATTGGTTAAAGGTGGCATGCAGCAATGAATTAAATTAATAGGCATCGAACTGAGATCAGACTTGAGCATATTCCAGTGGTGTTTGAATCAATTTACACAAAGAATCTCCACTGGGGCCTTTTTTTCTCAATATATACAGACCTTTGGGGTTCCTTTAGGCATCTGATTATCTGGGTGGCATTTAGCTTGTCGTGCTGCTGCATGTGGAAGGAATTAAGGAACCAACTTTTCTAAATATATGGTTTCTGTTTTTTTCTGCAGTAAAAATTATAATCGTGCTGTATAATATTTGGTTGGTTTGGTAAGATGTTTCTTTCATTTCATACTATATCTTTCTTTTTTTTTATATACGAGCGATACTGGGGACGGGAGGTGGAATTGAATTCATACTATATCTTACACATTAAGAAATTGCAAACACATTGAATATATAGTTGCTGGTCTTCAATGGTAACTTGCTGGTCTTCAATGGTAACCATGCTTATATGTGATCCACATTTTTTGACCCATGAAATCGCTGTATGTACTAATGGGTGCAGAAAATCCAGGGAGAAATGTCCAATTCCGGATGAAACCAAAACTCAAAGACTTGGAAACTTGTATAAAAGCTATAGTAAATTTGACAAAAACTTTCGCCAGTTTGATTTCTTGGGTTTGAACACATAGAAAAGCACGAGTGAGACATTTTTTCCCAAGACCTCTACAAGTTTTTCAACATATCCGTTACGGTTCCCCAGCTGTGTCTGAAGCAATGCCACTAAGAAAAGGTTAACTTCAGATCATGCTCTTCATAACCCAAATCTTCACTTCTTTTTTTATAGTAAAGAAAAACAATTAAAATCGGAAACCACGGGGGCACGCCCAAATCTTCACTTGATATGTACATTTTCCTGTACTTTTCTCCATGCGACGCCATCCGGAGGAATATTGAGATAATGCATGCATGGTGCAATTGAAATAGTTTTTCATCTAAAGTTCATCTCTCTTATATATATAGCTGAGACATAAACACTGTGGCTTTAAGTCGTGTATGGCTTTAAGTAGCACAAGAATTCAATACCATCCCTGGCTAGCAAAGAAAGCACGATATGGACAAGGTCTTGATGAACTAGAATTGGTAAGAAAACCCCATATTATCTTCAGCAATCCTAAAAGCAACCCACATTGCACACCAAAATCTCGCACCATCCTCTCAAATCCTATTTCTTTGCCAAGAAGTTCACTCCATTCTTAAATGACAAACCCATATCTACTACTCAAAGAGGAAGAGAATGTCATTAAATAACAAAGTTAGTATATTCATGATGCATATACATACGTATATAATCACATATCCATCATCCATCATCCATCATCCATCATCCATATCCATGCATGCTCGAAGGTATTAATTGCATTTACTTTGCGATCTAGACTGTGTTTTCATAACCATCCTAATACTACACCTTTAGGGTTTCCCACCATTACTGACCGAAAAGTATAGGATCAAGTTCCCATGTTCATTCTAGATTCTACCTTTTTCCCATAAAGTCCTACAATAGTAGACATGGAATACAAGGTAAAAATCTCCAAACCTGATTGCTTCGCTTATATTAATACTAAAACCCTAACCTGGTTGTGATCGTGACAAATTTACCACCTTGATTAATAGATTCTAAGAAGAGAAGTAGATGAAGATGAAGACAGATGAACAGCTGAGAAACAAAAAAACAAAAACAAAAAAAAATAAAAAGGAAAAATTATATACAAAAGCCAATTAACAACCATGAAGATATATATATCTCTAAGTACAAAGAATAACATTAAAAGCTCAAGTACGAATAAACCAATCCCCCAACAGGCCAAAAGGCTAGTAGTGATTTTACAAAGCGAATTAAAATCTGAAAGGTGCGCAGCGCAGGTACACTAGCTAAGCTAGCTATTCGATCCAAAATAGTGATGAAGTGAATTCTTCTTTTCTACAGATGAACCCAATTAAGTAGTAGTCTGGTCAGTTAGAAAATTACATACCATGCCTGCAGCAGCACTTAACACATAAAACAATCAATATTATGATGGGGATCTATTGATGATGATGATCTTCTTCTTTGGCCTCCTTTCGAATCTGTGGCACGATGTCCTGAAGAAGTCCATGGTCTCTAAGCAAATTAGAAGCCGCAGAGGAAGAAGAAGAAGGTGATCCAAAATTATATCTCTCTTGAAGTAAACCAGTGGAAAATGAGGAGGGGTTAAAAGCACCACCCCCATAACCAGGTGAGCTAATATTCAAAGAAGGGGCTGAGCTATAAATATACGAATACTGCGGCTGCAGTTGTTGTTGTTGTTGTTGATAGTGATGATGAGGTAATAAATGTTGAACACCAAAAGGAGACGAGGAGAAGGCAGAAGGCTGGTCAGGCAAAGGTGCAATCCCCATGGTGCCACGTGGCGTAATGGGGCTTGGATGGGTGTGCTGGCCTTCGTATGTTGTGACCACAGTGGAAGGGTCGTCGGAGGACCTCTCCACCCTCTTCTTCACACCACAGGCCGCTGTGGTGCAACGATAATAGCTCCTGTTACACATGAACATAGAGATATTAACATTTTTAATTATAATTATTGCGTGCCCCATAAGAAATTAACAAAGAAAATTTGCATCGAAATACAAGTTTTGTATTTATTATAAGTACATGAATGATTGATTGAAGATGAATAGGAGGATGAGAATGAAGATGGGGTTTGGGAGTGTATGGATATTGACCTGGGATAAGGGCTGTTTTTGACAGCTTTTTGGCCGTACTTGCGCCATCGGTAGCCATCATCTAGGTTATCAACCTCACTCTTGGTCATGAACGCAAATCTCGGCTCTCTTTGCCTTTTTTGGTTCTTCTTTTTGGGCTTTAATCTGTGATTCAATCACACAAAAAGCAAACGCAACTAGTTACTACTTTCTCCATCTCATCAACAACAACAAAAATCATCAAAATCAGAAAAGGAAACAACAACATGAACTGACAACTTCAAAAAAGAAGAGAAAATCATCTTCCCATATGCTTAATTAGTTCACACACAACATCACGCAAAATAGTTGATTCATCCATATGATTTTCATAAAACCAAAAAAGGGACAAAAACAAAAGAACAACATAAAACCTTAGCTACTCTTACTGTTTCTGGGTTTTTTCGGGATCTTGGTTCTGCTCATCAGCTTCCTCATCCTGAGGCTTGGTCGTCGTCTGGTCCTCATTCTTATTGCCAGCAGCTTCATTGGACGACGAAGAGATTGAAGAGGAGTTGGGCGTCGTAGGAGCCGTACTACCGTTCAGCACCTCCGACGCCGTACTCTCCCTCTCCGGCAGAGCAACTGCAGTAGGGGTAGTAGCCGGAGAGGCAAGTGGTGGTTGTTGTTGCTGTTGCTGGTGAGGTGGCATCATCACCATCATCATCGAGGAGGAGGACGACGTCGTTTGGGAAGAGGAGAAATCGAATAAAGAAGGAGGCATGTTGAAGTCTTGAAATCCAAGCAAGTCCATGAACCCAGAGCCTCTCTGATTATTATCAGACATGTCAAATATGCTGCCGCCTGATGATGCAAAAGAAGCAAAGCTGCTGCCTGGAATATTCTCATCCGAAAAAACAGTGGAATTCGCCATGCTAATTTGATCGATGGTCGTCTTTAGCTCCCCTGTTTCTCTACCATCCATGGATTTTTAAATCAAGAGCACATATTCCTCATTTGTGAACTTGTTCTCCAAGTCTGAGCGATGAGATATAGAGAGAGAGAGAGAGAGAGAGAGAGAGAGAAAGAAAAAGAGAAAGGAAGATAGAGAGAAAGTGAGTGATATTTTTTTTCTCTCTTTTTTTTGGTTTAATATATAAAACGAACGGAAATGTTTTTTGAAAGTGTGAATGGACTTGGGCTGAGATTTTGGAGAACAGCTTGGCTTAGAGGCGTTTCCCACCCAGAAGATGGAGACGACCGCCACGTGTCGGTTATCATTCAAGCGTACGGAAACCTGTCGACGGGACGGTGCCGAGCATTAATTGCTGTGCATGGATGGGCCCCGCCCGGTGTGGGGGGCCACCCTAGCTTAACGCGGGTTTTTGACCGGTGAACCGGCTGAGTCTGTGTCTGTGTGTAGAATGTGGATTTTGGAATGTGGACGAGGGCTTTGGCCTCTGCAAGTACACGTGGCCTGCTAAAAAAGGTCCCGCTTCTCTGCATGCATGTGCATATATCTTTTCTCAATCCCTCACCCTTTTCAATTTTATTTCGCGGCTTTTGCCTTTTTAACTTTTCACGCCAAAAGCTTTCGGATGGTTTTCTCGCTATCTTTTCTTCGTTGTTCTATTTTATAGAGCACCTGCCTGCTTCAACAAAGAAAAAAAAAATTAATTTTAAATTTAGGAATGAATTAACATGTTTGAATAATTTGAACTCAACGGTTGATGCATGCCTAATGACCTATAGTGAGTGAGGAGTGAGGACCATGAAATGAAAGTAAATAATAATATTATGCATGTCTTTTTCGTTAATGACGTGTTTTCTATTTTATTTTTATTTTCCATGGATGTCTCTGTCTTCATGGTTCACGCCATCAATTCTTACGTTTTTTTTTAAAACTTATAATTTGGCACATGAGCCATGTGTCTCTCACCTCTTCCCACAAATCAAAATGCGATCAAACCTAAACTTACGTACTTAAACTTTTGGAAAATATATAATTTAATTATCACCCTTATTTCTGAAATGATATTTGTAGAAAATAATGCAATTTTAAAATTTTAAAATTTTAAAAAAAAACTGTCAAGAATATAGATGACAACGGGTTATTGTACGATGAACATCAATTTCCTCCCTCAGTTTATATGACATTTATGATAATAAGAAAACTTGTACTTTCTTGGTGTGAATCCATTTGTTGTCTTGTTTATTGATTAAAAGACAAAGTCTAAGATTGCTTTACTTTTTGTGCGCAAACTATTCTTTTCTTTTTTTCTTTTTAAAAAAAAAAGAAATTAGTGCACGGATTGGTTGGTGGGAAGGTTAAATCCTTTTCCTCAGAGTATCACTGGCCCATTCATGCTATTTTCTCTTCCATTTGTTTCAATCACTAGAAACATTTTCATCCAAACGTGTATAATTTGGATATATATATACATATTTTCTCCTATACAAACGTCAAGAAGCGTCTGGACGTTAATTTTCTCATATTTTCTCCTATAATTTGGACGTTAATTTGCATAGCTCAAAGCTTGAAGAAGTGTCGTAATCTCAAACTATGTAGTCCTACTAGATAAAATTAAATATTTGCACGAACTTCATCGTCAATTTAATGGAAATTACTAAATAATTCTCCAAGAAATGTATCATTATTGTCGTGAAACCAGCCTTACGACGACATAGGGCCCCTTTGTTCAGAAGTCGATGTGAGACAATGAAGGCTGGTCCCTCTGCCTCCATACGCGTAAATAAATACATGAAAAAACTGAATAAAGCAAATACTAAGATTTCTTGGATTCTTTTGTTTAAAATATCACGGTGAAAATAGTATAAACATGGGTTTTTCCAATAATTTATCTCGATAAAATCGCAATAAATAAACAGATGCTTTGGGATCCCACGTGTCAAATCGGAAGGTTCAGTTTTATCCGATCAGGCTTTTGAAAGCACATGCACTTTACGCGGTTTCAGTAATATATATTCTACGATTGCTTCCATTACACGCCCTCTAGTGCCTCTAGATACAGCTTTTTTATTTTTCTTTACATTTACTTTTTCCATATCAATCTAGGTTTCAGTATTTAATTAGATATGTCACATTTTCTAGAATATTTTTCTTAGTCTTCTGGGGAATTTCTTTTCCGTTTCGTTTCTTCCAAACATGAATCATTATGTATGACAATCGAGGTTTCGTTTATGTTCATCTAGACTATGTAAACATGAATGAATCCACCTCAAATGTTCCCACATATTGACTAGTTACAGTTTTGTTATTATTACGCAATCACGACTTCATGTTTATTCTAACGTGCATATGAGAAATTATTGTAAGTGCGTATGGAAATTATTAGAATTTGAGTATTCAACTTAAAATTAATTGAAAACGGATAGAGATACTCTAATTTTTTAAAACTTTATTATGTTAGACTCCCATTCTTCGAGTGACCATAGAACTCAAAACCATGGGCGCAGAGGCTTAAGATCTTTATCCAGAAGCAATTCCATATATATGTATATATGCTTCTAACAAAATTGTTACAAGGAGGGCCATGCCAACTTTTTATTAGCCAAGTTCAAAAGTTATGACATAAGAGAGATCATAAAAAGTTGTGGTACTTTGAGGCTTGGGATAAAGCAGCAAAAAGGTAGTTATTACGACTACTGAAAACATCATTTCATGAAGAGTAATAGCTAATATATATTTACCCTCATTATAGATCTCCTTTTACTTAACAAGGTTTCCAAACTTGCTTTTGTGTTTGTTTGGTATTTACACTCCACCCTTTATTATTTAACTTTCGTATTTAATACATCTGAATTTACAGCTTGTCTACATGCTCGTCTTCTTAGAATTAAATAACTTCAAAATTTGTTTTTTTTAAATCACCGCAAAGAAGTTCGAAGTTCAAAGTTAAGGCCATGTTTAGTATCCTACTCAAAAAAGTAAACTAAAAAACTATTATTCTTTTTAAAAACATGAGTTTTCAAATAGTGATTTTAAGATCTAAAAACTTGTTTAGTGTCGAACTCCAAACTATATTTAAGATTTAAAAAAAATTGAAATTAAAAGCAGAAAATCAGAAACCCTAATCCCCAAATGGAAATTGACAAAAGAAAAGGAAAAATATGTGAAGCATAAACCCAATCAATTTTGGTGGTGCGCAAGAGAAAGAGAGAGAGAGAGAGAAACGATAGAGGGAGGAGAAAGAAACAACTATAAAATTTCACTTTTTTTTTGTTTTAAATAATAAGGGTGTTTTTGAATTTTGTATGGGTTTGGATTTTTAAAAATGGGCCTACCAAATAGATTTTTAGGGCAACTCTATTTTTGAGTTTATAAAATTGAATTCAAGTAGAATACCAAACGGGCCCTAATGCCATCTCCAGTCATAGGGCTAAAAATTTAGCCCCCAAAATATTAATTTTTTAAAGAATAGTGCAGGCTAAATTTTTCCATCGCTAGTCATGCATGGCTATATTTTAGGGTCATTCATATTTTATTATTTTGAGAAAAACTATGGTATAACACTCATACTACTATTTAGAGAGAATATTCCATATATGACAAGATTTCTGATAAGATTTTGTGTCCATGTGGCACGTCTTATCTTGAAGGAATCTTAATAATTTTTCGAACTATGATTTTGTTGAATTTTTTATAATTTTTTCCTAAATAACACAAATTGAAAACATTTAAAACATTTAAAAAGTATGTGTGAAAACATGAATTGAAAACATTTTAAACATTTAAAAATTGAAAACATAATTTTTCGAACTCCAACAATCATGATTAGTAATTTTTTATAATTTTTTCTTAAATAACACGAATTGAAAACATTTAAAAAGCTGACCACATTTATAAAATTAAAAAAAAAAAGGGATGGGTTTCAATAATATGACCTCCAATGGTCATAACTATTAATTATATATATATATATATATATATATCTAGCTGACATCATCAATGACATCAGCTCTTTTAATGGCCGTTGGATATGCATTTGCACGAGATGATTAATCCTTTTGCCCATACTTGATAATTTATCTTTTTCAAAAGTACATGCATGGGGCCCACAAAAAATTTGGTTTAGACCAAAGCTGGGCTCCATGTGGCCCAATTGGAGGGCTAAAAGGCCAAATGTGCCTCTTCAAATTTGGCCAAAATTTTGTTTAGCCCATGACCGGAGATGGCCTAAGTATCCTAGTATATTTTGGGTTGAAGTTGACTTTGTTTTGCTTGGTGGGTAAGTTTGGGAGTACGTGTGAGAGACAAAAGCAGAGGTAAATTCCCAAATAACTTACAAGAGTAGGTTTGGTTTGTGTGTTTATATTCCTTTCACATGCAGCTCAATAAGAAAGGAAGGAAACATGCCATATCTATCCTGCTATTTGGAGAGCGTGCAGAGCACGAGATGCATTGGGGCGTGGTGTTCTTAAACTTCCCTATCCCCTAGGACATATCGAAGAGTGGAAGGCGACCCATAATTTAAATTTTGACTAAAGAGAGAGAGAGAGAGAGAGGGTTTAGGGGTTTCCGAGTCTGTTGCTGTACCGGCCGATATGTCGGGTGTGGGGATCTGAAAATCTCAAAGAAAAAACGCAGAGGTCAATAGTCAAACCTTTGAATATATGTTAGCTCAAGGACACCAAACAGCGTAGTCCCTTCTATCTTTTCCTTTCCTTTTCATTTAAATTTTTGTTTGCTACACAGAAAACAGCTTCCTGGGGTTGGGGGTGTGGCTTATTCTTGAGTTAAATGTGCTTCCTGGGTTGCTGGCATAAAAATATTTGATGCCTTTTACATCACTTTTATGTCATGCTCTCTCTATATATTGGTATTGTTATTTTTTTTTGGGTCCTTCGTGACGCAATGTGAATTGGCTAAATTTATTAGGAGAATGAAAGATATTGCGGTAAAAGAAGAGCATGAATTAGCTCCTTAAAAGAACGGAGTAACTGGTCCAAATACAAGACCTCTTTAATTGGAAATCGTATTCATAAAAAGTGTGAAAAAGGCTTTAAATCTTTTTAGGATTTGATCGTACAAATGTGTCATATATTTTACTTTCCTTAATTCCAGAAGGAAAGTATAAACAAGCTTTGTTTGCCCAAATTAAAATTAATTCATTTCATTATCTTCAACTACTTTACTTGTAAGGCATCAGATATCGCATGCAGTTGGCCTATTGAATAAGATAGAGGAGGATTCAGCTCTATGCACTCTACTTGTGAGGCTGAGGCTGTCTTGCTTTTCTTTCTCTAGGCAGCATCGGTCTATCCAAGTCTAAAATTATAACTTCCAACTGCCCCAGTTCGGCTCTATCAAAACGGCCAACATAAATCTTATCACCGACCACTTTATTAAACTTCATATATATATATATATATATATATTTCAGTTGCTGCTAAGGTGTAAACTTTCATAAGCTATGAATGTATGGCTTCAAATATTTCTTTTTCTGCCAGCAGATAGATTATTCGACTGAATTATTGACATGCATATGGGCAACAGTCAGTTTATTTATATATAATATTCTAACATTTTTTTTGGAATATATATGGAAATGAATGGTTGTGGTGTGCATGCATTAAAAAAGCTTATTGGTTTTTTCTGTGACAGTCACAGAACATATGTATTTCAAAATCCAAGTTTTGGAATCAGTTTATTAATTAGGTTAGTCTGTCGGCGTCCATGAAATTAAATTACAATTTTCTTAATGCCCTTTTGATTCCCAATTTGACAGAATATAAATATATCAAAGTAAATCAATGTGGTGCTTTAAATAAAATGTTTTATTATGACTAATGCTGATCATTTAGGCATAACCCAAATCATATTTATTTGGTTTAGATGTCGCATTCTAGGATTCGTTTTCTAGATTAATGTTGTCATGGACCACCAATATTACGCAGCAAACCAGACTTGGAGCTTAATTAGATTCTTGAGAAAACCCGTTGTTTATTATTATTATTATAAATTTAGGGGGCGGGGAGGCTACCCTATCCCTCGTTGGCGAAAAACCATTGTTTTTAATCATACAGTGAACTACCATTTATTCTTCCTTCATTATATATATTGCTTAGTTAAGTAGGATCCTGAAGGGTATTTCTTTTATTAAACACATATATTAGATTAATCATTATGAATAATTAATATATAGTTGTAGACTCTGAACTTATCCTTTCACAAGGTCAATAGCTTCTTAGAACTCTCTCCCCCTCTGTCTCTGTCTCTGTCTCTCTCTCTCTCTAAACCCCCGCAACACCATCAGAAGACTGTTGTCTAGAGATCTTGATAGTCCACCTAATGACCCTTGACCAAACAATATCATAAATTCTGGTGATGCCGACATCCACAAAGTCATCTCCTTTTTCCGGAACCAATGATCAAGCAGAGTTAAAGCCCTTAGAGAAAATGTCATTCCCATACCAAAACACATACATGTCATACCTATACCTAAACCCGGGAGAGAATCGCTCTCAAAAATAACTTTTCTAAACCCCCTCGCCCTTAGAAATAGATTTAAACTTAACTGTAAAGAGTCGGACATACTAGGGTTTAGGCGGACATACTACCCAAAAATCCTGAACACGAGCTTACAAAACCCAATACTTAATGAATAGTAGAAACACAATACTTAACCCATGAATAGTAGAAACACAATACTTAACCCATGATCGCGAATAAGCTTTTACAAAAACCCTAATTTCTCACTCTGACCTATTCTGATGACAAAAAAAAGGAATGCAATATAAAATATTATTAGTTAATAGTGTGGGTGGGGAAGAGCCAAATCCAAGCCGTTGACTGTCTATCTATACTTCTAGACAGTCTGAAAGAGTGAACACTCCCAACGATGATTGCGGCAATTTGAAGTTACTCTAATTCTTTTTTCCAAATATTTTAATCACTCACTTTGAGACCCCAAATTTTATATCATATTTTTAGACTCATTTTAGGTTTTTGTATTTAAAGATCTTGGCCGCACATGGGAGGTCAAAGTCAACAATTTTGTTTATTCAAATATAAGTATATGCTAAAACGCGTCTAGAACAAAACGACAAAGGGACTTTTAATTACAGGGCAATAAGGACAAATCCGCCTGGGTTTGCGTGCACGCCTCTTGTTCAAATGAGGTGTGTGATTCCTTTCTTCTCCTTTTCCAGCCATGATTGCATTGCATATTATTATTACCCCTCCCCCTTGCCACGTAAAACCCCTCTTTCTTTTTCCCGCTCTTCTTCAATCTTAATTTATTATTGTTTGTTTTTACACTTGTTCACCAAATCTCAATTACTAAATTTAATCATACATTTGCAGGCCAAAATGTTACTGGAAAGGAAACTGTACGTGTGAAAGGTCTTGGCCATAAAAGAGAGAAATACAAAAACTAGGGTATGAAAGATGCATGTGTCACACTGTGTAGTGATGCTAAGACGATAGAAAAGCATTTTATTGAGGAAAATGATGAGTAACTAACGAAAAAATCGGCCTATGTCATTGGAGATTATTAGGCGAGTGTCTCTACACCAATGAGCTTGGTTGTCGATCTAATTTTGCAATTTGTTTTTAGTTTTCCCAAATGGGCAAGAGAAAGAAAAAAAGTAACCCGTGCCGAAATGCGGATTTTCATGGAGTCAAACCTCCTCATTCATAAGTCATCATCACACACAAGAGTAACAAAGAATCAACCTGTGTTTAAGTCCAAATGGACCCTTATTAGTTTCCTATATTACAATTTACAAACATATAATTAAGCAGCGGGGAGAGAATGTTAGAATTAATGGGAGGAAGAAAAGAATGTGAGATTTGTTGTTGGTTGGTTGGTGGACTGTTCAAATCAACAATGGTAAAGATCATTTATTTAATCTGGGTCCCTCTCCTTGCAAGGTCAACTAAGCGTGAAAATTGACCCTCCATGAAATGAACCAATGCTTCCAACTTGGTTCTTTTCATGCTTAATTTGCCGTAAATGAAAGATTAAATAAGAAGAAAAAGAAAGCTTGGTTCATCATCCATGACCATGGACATGGAATCTTGACTTGGACTATCCTCAAGGTCCAACTTGGGAGATGTTTCATTTGAGTGGTAATGGTGGTTCACGGGAGCTTAAACTGTGTGGCCCGCTGGAATTTATGTAGGTCCTCTGGGTTGTTATGCTAAACTAATCAACAAGACCACTCAAACTTTTTTTTGTTTTTGTTTTAATTAGGGCACCAAAGTTTTCTTGTTGCTTAATCATGCTGACTCAGATCATGTTTCAATTTAATTAATCCAAAATATCTCCAAGCCTCAACTGGTTTTGGCTTCTCAAATTCTTATTCTCAGCTGAAATATGTTATAACTTTGTATTATAAGGTTACTTCAAAAAGTGCACAACTACAATATGCAAACGAACAGAAAACTCAAGATAGATAGGCAACTTATCAGCTGACTCTTTGTACAAAATTCAAAATCGGATCCTTCATTTATCAAATCAAATGAGCTATGATTCAGTTAGTCGTTCATGAGCGAATGAAGAATTTCTAGACATTGAGACCTACTTACGCGTTACCGATTTCCCATTAACAGTTTTCTTTATTAAATATATTAACTTGAGGAAAGGGTTTGTTTAAAAAATTGGTAATGCTTTTCACATTCGGTGTTCACTGACATGCTTGATTATGCTAAAACCAAGGTTGATAAGAACATCACTCTGACTTCTGCCTGCCAATTTCATGATTCAACTCTGTGTCAAGCTACTACACATCAAGTGCAGACCCACCACTTAGATTAGGATAGTCCAGAATTAACATGAAAATTAAATTGGATGGGCACTGCCTGAGAATAAAACCTTTTTCTATATTATACAAACGTTATTCTACTTTAATATAATCTAAATTACGGAAAGAAAAATTCAAACTCGAATGCAGAATAGAAAACACATTCATTCTAGTTAACTTAGCTGAACGATGTTTGCTGAAAAGAAAACTTTTGCTATATTATTATACAAACAGTAAGATAAATTATCCTTGTTTAAAGGTAACATACCAACTAGGTTTTACTTCAAAAATTAAATCATTGCATTAGTTGACTTGATCACACAATAAGATGTAACATCATGCCATTTCTGACTTGAGAAAGCATCCAGATCTGCGACCCTTTTGAGGAGGGATAAGATGGGCACTGACATCACCTCAGACCCAGCAAATCCACACCTTTGTCACCCCATTTGGTTTAGAGTTACCGACAAATTACTTTCACATCGAAGCTTCCGTGGGTCCATAAACATTTTTTTCTCCATCCCAAAAATTCAAATTTAAAACACACTTTATATTAGTAGGCTTTGCTTAGTGCCGGTCCCAGCCAACTGGTCATTTTAAACAACTGATGTGATTTAGACAAGAAAGAAATGAAACTTAGACTTAAACAAGAAAACTCAATACAATACCAATCTATTACACAGCAAAACACGCCCATCAACCTAAATTGGAGTGAGACCACACGTTACAGGATAAGCTGGAATAATCCATCATGTACCAAAAATGGTCCTAGTAATATAACATTTTCTACCACAACAAATGTTCTCTGACAAAAGAGAGGATGGAACTCCAAGCACGAATTTGAAGAGAGCACATACAATTCTAGCAAACAAAAAGATGACGATCAATTCAGTCGTGAGAGAATTCAGAATTGAACCATACTCCGAACTGGGTGGTAGTGAAAATTCAATTCATGAGTCCTTAGGGGAAGCTTGTCGAAGTCTGCGCTGATGAACATCCCAGTTGTACACCCGAGCAATAGTTACCTGATTAATAGTAGTCAAAGCGTCAAGGACTTCCACTAATAAGAATATATAACAGTTCCTAAATCGAGGCATCTAAACAATACAAGCTCATTACAGACTATGATTGTTAGATATACATTTCCAATGAGAACAAAGCAAATAAGTTACAAATTGAATGCTTCCAAGCTCTGGCATGCTGTTATAGACCTTACACATTAGCCCTTCAAATTTCATACTCTTTAATATCAACAATTACAAGATATAGCACGCTTCTATGCATAGAAGACCCAGATTATGTGAAACTGATTCATTAAAAGACATTACCTGGGTTATTGTCACTTGATCCCTCAAGAACTGCAGATCAGCAAGAAGAACTTCTAAACTGGCTTTAGCATTATCTAGATTTCTTCGTAGAAGACCAGTAGCCTGCATCAAAATGTTACACAAAAAATGATGCTCATGTCCTTAACTCAAAAGCAATAACAGCTACTATAAGAAGATGCATACCTCTTCACAAGAATACTCCAACATGACGTTCGCTCCCAGCCATAAACACACTGAATCAGTATCCTCAATGCTAGCTCGCGAATATATCCCTTCAGATACCTCAAAATCTGTAATAAGTGCCTGTAACCCGAATACAGAGCCAAGAAAAAATTATCAAATTAAGAACGCTTGCATTGATCGAACCAATATTCTAATGAAGTATAAAAACCTTAAAATATTAATTTAAAGCTGAAAAGTTTGACATTTCAGGAATTGATGTGTATGCTGCATTTTGTGATCGATTGACATCATTAACATGTGGAAGGACTAGAAACCCAAATTTCATGTTTGATGACTCGTGACTACAGCTTCAACTGTTCTTATTGTAACCGCTAGAATGACCCAGTGTCCCAATCGCAAGGCAGAATGCAAAGACATTCTGTAATTTCAGAAATAATTATCTTCGATTTCAGGAAGACTCAGAGAACCTACTATATTGAGATATTGATTTTACTACAGGTTACATATAGTACAGAAACATCATTCCTCTCCCAACCCCACAACCCACCCATGCAAACCATCCCCCAAAACACAGACACACAGAGACACGCACACCCACTCTCTGTAAAGCACTTTTGTATAAGAGACACAACTCAGATCCTCAAAGATGTATCATTGCCCTATAAGTTTCTCCTTACGTAGCACAGATATTAGTTAGTTCCACAAGAACACCTATTTGGAGGGAATAAAGGCAAAAAGATTTAGGGATTTAAGTCATTTAGTCATGAAATAGATATTGTAAGGGAGATCCTCAATGAAAACCAAAAAAGGGAAAGGGAGAAAGATATATAAGCAATATGAGAAGAAAATAAGCATCAGTCATGAGCCTGTAATTCATTTTTTGCCTCAAATCTGCTCATGTATACGAGCAAAATTCAAGTCAGTACTCGAGTAAAACTGCAAGTGTTCTGAAGGAGCTTAAACATCTTAAATGGGGAACATTGCAGGGGGAAATCATACTGCTAAACATGTCATTCAAATAGAGATAGACCAAGTATAGTGTGCTTACTAATTAAACATACTTCTAAGGGTTGAAAACCACAAAAAACGAACCTCACCGGTACCCTTCTTAGCTTGCAAAGTAGCAACAACATCTAAGCACTTCTCAATATCGGGGATCTTTGCCTGATAATCAACATGAGGAAAAATCATAATCCAAAATTAAACCATAGGCATCCAAAAGTTGGAGAAACAGTACAAATTGATATGAAATGCAGTTGAGGCAATCCAATTTGTAAGATACTTAAGTCGCAGGTGCCATCATGAGTGAAACAATTCCATGACATGTATAGGTAGGTACTGAGAATATGATGACAGAATCAGTACAACCATTTTGCTCTCACATCTAGTATTTAGCCTAAAAGAGGATCGTGAAAAGGAGTCAAATTAGCACGAATACGGGTCCTAGCCTAAATTCCATCCCATAAGTAAAAAAATCTTTAAATGCAAAATCCAATATGGGTACTATGCCAAGTAGCATCAAACTTCATAAGTATCAGCCGAAAGCGGTAAATGGGCTGAAAAAATACTTCAGATGCAATGGTGTTGGGTACTGTTTGAAAGAAGACATGGAGCTACTCTAATTTATCAATAATAAAGAAAAGAATGTGCATGATCCAAAGAAAGGGATTTGCTGAGAAAACCTGAAGATCCCTTTGTTGAGCTTGAAGCTTCATTTCAACCAATTTGTATTGCTGAAGTCTGCAATTAATATTTGCCAACAAAAGGAATACGTAAAAAAACCATTAACAAGCATCCATTTCAACTTCATGTCTTCTGGAAGAGCATTATCACTGTGCAAAACTAACTCCTCATCTAATTAAGCTTCCTTAAAACAAAAACTTAACATGGGGTTACCTAAAGATTCATTTTTTTTACCTAAATATTTGCAAAGTTCTGAATTTGTGAAATCAATTAAGAAAATATGAATCGAAAACCCGGCGATTAAATTAAATCACTTCAAAGGTTTAAGAAGTAAATCGTAACGGACATACCTTTCTTGGAGAAAGGCAAGGGCAGAGTTAACGTCGAGGCCTGCCTGAGTGAGATAGGTCTGGACGTCCTCTACGAACTGAGCTCCTGGTATTCCTCTCCGCTCTGTTACCATCCCAGACGACGACGATGATGATGCCGTAGCCATCCTCTCTCTCTTTCTCCTTCTCAGACCAATTCCACGGAGAAACGACTTGTAGTTGTTGATTATTCAAGTTCAACTGAGCTCAGAGTGCAGAGGATGAGGGAGACTCAAATGACGTCATTTCTGCTCTAGGGTATGAGTTATTGGGCTGTAACCTTTTCACATTGTCAGTATAAATTTGAGCCCATTCATTTTTTGGGTCCAACACAAAGCTAAGAGATATTGGGCTTTATGCTGAAAAACATTCCAAGTTTTGTATATGTTGGCACACTTCTGTTTCTCTACAATCTGAAAAGCCCATAGTGCATTAGCCGCTGGGTTGGTCCAATTAGAAGAAAATTTTGGAAGAACGAATTAGAATTGAGAGATTCGCATTATACCCAAAATATGAACCCAAATTATAAATAAAAAAAACCTTATATGAAATGGACTTTTAAACACACCCAAAACCCATTTACAATATAACAAAAATGCTTTTAACTTTTTTTAAATTACAAAACTGCAATTGATTTCTTAAAACAAACTCAACCCTAAAATCTCGTAAAAAAGCTCAAAACACTCAATAGGGCATCAAAGTAATTTAATAATCAAAATTAAATTCAATAGGGTCAACTGTTATTTTTGGGTTTTTTTTGAGCTTGTTTATAGAAATTAAATGGTGTAGAGTTTGTTTATAGTTTTAGTGCTAATAATGGGTATATGACTACATATCTCATTAGAATTTGAGTAAATGAAGAGTTTCTTCGTCAAACGGGTCTAACCCAATAAAAAATGGCATTGATTTGTAGACCAGTGATTTCTGATTCAAACCCTCATGGCACATTGGCAGTGTGTGTGAGAAAACCACTCTCCCCTTCTTTACTTTGGCAACCAAAAAAAGGGGTTAATTCGTTCCTAATATAGCAAAGAAAGAATATAGCATTCTAAGTGAATCAGTCAAAATAAGGACAAAATTATGTTTACCATATTCATTGCTCATATTTGGTAAGTAAATGACTCCCTAGATTTAACTTGCTTCACGTTTTTGTGATGTTTCTCATGATTCGTCAAGCATTCAACCCTTATCCGTATTGCCACTAGAACAAGATTGATTGCTCCTATCCTTTTCAAATTCAAACGAATATCGGGTATGAATGAAATTCTTAGATTAGATTCATATGGTGGGGTTTGGTATATATATGTGATCATGACAAATACAATTCTTTGCTTGTTCCTTGTTATGTGTAACTTTCATATCATATCTATGTTTAATTGCCCACTGTGGAGAACCTAGGAATTTTTTAGCGGATGTGCAATTTTGAAAGGCTAAAAACTCTTTGTGCATTTATATCATACATGAAAAATTGTTTTATGTAAAAATATTGACTATGTATGAAAAATTGTTTTTCGGAATAATCATTTTCTCAATATAATTTTTGGCATCTTTTATTCCTTACACATCAAATGAGAAAACTTGTTTTTATAGGATTTTATTCTGAAGTATATATTGACTTAATGAGCCATCATCTTTAGCCTAAATCGTATTTTGCACTAAAACCGATTTTTCATATTTTGATTTGGTGATTTTCTAGTATTTTTATTTGAATCCAAATGGGGGCTACTTTTTTATTTATATTGTATACTTAAGTAAATTGAGTAATATACGAATAAATGAAAGTAAAAGGACAAAGACATTTACTTAAATGTTGAAAATGAAAATAAGGTAATATGTACACCTGGAGTGTACCACCAGCGCTAAGCTAAGGGACAATTTGAAGCAACTACAATGGTTTTTTACAGGGGAGGTTCTGCACCTCCTTGCGCCGTAATAGGTCTGTCATTGCCATTGCTGTTACTTTCTTGATTATTTTCTCTCTAAGCTTGATGCAAGTGTAAGCTGGATGAACACGAAGACCTCATGTACATGGGGGTCAATGCGGCGGCTGGCTGAGGCACTTGGATAATGCAAGAGAATCTTCGTCTTTTTGGCTATGGTCTTGAAAGCTATATATATATATATATATATAGGCTTGTCTTTTTGGCTATGGTCTTGAAAGCTATATATATATATATATATATATATAGCTTGGTTTACGCATCATAGTTGCATCCAAAGGACACCCAAATTTCTGTCCAGATTGAATAAAGCAAATTTGCACTCGTTTCTTTCTTGGGCCTCTCAAATATTTGAGAAGGTATCCTAAGGTCAGGAAACAACGTTAGTTAATTATGGTGGAAAGGACCAGCTACATTGATCAACTAGGGTAATCACATATTATCCACTTGTGGGAGGAGTCTCTTGATTGAACGCTTTGGTCCACGCAAGAAGATGAGTCTATAATTATGTATTTGCATTGCATGACAACTAAAACCCATCAATTATGAGACCATTATCACAATTATTTGCATTTGACCATAATTACACCATGTGCAACATGTAAGTTTGAACACTCATAAGAAATCATCTGTAGTTGTACACTTTTACCATCTGAATTGAGTTATATATAAATTCTCCTATACAGACTTTTCAGACGTTATTATTTGTGAGAAAACCAATCTCCCCTTCTTAACTTTGGCACCAAAAAAAAAAACGGTTTCATTCATTCCTAATATAGCAAAGAAAGAATATAGCATTCTAAGTGAATCAATCAAAATAAAGAAAAAATTATTTGTACCATATTAATTGTTCATATTTGGTAAGTAAATGACACCTCTATATTTAATTTGCTTCACGTTTTTGTAATGTTTCTCAAGATTCGTCAAGCATTCAACCCTTTTTTTGGTCGAAAGCATTCAACCCTTATCCTTATTGCCACTAGAACAAGATTGATTGCTCCTATCCTTTTCAAATTCAAACGAATATCGGGTATGCATGAAATTCTTAGATTAGATCCGTATGGTGGGGTTTGGTATATATATATATATATGGTCATGACAAATACAATTCTTTGCTTGTTCCTTCTTGTGTCCTTGTGTGTAACTTTCAGATAATATCTATGTTCAATGCATGGTGTGATCCTTGAAACTGGGAAAAAGCATCCTCTTCTCTTTGTCAATGGCACACTGCTGTTACTTTCTTGATTATTTTCTTTTCCAAGCTTGATGTCAGTGTAAGTTCGATGAACACGAAGACCTCATTACAACATGTATACATATGGGGGTCAACGCGGCGGCTGGCCGAGGCACTTGGATAATGCAAGAGAATCTTCATCTTTTTGGCTATGGTTGAAAGCTATACATATATATATATATAGGTTTGGTTTATGCATCATAGTTGCGTCCAAACGACACCCAAATTTCTGTCCCCAGATTGAATTAAGCAAATTTGCACTCGTTTCTTTCTTTGGCCTCTCAAATATTTGAGAAGGTATCCTAGAAGGTCAAAAACCAACGTTATAGTTAATTATGGGGGAAAAGACCAGGCCAGCTACATTAAAAATTGATCAACTTGTGTGAGGAGGAGTCTCTTGATTGAACACTTTGGTCCACGCAAGAAGATGAGTTTATAATTATGTATTTGCATTGCATGACAACTAAAACTCATCAATTATGAGACCATTATCGCAATTATTTGCATTTTGACCATAATTACACCACGTGCAACATGTAAGTTTGAACACTAATAAGAAATCATCTGTGTTTTACCCTTTTACCATTTGAATCGAGTTAGTTATTATAAATATATAAATTCTCCTATACAGACGTCCAGACGTTATTATCTGTTGGTCCCCTCAAATTATTTACGCATCGGCATCCTCTTTTACAAATGTATGCCTTCTTCTAACAGACATAATCAGTAGTCATCTAGCCTAAATTGCAAAGTTACATCAATATGTTAACCTACTACCTGTACTTCAAAGTTTGAAATATTTTGGCCATATATATGTATATGTGTGTGTGTGGGGAGGGCCACTAGGGTTTAGCCTGGTCCCCATCTGAATTACCTTGTTTCTTGTATTCAAGGGTAACAAACAATTTGGCAGATTTTTAAACTGTGCCTGCATTCATTAAGGAAAACAAGGACTTAAAATAATTATAGCCAATGACATTTCCCTATCAGAAGAATCTGCAACATATGATATGGCTGCATGCGAGCTAGTTAGCTAGATGAAAATTCCTCATCAGAGCTCGCTTTCCCTTCCCCCCTCCCTCCCTACCTTTTCTTCAAGTCATCAATTACTCTGCTGGGAATTTTGTTTGAGATTGTAATAATTAGCTAGTTAATTAATCTTGAAAGTTTGACACATTTAAGAGCTTAATTATGACAAGATATATATGTGTCAAACAAGCGTCTTCATGTTCATCGATCAAATCATAAGCCATCAATTTTTGGGTTCTAGTAGAAGATTGGATCAAACTTTGAAAGCTTCTGAACAAACTTGTCACCCACCCACCCAAAACAAAGAAGAAAAAGAAAAAAGACTTGTCTAATCCTTGTATAACCCTGCATCAAGGAAAAGAACAGTACAACAAGCGTCTCAACTGGACCTTCTTATTTTTTTGGTAAGTATTGATGTGGCCAAGCCTAATCTACAAGCTATGAAATTGCCCTCCATATTAATATAATTGGAGTTACTATTTTTTTTGTAAATATCTTCCCCTATGTATGCATTTTAATAAATCATGTCTAGCTAGGCACCAAGAACATTCTTATCTTCTTTTTCATACATTTCTAGTATCAAAGTGGCGATCCCAATAAACCCTAGCTCGAATGATATCATATGAAAAGGAATCCCTATCCATAAATCCTGGTGCATGCCATATAGGCTCTTCCACTAAGAAAAGAAGATTCGTAATTAACTAAGCTCAAATTGTTAGGACAGATGTTAATCATGGTTGGCTTATGGTAAAACTACATGATTTGAATCATTAATGTTACGTGAAATTACCATTACAGTAATTTTAGTTTTCGTACCTAAACAACCCTAATATTGCCTTCAATAGACAATTGTAAGAGATTTTGTCACCATGGAAGACGACGAACCTGATGTGCTAGACTACAACAAGCCGGTTGAATTATATATATAAATATATGAATCAAGAACATCTCTCTCTCTCTCTCTCTCTGTGAATAGATAGCTAGTGCTGACCATATGGGTTTGCCATCAATCTACACGACCTTTTTTCTTTTTCTCTTTTACTTTATTTGTTCTTGGAGTTTAATGGACAAAGCGATGACCCCTCCATGTGGTCTAAAAACTTTTTAGTCTAAGAGAATGCGATTTTCAAATGCATGTCCTTTTCTTTTCCTGGCTTTTGTTGTACTCACATGGCGCAGCAGACCCATATGCAAAAAGTTGATAAATTATATAAAGGGTTAGATGGAGAGAGGGTTGCTTGCTTGCTTACATTACATTACATGTCATATGGCCAAGAAAATTAAAGGTGATATATGCAATACCCATCTATATATTCTGTTGGACTATGCCATGACAGGTCACATGCGACTAATCATTTTCCCTCATGTGTGCCACTATATATATCTCTGTTGCTTCATTTTGCTGAAGAATATATTAGCCTTTATAGATTAATTAGAATTATTCTCCCTTCTTTCTCTAATTTAAATTGCAGATAAATTGAGGGCTTACTGTTCGTTTACAAGCGGCGCAATTCTCAACCGCTTATGTTGATAAAAACTCATGTATCTACCGTTGACAATTACGTAAGAACGACTCCGATAACATATATTTTTATATCAACAAGTGTAGAAATCTAATCACTATCCCATTTCATCCTTTGAAATTATGTATTTAAACTGAGACGTGTGAAAGAATGAAAGAAAGAAACTATTTTTCACTATTGATATATCATATATATATGGTAATTTGAAAGCAACTAACCAAATCTTTTTAAGCTTGATTTCATGTAGACAAAGTGAGCAAAAAGAAGACATAATTAAATAAAAATGGTGGAGAATTAATAATGTAATTTGGTCTTGTTACCTAGCTGGAAGGAACAAAGATATTTTTTATACCTAACTAGCTAGTAATGGTATAGTTACTAGGAGAGCTGGCTCAACTCAATCAAACTAATCTGCAACTTATCGTTGAAAAGCAAATTGCTTTAATGTTGTTAAATGTGGTTATAGTTGATAAAGCACGAACATGCATCCTTGGCCCAAGTACAATATATATATATATATATATGCATATATAGGCCACATGCTTGCGACTAATGATAGGATGCTTTGTGGAGCCCGCAACAATAATTTTATGATTAGATTTTTCATGGAGTTTGGGCTAAGTAAACATGTATTTTCTGTATCATTATTTTTGAGTGGGGCGCGACTAATTAGTATGCACCCTCTACAGGCTGCTCATCTTTTGTTCTGTCATCACAGATCGATACAAAGACGATTGAAGTGAATGAGATCTACATTTAGGCATGAACGGTTGTGGTTTAGAGTTGTTAATATACGATGTATCGAGTTGTTTTACGGTCGGTCTTTGTTCATACATGTATGAGTGATTTTTGACAGTTGACGCATATGAGATTTTAATTCGGCTAAAAATAATAGTGTGAATAAGATGTGATAAGACGAGACATGATATTAATGATAATTGTAAATTAATACGAAACCCAGAATATTTTGATGTTGTCAAATGCATATGAGTAGATTGATGCATGCGGTCCGGTGGGTGGTGGGAAAAAAAAACCTCTAAACTTTGTAGCGAAGGCAGTTTGCTGTTGAATGTCGGATTGATTACACAATGTTTGCTTAGCACTCAATAAGCACCATGTTTTAAGGTTAATTAGGTTGATCCATCCATCAAGATATATGAAATCATATTCACTTTGAAGTCAGAAATACGTCATTATTATTTATTAATTGGAGAGTAATGGGGCTATGGATATTTATAGGCTTATAGCTAGCTAGGTTAATTGAAAATTGCAAAGAAAAAGAGGTTTATTCTCTTGACAGTTGCATGTCCTGTACATAAATTACCTGACCCTAGAAAACTAAGCATTTGGTTGTGGAAAATTTGTGGTGTAAAAATTGGACTATATATAGAGAGAAGACAAAGAGAAAGGAATTAGGAGGAGAAAAACTTAGTTGCGGCTGACATAGCATTGTTTTGCTATCCTAATCAATAATATTATACTGTAAAAGTGTTATCCGATTTTATGGAAGTTGTGCTTAATTAGGAGAGAGTAGAAGAAGAAGGATTAAAGAAGGCACATGGGTTGCATGTGTAGTCTGGTGTTGGTATGTCAATTGAAATGAATGCCACATGAATGCCACCATGTGCATCTTCTGCTCCGCTCTCTCTCTCTCTCTCTCTCTCTCTCTGTGCTGCTCCTAACAAAAACACCGTGACATGCTTCATTTTCAAACACTATCTCTATGATTCTATTCAGCAAATTGTTATTGTTGTGGTCCTTTAGCCCCAATCAATCCCATCCCATCAAAGTTTCTTTCTCTTCTACTTTTTTGTTCTCCCTCCAAAACCCAATCCCACTGACAGTGATGAAACCCAGGTGCTCGTGTGTATGTCTTGAATTTGTGTGTGTGTGTCTCTCTCTCTCTGTCTGTGTGGAGAAGGAAGGCTCATACGTATTATTTCAAATAGGGAGGGAGGATGGAGACAACGACACATGGCAAGCCTTGAGAGTGACACTAATCAGCAGTTGAGTGTGTGGAAACCTTTTATGATATTGGAGGAGAGAATTTCTCATACAGAAACTGTCAAGACATACGGGGATTCGAGATCACTCGCCTACAAATAAAGCCTTCAACTTTGATGTCATGCCTTCACGAATAAAATTTCAATGGCGGCTCTCTTTTTATTCTTTCTATTTTTAACAGAGCAATACTAAAGAAGGGGAAAGCAAACCTAAGATTTCAAGTGCATAGGTAAATACAATTAACTACATCAACTATAAGTCCCTTGCAACAAGGGCTCCCTTTTAACAAAACTGCTTATGAATGAGAGCATTGCTTCTAGCATAAGAACTTATATGAACACAAGTTATTAGGCATGTTAATACCTACCTAGTCATAGCAATAGTTCGATTTCCTTTCTCCCCCCTCAAATAAAATAAAATAAAAATAGTTATCTTTTCCGACAAGCGGTTGTATTTTTCTAATTCCTCCGGTTTGTTTTTCGGCCTTCAAACATTTGGAAACAAAACAACCAGTCCAAACAAGTTATTCTAAACCCAAAAAACAAGGTACAATTTGTAATAATAAGATTATCCTCTCATCAATTCAGAATGTTCTTTTCAATTGAAAATTGTACTACTCACTCGGTAGCTGGAGGTCCAAAGAATTCAACCAGATCTGCCAAACCATAAACCCAAAAAAGAAGTACCTAACTGTAATTATCCAATCATAATTCAGTTATTCTATTAGGGTTCTTCAAATAATTTTTTTTTTTTCAAAGTAGTGTGTGAGATAGAAATAGAATTACTTGAAAAAGAAAAAGAGCTACTAGACATGTATTTAACAGGAGAAATGACAATTACTTGCATATGGAGCGAAAAAAGAAAGAAAAAAGGAAGGAAAAGAGAAAAAGAAAAAGAAGAAATGATGGACAGACAGACACATGGCAACTTGCCAAGGGCGTCTAATCAAGTGGAGCCGGCGGCGCCAGAAGTTGAACCGGAGAGCAGCTGGGCGAGCCGGCTCATGGCCCGGACCTGCATCTCCAGAGCTGCGATGTAATCAGTGGCTTCTTCTAGAATGACCGGCAATGGTTGCTTTCGGCAACCGGGAACCAACCGGCCCAGAACCCGGACTTTCTTCTGCACAGCCGGCAACCCTTTGCCTTTCAGCCGGTGAACGCTGAACTTGGGCTTCCTGGGCCGGGTCGAACCGGTACCCGACGCAGCAGCGGCGGATCTCTGTCGTTTATGCTGCCGGAACTTGATTTTTAGGCGGCTGGTGAGAATGGCTCGGCTCCAGCGGGTCCTGCCCTTGGCTGCGACGGCGAGAACTCTGTCGGCGGCTTCGCGCACAGCTCGGCCGCGGCGCGGAGGAGAAGAAGAGGATGGGTTGGCGTTGGTGTTGGTGTTAGCGTTGTTGGGTGGGTTAATGGAGACTTGACTGAGCGCTTGAAGGAGCTTGGAAGAGTAGAGCTGCTGCTGGGCCTCGGATTTCCATTTGGTGTGGCTCTGGGCTTCTTGCTGCTGCTGGTGGTCTTGTTTGGCTTGGATTTTCTTCTTCTTTTTCCTTCTAGAAGAGTCTCGAGCTCGATCGGAGTTTGTAATAGGAGTGGAAATCAGAGTGGACGCCATGGAGAGAAGACGCAGAGGTGCAGAGATTCACTCTCTTTAATTAGCGAGGATTCCGAATCAAACACATAAATGGAATTGGAATGTTTGATGTTGGGATTTGTGAATCAATGGATTCTGGAGGGGGTTTTCGACTTTGCTGTTTGGAAAGGTTAAGCAAACAGAGAAATAGAATTGGAATGTTTAGAGAGAGAGAGAGAGAGAGAGAGGATAAACGGAACGGAGGTGGTTGAGGTGTGGAGTTGAGGAAGAGGAAGGACACTATTAAGAAGAGAAGGAGGAACGGTGGGAAGATACTTATAAAGGAATCAAAAGACAGCACGCGTCATTTCCTTAAACACCCCCACTATTTATTGTTGGGAAATGCAATTTTTTGATTTAATGTTCTTTTTTATTTTTTCTGATAGGGATTAAATCATTGAGTATTTTTATAATATATTTTTTACAATCTAATACCCCGTAATACAATGGTTTCACCTTTATAAATGTCCGTGGACAATTTTATACATATATTAATTCATTAACTTGTATGGAAACATCGAAAATTTGAACTTTAAACATTTTGAGGAAGATATAACATTTTATATCGATATCAAAATAGAGATATCATGTTTTTTTTTGGGACAAAAGAGAAATCATCATAAACCAACAAATTTGATCAGTTATGCATTGTATTATTCAACCTTTGCACTTTCTTTGTTTATGTCCATTTTATGTTCTTTTAAACCTATTAGGCCATAAACATGACAAAAAAATGTCCTCAAAGTTGCACGACCTATCACATGTCCTCCATTTGTTATGTTGTGACAAACAAAGTTTTGTATTGTCCTTTTTGAATTAAGCCTTTTAGCGAAATATAACATCTAAACCAGAAGAGTAAAGATTACATAACTATATTCAATGGACTATATCTTTCTAATAAGCGACGAAGCTTGCCGACGCATAAATATTAAAACTCTAAAAAACAACGAAAGATAATTCACCAAAGTGAAAAGAAAATGAGAGATTGGACAACAAAGCCAATCAGTTTAGACGCAACACCTGCCCATGAAAAGGAAAGCCATCCCAATAACACAATTTAGCATTTGAAGCGGGGGAAAAATTAAAAGAACTAGAACAATAATCTCCTCTTGACATGAAAAGATTATTTGGGAAGGGGCTGTGGGGAGGCAAAGAACAGTTGCAATGTGATTGGATGGAGGAGGGTGTGGTGTTGGCTTCCACTAATTGACCAGATGGCGGGCCCCGCATAATATTTGTTTTCATTCCGTGCAATGATTATTGCGGGGCGATGATCCAGAAAAGAAATGATAAATAAAAGAAAATGCATGTGCAATGTGGGTTGGTTTCTCTGGCACTTTTCTATCCCAGGCTTTGTTTTCTATTTGTTGGGGTTTTGGAGTTTTCCTCTCCTCTGAGGTGTGGACAGTTATGCTCCACCTCCACATTTCCTGCCAACGACGGGTCCCCCTCTCCTCTGCTCCCTCCTACCTCTCCTCCTCCCTCTCCAACCTCCTCGATGTGTTAAAAAAAAGAAGAAAAATAATATATATATATATATAAATAAAAAGAAAGAGATATTTATTCTACTATAATCGCAATTTGCAAAACATAATTATCAAGAGAGGTTGCTTTAGGCATAAGCTATTTTCCTTAAAAGAGAAGGAAAAAACCCTTCCTTTTCTCCCTAACAACTAGATGACCCTATTTTGTAAAAAGACACATAGAGGGGAGTCATGGTTTCTTGTTTGATTTCGGGTCATTTGTTTCTAATACAGGCTACATTCTCTCTACTCTACTTAACCTTTTTTCTTATTGTAACTTGTAATTTTTTAAGGTTTAGTCTTAATCTTACGATGACGTCGTTTTAACCATAAACAGTATTGGAAAAAAAAGAGGTTTAAAGTTCCTATTTTATGATCCCATCCCAAGTTTCATTGGGCAAAACTGGGAGGAAGGAGGAACCACTTGGGAACATCTTCCAATAGGAGGAAATCTATGAACAATTATTCGGTCCAAATCAATGATAAAGAAACTGTATTTTAAAACGACCAATAGTGCTGACAACCTGACCATGAGAGAAAAGAAGGTCCCGGTGCGCGTATCACTTATGATTTGGGCTTAGTTTATGCTTAAAGTTTTGATAATCATGAACCTAATCCTCATTCTCACCAAAATCAAACACCTTTCAAAGGCATTGTATTGAGAAACCTTAAAATAATATTTTGAAAGACTAAAAACACCACAAGGCATTATGATGCACCAGAGACATTGCCTCCCCTGTCACAGACACAATCAAACAATCAAGCACCAAAAAGTGGGAGTGCATTGAAAAGAACCAGAGAAATTAAAGAGATGCATATGAATGTTGAAGGATGAAGGGTGAAGAATAATATGGGTTCAATCAATATTTTCTGAATAAATCCTGACCAAAAATCATGAAAATCTTATCACTAAATATCTATCTCAGATTTCCATATAGCAAATACTGCAGAAAACAAAACAAGTCACCTTCAATTCAATCCAGATCTGTGACTTCAAATGCTAAGCAAAATAAAAGAAAACCTATGATCTCTTTATTGGACACCTAGACCTGCCCTACTATGTGATTAAACTAGGTTTGGCATAATGATTTTTATTTTTATTTTTATTTTTTATTTTTTTGGGGATTCTATGGGAAGATTGAAGAACAGAACCAATGATTGCACCGCAGAATCTCTTCATCCATGGCACTTGGTTTTCCCTGATTATGCCAATCACTTCTTTAATGAACAACAAACTCTTCTTCCTTTGTGGTTTACCCACCAGAATCTTTGCTTTTAAGTACAGCTAGCTCTCCTTCTTTCCTTTCACTATGTCACTAAAATAAACTTTATTTCAAGATGAACAACAAGTCATTCACCTTTTGGTACAGACTCCCTCCCTCCTCTCTTTTAGTCGGCAAAATTTGATTGGCACCTCTGGTTCATAGTCATACCACCGAGTTTTCAGGCTTTACTGACCCGTGACAATATAATGGACCAATTATATTTTGACGTATCCCTTCACCAAATCGATCTTAAGTCTTCTTTTATTATATAAAACGAAGCAATTAGGACACGCGGTCATTCTGTGAGGATAAAAGATAGAAGTTAACTAGAAGGATATAATTAATAACTATCAAGGAAGGACGACATGCTTTTGAAAAACCAACTTATAGCTGTCTAAACATTCATCTCCCTTCGACCCCAAAAATAAATAAAAAACATTCATCTCCCATCCATTAGTCTTTTCTTTAGGTTATTTTCTGCTGTAAATTTGAACATTTCTTTGAAACTTAGGTTTGACTAGTTTTACTTCCTTTTGAAATTCAACTTACCATCCTAGTTTCTTTAGAAGAATGTCATTTTGCATTATTTCGGTCATCATCAACATCTCTACAAAAGCATTAACAGACCTAAACGGGGTAATGAATGATCATTTAAACCATTCAAAAACGTGTTCTACCAAATTCAGGAAGAAAACAATGGCTCGTTTGGTGTTTAGGATTGGATAACTTGCTAAATGTAAGGCATATTGAAAGAAGAAATGAAGAAACTTCGTCCAACTTGAAGGTAGAGGATGGATTACTCATGAAGAAAACTAATCTCTTCTAATCCCCACAAAATGATAGGATATCAACACCTTCTAACTTATCCCTCCTAATCCCCCAAAATGAAAAATCATTCAAATCTACATTCATTTCCAACTTCAACATACTCCAAATTTGGTGAGTTATCCAATCCAATCCTAGGCACCAAACGAGTCCATATCATTAACAAAACCCGCCTATCAATAAGTGGATTTATTTATTTTTTTTCTTCTTTGTCTAAATTTCAATATATAATGTTTTACTACTGAGGCTCAGATTCAGTTATTTATTAAATCCCTAATTCAATACACCCTCCACCTCTCTTTTCCAAATATGTTTAGACAGACAAAATGATGAGTATCATTGCAGGGCCGTTCTAATAGAATGACAAATTACGCAAACTAGTTGGTAGATAAACCTGCATGCTCAAGCAATCGGTTTTCACATGACCAATAATCTCCTGAGACAAAAATCTATTTAGTATATTCATATGGTATGTCTTCAACCACATATCATTAAATATATAATTGATAGATCTAATTTTCAATCCATAATTGGCTTCTATTGTTCGGAATTTCATACTGGGGCAAATAATTGTTTCTGGACAACAGACAGAATCAATCAACTTTAAGTCATTGACTAGAATCAATTAATTAATTCAATTAGGGACATGTGAAGGCAAAAGTATTGTGTACATGCTATTATGCTAACCAATCAGTACCCTGCTGCAACAGTGGCTTTAGAGCTTTTAACATCAGCTCAGCTGGGAAAACTGGTTTTCAGACTCAGTTCCCAGACGAGGTCAACACGGAAAACCAGATGATCATATTACTACTTACATGTAACGTAAGCATCAACCTTCATTTGTCTCTTCTGTTTAAAGTAATACTTACATCAGGGCATCTATGTCCTCTTCCATGCATTGCTATGATTGCAAAAATGTTGGCCATCCGTACGTATGAACTCCAGATAAAACCCATGCAAGTTCTATAAACTCCCCAAGGTAGATGATCTAGACTTGACAACCGAATAAGTTCAATTTAAACTTGTAATATGGCCCCAAATCGGGGCCCAATCCAGTACACAGATCTGGACATGTTAACCTATTTCTATGGGCCAAAAGAAAGGAAAACTAATAGCATAGCAGAAAGCTCTGATTTCCTTTGATCTGAATGAATCAGTGACTTGAAGCGAATGGCTCAAACATGTGCTTATAAAAATGATGGAAGGGATTGAACAGAGTGAGTACTAGATATTTATTAGAAAGTTAAAGAATACAAGATTCCTGTGCCTATAGAATGTAATGGGTGCACCAAGATGGATAGTCCAATGAATTATCCCAGAAAGAAAACTGTAGTTTATGAATGATGACCAAAGACAGCATTTCAAATAAGATAACATGACTTGGAAAACATCTTCTCAAGGTTTTGTAAATCAACCAAGTAGCCTATAGCTTGTCTGGAGCTGGACTAAATATAACGTAGCTAGGGAGAGCAATTGGGGCCTACAACTCCAGTCCAGTTAAGTATGGTAATCAAACAGTTTGTCCATGGAGTTGGCCTTGGTATAGATATGCAACACAGACTAGTCAACCACATAAACACCACAGAAGTATGCAGTACAATTTACTTTCATTTCATTTCTACACAAAACTAATCTTTCAGATTGATATTGCCATTCATCGCAAACTGAAATTCCACAGCTATGAGCATAATGCCAAGAAGAGGAGTATCATATCATCTCAGAATTTGGAAAACATCTAATGGACGAGGAAAAGCAAATATACTAAGCACAAGACAAAAGGCCTTACCGCTCAAGCTTGATCAGACACTTAATGCACATCTACATTTGAGCTCAAGTAGGCAGAGGTCCACGAAAATTGCTTCGGCCTCCAGAGCTGAACATCAATACACCTAATGCAATGATCCAGAGCAAGAAACATACTATCACTATGTAAGTTTTTGCTGACAGAAGCTCAGCAACCTGGTCCCTCTTTACAGGCAAAGTGTGGAAGTCCTCTATGACAATCTCAAGCAGTGCATCCAGAAGCTTCTTAGATTTGGTATCCAAGCCGGCACTCAAGACCTGAGTCCGAGCTTTCATGAGAAAGCCCGCTACAATCTCAGCCTCCACAGAACCAAAGTTTGAGGCAACGAATTCGCTTGATTTTCCAAATCTCAGGGAGACATGGCCTGGTTCGTCCTTATCAACACTGTCCTCTGGAGACGGAATGAGATCAGAGGAAAAGGAAGTCTCTGATGAAGCTGAGAGAGCTAGATCTGGCACCAGCATCAGACTCTGAAATTTTTGTCCAAGAAAAAAGCATCAGACTCTGAAAGAGTAAATATACAACTAAAATCCTCACAATCACAACAATCAAAGTCTAATAAACCAAACAGCATCACTCAGATTTTTCATGTCATTCTTTCCGACATTTTCTCAGTAACCAAACAGTGAAAATTAAGATCGAATTAAAGCTTCACAACATCAAAACTCATCCAAAGAAAATCCATCTGAGCTAGATATACGAAATCAGGAACGGAGAAATAAATCGAAGCTAAAACTCATGCATACTTGTAGAAAATAAATACACAAAATCGAAATAAATATCTGCATAAAATTTGAAAGGAGAAATTCAAAATCAAAATCGGATTGTAATTCAAGTCTACCTCGGCGATGTCTCCATCATCATTGACCTCGGAAATCTCAGAAACTGGAGTATAATCCAGAGAATTTTTTGAAGTGTCCACTGGTACATCTTCAGAAACTGAGGAAAAAACAGTGTTTAAGCTCTTCTTTGGAATCTGCAAGGAAATCGAAGCTTATTATAAATGGAAATCACTGAGATGAGAAAACTAGGGTTTCGAAATCATACGTTCTTCTTGGATACGCGATTCGCGAGCTTTGAAGGTCGCGCTTGGTCCTTGAGTGGTGTTTGGTTTTCTCTCATTTTCTCTTTCGTTTGCTTGGCGGGAAGGTGCTGAATTTTGATTTCTTTCTAGAGCTCGTTTGGGAAATAGAAGGTATATATACGCGTGCGATGGGAGTGAGAGGGAAACTAAGGCCTGATATAAAGAGGGTCCATGACAGGCCGGCCCAATCAAACTAATAAACTAGAGGCCCAGTCCAGTGCTAATTTAAATGGTGGATAATATTCTGTCCACCATGGAAAATAATTGATCATCGAAATCCATCCATTTCTCCTCTCATACTCCATTATCTAGTGCAACCATATGAAGAAATATTTCAGTACGACCGTCACATGTTCACATAATGTTATAGTTCATTCGTGTTATAATATGTGTATTTATTCTCAATATTATACTAGGTTAAATCTTATCATCCATCATATATAAGAACGTCACATCGAAATCTGACCCGGTTGTATACATCAAAGTAATTCTATTTTAGAGAAGTCTCTAATTCAGTTGGTTGATTGATGTGTGCATGAATTGATCGAGATGGATGGCCATGGTCATTTTCTAGCTTTTGCCATCCTAGCTTGGCATCGTAAAATATTATAGTAATTGCTCATATTTTTTAACCACGCAAATCCAATGCTTAATGGTGCACGACATTACCCGTAATTATGAGAAACGCAAACGCAAACGCAATGCACTATAAATTAATTATTAAATCATTGAAATTATGAGAAACCCCTAATTATCAAGGCTTAATACCATGATTACTTATTTGGTGGCCACTGATGATGAGCACACCCTCGATCAACCAATATCGGTTTGTGTTATCTCCACTGGATATTGCTTTTATAGTGCTAATTAATCAACTGCTCATGAAGAATAGTAAGTTTTATGTATAAATAGCCACCCTGCTCCCACAAAGATATTTATCTCTAATTACCAAAACGAAGGTTATACCTTCCGCAACCCAAATTACTTTTCTGTGTTCTGTTTAACAATTTGATTAGAGAATAACTACAATTAATTTATTTTTTTGGTTTGTTCTCAGGGTGAATGAAACTAAGATTATAACATGAGGACCTCATCATCATCACTTGTGCTGTTCTTTGCGTTCGTCTTGGTTTTTGCATTTATGCAAGCCAACGCGAAGAGGCTGATTTTGGAGGAGAAGCAGAGGCTGAAAGCCCACCATGATCGTAAGCTCACCACTGATCAGGAAGAAAGTAAACCAACTGCTGTCCCAACGGCTGTTGTTAATGGTGCTAAAGACACGAATGATAAGGATGCGGTCACTGATCAAAACCAAGGGAAATCTGGAGCCACGGAAAAGAATACTGGGGTGGATAACAATGACGAAAGCGATGCGAACCCTTCTTTTGGGCAATATGGAGCTGGTTCGAGTTCTGATTCATCGCCGGACACCCACCGTTACTATTCTACCGGTGATGATAAGCCCGGACACTAAGAGATTTCAAAGGAGATCAACCGATCTATTGTATGGAGCTTGTGTTTGTGTGTGTCTGTATGTATAAATGGTATGGCTAGCTTTTTAATTATAAGAAATAAAGTGGAACGAAGGTGTTAGACTCGTATGCATGGCACCAGTGGCGGATCAGGAAATTTCCTTCCGGGGTTAAACGTTTAAAGGGTAAAAATAATTTATACAAAATAAACCCATAAAAATGAAACGATAATATTATCATTCATAATTGATAGAAAAACCCACATTACAATTGTCCACGACGAGTTTTCATATTCTTGAAAACGTAGCATTATAGTTTCATTATCAATACAAGCAAATACATCTTTCTCAATATAAATAAGTAAGCTATCACTCAACCATTGATCTCCCATTCGGTTTAGAAGTGGACCTTTCACAATATTCATAGCAGAAAATGATCTCTCCATAGAAGAGTTGCAACGGGTAATGTTAAGGCTAATGTTAGAAGCAAATAAACATAATTATATGTTCTATGCAACCCTTTCTCCACCAATTTTCTTGCAAGGCTACCAATCCCTTTCAATTGAGAAAAATCGGTCATCGTACGCATATGATTAATATAAATCTCAAGTTGATCTTCAAGTGCCAAAAGATTTCGGGAAGTAAAATCTTGAGGATAAAATTCAGCAAACCGAAGTAGCTTTTGTTTGTTAAAAGCTATGAATGAATCATCCGGACTCAAACATGTCAAACAAAGAAGCAACTCAGTATTTACCTCACTGAAGCGATGATTTAATTCCGCAAGTTGCCACTCAATGATTTGAATAAAGATGTCCACACGATAATGATGGAGATGCGTTATTACAGGTGCTCTCCGATGTGATCTCCATTGAGCTACATACGCATCATCCATGTTTGGAACCAAGATATCATGTTTGCCACAAAAAGGAAGATATTTGATCAAGCAAGGCTTCAAATGCATTCTCTCTCATGTGTTGTAGTTGCTCCTTGCAAACTTTCACTAAAGTCATTGCATTCCCAATATCTTGGTCTTTCCTTTGTAATGCTTGTGACAAGTCATTTGTGGCTCCCAATATAGATCTCATGAAAAATAGGTGAAATACAAACTCAAACGATTGTATCTCTCTCAATGACCTATTTGCTTCACCTAGATTATCAGTGGAGCCATCCTCAACAATCAATTTGAGCACTTTCACCACAGATTTAAACATGGAGATGATACTAAGTAATGTACCATAATGTGAGTTCCAACGTGTATCACGGGACGCTTGAGACAAGTTTCTTGATTTAAGCCTCGCCCTGTTGGAAAAGTATCTTTTTCAAGAGCTTCCGTAATATCCTTTTGTAGTTGATCTCTAAGCATGTCACGACGCTTACACAATGCTCCAACAATATTGACCAAGCTATTGCAAAATGTGAAGAAAGTGGCAATATCAGCATTTCCCTTTGCCACGGCCACAAGAGCTAATTGAAGTTGATGTGCAAAACAATGAATATAATAGGCACAAGGATTTTCTCTCAAAATCTGGGTTTTAAGACCATTGAACTCACCCTTCATATTACTAGCTCCATCACATCCTTGTCCTCTTAGCATGGAAATGCTCAACTCCTCTCTTGAAAACAATGTGTCAATAGCCTCCTTGAGTGAGTTTGATGTAGTGTCGCTAACATGTTGAATGCCCACAAACCTCTCAATTACATCTCCACTCTTGTCGATCATACCCTGAAAGATCAGTTTGTGGAAATGTATGATCCTTAGGTTGACATGGACCTTTTTGTAGATATGCTCTTCGAACTTCGTCTCTAATGTTAGGATCATAGTCTAACATTTGAGGCCGAAGTCCGGGGTCTCCAATAAGATTAGCCAAGATATTTTGCAACTCACTTTCTTTCGAACTATCCACATCTCTTGAAATTTCCACATCCCTCGAAACTCGAACTACCCACATTATCCGAACTAGAAGTAGTTGATGCGAACCTTCTCTTAAAATAGCGTTCCATAACTATATTCATAGAAATAACCAATATAATAAAAACTCATACTTATGCAAAGTAACCAAAATAAAATCCCAACAACCAATCAAATTTACCAAATATAATCTAACATAAAACACTAATTTATTCAAACTAACTAACCAAAACCAAAAGCCCTAATTTATTTAAACTGACATAAAAGTATAGCCATAATTTATTCAAACTAACATAAAAAGTATAGCCATAATTTATTCAAACTAACAAACCAAAATCAAATCTCAACAACAAACAACCACAAAGCACAACTAATCAAGAATATAAGAATTTTTACTAATTATTAAAGTATAAAGAAATTAAGATAACATACTTTCAAATTTGAGAGACAAAGTATAGCCATAATTTATTCAAACTAACAAACCAAAATCAAATCTCAACAACAAACAACAACAACTAATCAAGAATATAAGAATCTTTACTAATTATTAAAGCATAAAGAAATTAAGATAACATACTTTGAAATTTGAGAGACAAATCCAATCCAACTTTGAAATCAAATTGAATTTGGGGGACAAGAGCTATTCAATTTTCTGCTGCCCACCACCGTCGCCGCCACATTGCTGCCGCCGCCACCGGATTTTTAGGGGGAGGAAAAGCCACCGTTGAATTGGAGGTTGGTTGTTTTAGTTGAGGTTGAGAATTTAGGGTTGAGAACTTGAGATTGAGAAGTTAGAAATGAATTAAAACTGATTGGGGAGAGGGAATTATCAAACAGCTTTTTTTTTTTTTTTTTTTAAAAATCCTGTGCCAAAACGACGTCGTTTTGGCCAGTTTTTAAAAAAAAAAACGTAAGTAGAACGACGTCGTTTGACGTAGACGCAAAAAAAATAAAAATGTAACGACGTCGTTTTGACATCGAGCGAAAAAAAAAAAGAGACGCGAGCGCTGCACGAACTCCAGCTGCACAGATTGCCCCATTGGGGCATTTCGTCGAAACAGCTTGCGAGGGTCAAGTTGCAGGGCTCTAATGGAGGATTTCAGAAGTTCAGGGGTCAATTGACCACCCTTGCTCCTCTGTGGATCCGCCCCTGCATGGCACCGGAAGATGTTCAGTTTCACCACGTTTAAGTAATTAATTATGCCTTGGCTAGTAAGCCAACAGTCAATTCAAACTTATGATAGATGCCATAATTCGATTCATTATCGTACAAAACGCATTAAAGTGATTGGTTTATTTTGTAAAATCGCACTAAGCACGCCCCCTAAAAAGAATGTAAAAATGATTGAAGACGAAATGTTCCCTACCGTAATGAATGAATTTTACCATCTTAATTTTAATGCGGTAACATTGGCCACTATATATCACTATAGCCTCAGTGATTTCTAAAGGTTAGTCCCAGTCAACTCACGAATTTGGGCATCTGTGGGGTATATAATCATTGATCATCAAAAGTTGGGTAAACCTTCGATCATCTGTTTAGTGCTTAATTATGACGTAAAACCTTTTCTTAAGATATATTAATTATAAATAAAATGACGCAGACTAAATGCCATGTTCTTTGGCTTGCCCATTATATATGCAGCACCGCCACATACATATGCAGAAGAGACAGACCTCGGTGAGAAGAAAAAACAGGAAATTGTTAGGAGACAAAGTCGAAATTATCATGCTGGATCGAGATTCTTCGCATATAGACGGTTCTGATCATTAAAATACATTGTTGGGTTGGCCTAGAGAAGCAATGCGTGCACTTCTCTTGACAAAATAAAACTATATAGGAGATCGAAGGCTTAATATTAGCATCCAATTCAACGAATAATGACAATACTGGCACTGCTTATTGTTGGTTCCTTGCTGCTGAACACTCAGAGAGGTCAAACTTATCACAGAGAATTGTATATCGGAATTGAATGAATGGCATGCAGTGGTGCAAGTATTAATTTTCATGTACTTGAGATGAAAGATGAAAGATTTTCATATGCTCAATGTCAAACCCTATGGACAAATCGTATCCCATAATTCATTATATTAAATAATTAAAAGTCAACAATGAAATTAATTAAACGCCTTAATTATCATTCATAATCATAATTGCTTCTTTGGTGGCCTTAGCCTCTCTCGACAGATATGGTGCCGGCACACGGCAGTATGAATGTGATAACCCGCACTGCGTATTTGCTTTATTAGTGCTCACAGTTTTAATTATCTTAATTACCTTCCCATAATCCAAGCTATAACAGAGGCCAAAATCGCCTATAAAACGCGGCCTTTGGAATCCATTTTGTCATTGCCTCTTCAGACATTGATCTTTCACTTAGCAAAACGTGCAGGGTATCTTCTTCCAAACCCTAATTAGTTTATTTATTTTGGTTTGTTTGTTGATTGTCTTGTTAATTATTAACACTTTGATAGTTGCCTTCTCTTTAATTTATAATTAATTTCAGGGTTTAAGTTTGAGTTTGATCGCCATGAGGACCTTACTTGTACTATGTGTTGCCTTTTCCTTGATCTTGGCTTCCTTGCAAGCTGATGCTAAAAGGTACAATTTGCAAGAACGTTACCTGGCTCAGCAGAAAAATGATCCAAATCTGCAGGGTGGAAGCACTGATGAGGCTGTTGCTAGTGACACAAAGGATCAATCTAAGCCTACAACCACAAACAACAACGAGGCCAAGCATGATGATGACGATGATGCGAACGAGAGTTATGGTAAATTTGGACATGGTTCTTCTGAAAGTGATTCTCACCGTTATTTTGTCGATGATCAATTTCACCCCCATTAATTAGAACTGATCCAAACCTTGAGCTTGTAAAATGAAGCTTCAAGCCTTCTGCAATCAAGGTTGTGTAATAGGTAAAATATATGTTTGGCTTGTAATTTAATAATAAAGTGGAACTCATTAGCATGTCGCCATATTATATCTAAAAGATATCTAAGGCACATGTGTTTGATTTCACCATATAGTATTCTTAGACAGACGGCAATCAGTTTGCTCATATATATGTGTGTGTGTTTGCAATCGATTGTACTGTCTGGGATTGATCATGTCGTGTATTGTAATTTTAAGCTCATCTAATAAAATTTCATATATTAAGGTGTAAATACATGTTAGTGTAGCATTTTTTCTGCAAAATAATATTGAATTTTGAGAAATCTGAAACCCTAATTTCAAGAAACGTTTTCATTATATTGTTTTTCAAAAATCATCACGTACTTTTTGTGCATAATTGATTTGTTTTCGTGCAGAGACAAACAAATTATATGTATTAAGCAAATCATAAAAGCATTTACAGTAATAAGTCGATCTTAGTCTAACATAAATGAGTTCCTTTTTTTTGCAAAGAGATGCTATATGATTCCCCTCCATCTTTCCTAAGTTATTTCAGTCGTCTTATATGTGATTTTGGACTAAATTTTGGAAGTGATTTGAAAAAGCCAATAATCACTTTTGTGAGAATCACTTTTCAATATAATCACTTTAAAGTTATTTTAATGGTGAAGGACCTCCCGTGTACTTCTTTCCATAACCACTTAAAAAATTACTAAAAATAATTATATAGAAAAGCACGTGAAAGGTAAGGGCCATTTGTATAATTCAAATGAGCCCTTTGTATAATTCCATTTAGGTTTCCAATTTTAGCAATGGGCTTGTTCTTTTGGTCTGGACATGATTATGTGGACAAGACAAGAGAGTGTATGAATGGCTTACCACGTACATGCCATGAGCGTTGTTTTGGGCCACAAGAATGAGCGAATAGAACTGTGTGAATTGGGCCTTTTCCAATTGTAAACAAACAAATAGCTAAAGCCCAAAGTATATACATTCATAGCATAATACTTGCTCCCTAGTCGCGGAAAAGAAATTCGAATTTAGGTGCATCTCGTACTAATTTCTTCCGTGGAATTCACTTGCTCCTAATATCAAAAAGTTAGCATCTCCTATCAATTTGTTATGTGGAGTTGACTTGCTACCTACTTGTGAATTGAGCCATGGTGCTTATTAAAATTGGAAAGTTTAAGAAACTCATTTTCAAGTTCCAATTTATTATAAATAAATAAAAAGGGTAATTTTTTTATAAAATATATAGAAAATCTCTAGGGCTCGTTTGGTACGTGAACTGTACTGACTAATTTCTGTCGGATAGTATTAATCTGTTCTGAAGAGTCCTGAACTTTTATCCATAATATTATAAGGCGTTTGATGTTGTTACGGATAAATAGTCTAACTAAGTTATACTGTGTTTGGTGTTTTAGGGATAACATTCGGATCAGACTATTTTTTCAAAAAATTCTTTGATAATTTAAGTGGAAATTGAAATTCAAATGACACAAATTGTTTTTTGGTAAGATTCATATGACAAGATTTGTTTTTCAATTGTTTTGCCAAGATTTTTTTTTTCATATAACCCATTATCATAATTGTAATATCTCATAAAAACAGTACCAAATAATGTATAATTCAAAGTAATCACATACTAAGGTGATAAGAGCAAAAGGAAAAATTGTTCATAAACTAAACTACATCAAAGAGTTAATCACAGCTCCCTTGCCCAAGTAAGAGAAGAACAAATGCTTTTCTCATAGCACCATCCAATGTCAGGAATGTTCTCTCATCACTTGCTTTCTCCAAAATTAGCCGCAGTGCCTTAATTTGGTAAGTCCCATCCAATGCCCCCAAGCATTTCTACGCAATTAAAAAAAAAGGGTACCTTAGAAACTTAAAATATAAATATAATAATAAAATTGACCAATCTTAATTTAATTTCACAGGTACCTTAAACCATCTCCATCTATTGAGTGCAATTATCAGGGATGGGTTCCGGCACCTTCAAAAGTCTACCTTGTAATCTTAACACTCCATCCAAGATTGAATTGAAGTACCTACTAATAGTCTCCCCCGATCGCTTAAATCTACTACTCATTGTACGATTCTTCACTTGATGCGCGAGTGTATGTAAAAACATACACACCTGCTCTTCTATGGTTCCTGAACCATTTGTTCTCACTCTCCCATCATCACGAACCAATTGACATAAATAATGAAAAGTTCTCCTATCCATCCTAATTTGGTTCACACATTGTATGTCATCAATTCCTATAATGCTATCTAAATAATTTGACCGAGTTGCAATCCTAAAAAAACCTTGGACTCCTAATGGCATTCCGTTGTTGGCGCCGTTCTTCCAAATTGTAGTTTGTCATGAACCACATCATGCACAAAGCCATGATATGCAAGAACCACAATCTAATAATAAAGTATGCCACAATCTTTCTTTCATCCATATCTAGGCATAATAAAAAGGAATTTTTTTTAGTAAAAGTAATATAAATAATCATGCATTAATTAGATGTTTAGCAATATAATTACACAACATGTAAAATTGAAATAATATAATAATAAGTAGAAGTTTGTACATGACAGAAGACTACAAAATAACATCTCGCTTGCATAAACCTAACTAGAATCAACAATCTGTTCAAAAATTTATAATATATATTATATCATTCTTTTCAATTGTTATCTTTGACAAAGATAACTACAAGAGGTGGCGGATTTCCACAAAATAAAGCAATTGTTATCAATTGTTATCTTTGATATATTACAATTGATAACACCTTAGCCAGTTCAAGCTTTAAGAATAAATAATTTTTGAACTGGTTAAGGTGTATATGTACCTTTTCCCGCAAAAATTCTTTTCATTCTTTTCAATTGTTATCTTTTCAGTGTTAACCTTTTTCAATTGTTTATTTTATCCTAATTCAAGCTATCCAGGGGGTTTGACGTCATATATCAAAACTGCTAGAGAACTCTTAGCCAGTTCAAAAGCTGGAAAGAATCCATTTGACGGCTTCACACCTTCTGTAAGGGCTATATATTCTTAAACATCAAACAAAACAAAACAAATTCTCTCTCTATATATATAATATATCATTCTTTTCAATTGTTATCTTTGACGATGAAATAATTCATAACCTAATTTCCACAAAAATTTAATAAAAGATGAAATAGATAAAGAAGAGAGAAGAAGCATATTGGAGAGAGTGAAAAAGAGAGAGAGAAGTGAGAGATGAATACCTGAAGAAGAGTGAAGAGGATAACCTGTGAGAAGATAGCAGAGAAGAACCCTAGGGAGAAGAAGATGAAAAGAGCGTCTGATTTTTCTTGTAGAACGCGTGTTTTTTTCTCTAGCTGTATAATTAAGCGTGTATTATCAAAGAATGTGTGAGTTGTATTAGTTAGTAGAGTAAGGAGAGAGTATTAAAAGCCAAACCGTATAAAATAGTCAGGTAATTAAATAATACAAGTTGACACCAAACACCTGACAGTGGAACTATTTACTCCTATCCAAAGTCTAATACGGTGTACCAAACGAGCCTAGTGGAAAAA